>WEKX01024515.1:118360-159180 GCA_013390025.1 Pitta sordida
GCACTGGGGAGCGTTTTCCGCTCCTCTCCATGGGCTGTCATGAAACAGGAGCAAAAGAAACTGTTTCTGAGTCCTCTCTGTCTGGGGAGATGCCCAGAGAATCCCTGGGATTCTCTTCGGCCACACTTCCACAGCCGCTGCCAGCCTGCTGCCACCGTGCATGCTTGCACTGCCTCTGCGGTGGGGAGGCTCCGGGGCCTGGGAAACCTTAACTGTGCAACTCTGCGACCCCCAAGGCCCCTAATGGCAGGGGGTGGCATCAGTGTTGGAGTTTCTTTCCCTTTAACTGCAGCGGCTATGATACGTACATCTGCTGGTCCCTGATTCAGGAGCGGCAGCACTGGCCATATGGACCCAGCAGAACACCACTTCCTCCTGCTGCAGCAGGGGGAGGGCATGTGGGAACAGAAGCCTCCTCCTGGTGCAGCAGGATGCAGCACCAGATGCGGCAGTGGCGTGGACATGTCCTGCCACTGCCCTGTCCCAGCACATAGCGCTTGCCCCACCGCCGCTGTAGCCAGCCCAGCCCCACTTCTGTGGGGTACTTTCCCTTGGCTATGTCATCACCAGGTGCACTGGGTGCACAGTCCCCAGACACAGACTGCACAGACACAGACTAAACCTAACCCTACCTGTAACTATGAAAACAGTAACACACAGATGCGCCCTTTGATGTTACATATCGAACCACTGTTAGCGCCTCTGGAGTGCCCACAGTGGCCATGCACCAGTCAGGGGTCAGTCCTCCAGCTGGACTTAGAGTAACTGGGGACGGTGTGACTTGTGGTGGTGCTGTACAGACACATGCCTTCCACAGTAGCGACCGGGCATGGAGACACACAGGAGTGGGGCAGGGGCTGTGGCACAGCACCACGGGTCTATAAACGCCGCAGCAAGTGGGAGGCACTCCGCCAATCACTGAGGCAGATTCACAGGGAAAATTTGTCACAATCCAGTGACAATGGAGAATAGAGAATGGGAGGATAAACTTTTAAAGTAAAGAAAACCTTTTAAACCGAAGGTATTAGGCAAAGGGCAAAGTAAGTTAGGAAGATACGATTAGGAGCGAGTGTCCTGTGCAAAACAAAAATATAGCCATGCAGGGCAAGCCTAGAGAATGCTTTGGAAAGCTCAACAAACTTGAAAATTTTCATTCTACCTAGAAAGTACTTTTGTTTCTAATAACTATTTTAATAAACTTTTGAAACTGTTTCAGGTAGTCTATAGATATAAGAATTAATGGACTAAAGAGTCCCAATGTCTATTCTTTAGTCCTGTAATGACCTTTTACACTTCGGCCACATTATAAAACACCTTTCAGATTACAGAAGATATCAACTGTCCTTATGGGCTTTGGGTGACCTTGGGTGCTTCTCTGTGTGGACCCTCACTCAAGTAGTGCTTGAGAAGGGAGTGCCAGTTGGTCTAGGCTGGAATTATGCCAGAGACAGGTCTAGTACTTTAACAGTGCAAGCAGTATGTCTGCTTCCATTTTCAGATGATCCTAAAATTGGTTAGTGTAGTCCAAATAATCTCAAGACTGAATTCTGGAAGAGTTTTTCCTGTGCTTTTGTGCACAATAGTTGCTGTGCAGAACGAGTTTAGCATGGAAGTAGCAGACCTAAAAAGGGGCACCTCAGGTCTAGTAAGGGCATAGTCTCTGTTTGCTTGAGCAGAGAGAGAGTGTGAAAGCTCTTTGCATGATGTTTAACTTATTAAATGATTAATTTGCAGAACTTTGGTTGTCATTTTTCTGATACATCAAAAGCACCTTGGTCTAAGCTGTGTTATGACACGAGATATCTGTGAGCTGTGTTCTTTATGACACCAAATGAAGCAATGAACGATGCCACTAATAATTTCTTTAGGTTTAGTGGAGTGCATTGCTAATACAGTCATACCTCCATAATTCACATTGTCATATTTGTGGCCTCAGTGATCTGTGGAAATTTTTTCCCCCTATCCTTACTCAGTGATCCGTGGAGCAGTGTATAGTTCTGCGGGATGGCATGGTGCCACGGCGGCCGGCCCCAGCCAGCTGACCACTCTTGCTAGGAGTGAGGAAGTCTTAAGCTGTAACACATGGACCCACGCGGATCCTCTTCGGCCACGGCAGCCGGCCTGGACTTGCTAGCACATATGCACATACGAATGTCCGCAGGCAAAGCACTCCTGCCTGTGGTAGCCGCTGGAGTTAAAGGAAAATACTCCTACTCTCCCCAGGCCATAAGGGTCCCCTGGATCTTGCATTGTTACAAAGCTGCCGTATTTCTGGCAATAATTTGCCATATTAATGTCTGACCTGAATTCGTGGATTTAATGTTTCATGGGAACCTCACGACACCCAAATCCCACAAATTTGGAGGTATGTCTATCTATTTTTTTGATCTAGGCCATTTTTAAAAGTCTTCAGCATGTGTTTATCATTGTTTTGTAAATGAGAAAAATAAAATGAAAATATATTGACTAATCTGCGTTTGTTTGCAGAACAAACTAAAATTTTAAATTTTTATTTTTTAGTGCTTGATGGAATTGGATTGTATATGTTAAATAGATTCCACGAATATTAGTTGCTGGATTCTTAATAGTATATAAGATGTATAAGTGAGTGAAACAAAACATGCATTCAGCAATTACAAAATTCAAGATTGCTTTTTGCAGTGGCATGTAGGGAATAAAAAGTGCAATGTCAGTTACTCTTATATAGGAAGTTTATCCTCTGGATCAAATTGAGATTTTATATTTTAAAATCTTGTATTTTTTATGGCATTTTGTTAATCCCAAGTTGTCTAGCATCTCTGGATGGCTTTTAGGGTGGTGGAGTGAGTGATGAACCTTCTGAGATCCAATACCCTCTCAGGGGGATAGTGAAGCATAAGATTTACTCCCTCTACAGAATGAGAAACCTTGTCGTAGCATTTTTCACTGATAGAGTTAATATTCAGTTAAATATAAGAAGAAGAGGAGAAATAGTGCAAGGGAAGGAGTGAGAAAATAAGTGGTGTCTTTTTAGAAGTTTGCCTTATTGCTGCCTGCATTGCTCCTTTGGGATTTTTCTATTGAGAGCAAGAAAAACAGCAAGTTCTTCTTGAAAAACACGAGATGAAATTACTGCCATAATTTTTTTTTTTTGTGGTGTAAAAGCTTTATTTAGTTGGGGGAGGGTTTATTACCAGTGTTTTGCTAGCACAGCTAAGTTCAATTAATTTCAGATGACAAGCTCCACAGTCTTTTTCCTCTCCTCCCTCACACCCCCCACTGCCCAATGTGTGGAAAGTACAATTTGTTATTGGTTTGCCTTGGGCTCTGGAGATCTCATTAAGAGCCCAAAAAGGGGTTTCTGTCTCTGCTGTTGGACGCTTTTCTGTTTTCTGCTGAACTGGGGCCATTTGCATTCTAACATGGAAAGGAATACAAGGACCGAGGATGAAAACTGTTAGGTTTATATTGCTTGCCTGTTGATAGAAATGGTGAGAAGAGATTAAAAATCTGCTGTTTCTTACGCTCTAGTGTTATGATAAAATTTGCAGTGCAGTGGCAGATTAGCTTTGAGCAAAGAATGTAAACAGAAAATTTCAAGTTGTTTTTTGTTCTGAGAGTTTATGTGCAGAATGTCCATTTGTTTGATGACAAGGAAAGATGGCAGCAAAATACTACATTTAGTCACAGTTCTGAAGTACCATGCTAGCTTTTCAAATTCATATTCCTATCAAAATGCTCTGAGAAGCATTTTGGAAGCAAGAGATTGGACTTTTTAGTCTGCACAGTAGTTCAAGACACTATATTGGAGCAGTGAGCATATAAGAACCATCATGTAAGTAGAGTGTATTTTCATAGCAAAAGTCAATATCCTGTGAGAAACTGTTTATTCTATCCTTATAGTAATTTTAAAGTTTAACATGAAATGTAGACAGTCACATCTTTCTTTGACTAGCAAACAAAACCATGTCATATATTTAACCCCACGCAGGGGACTGAATTCTAATTTAGACATTTTCACTCATGTAAAATGAAGTAAGAGTTCAGTAAAGCTTATTTTCTTATATAAGCAGTGATTCTCTTACTGTTTTTCTCTGGTGTTGTATTGTAATAAAATAACATGCACCAAATGTACAATTGATAGTGCTTAGTGTCTTCATGTTATTTGTTTTTTTCTGGTTTTGATTTTTCTCTTTTCTCTGTTGTCAGTGGCATTGTAAAGCACCTATAGACACATGTACACACGTTTATGTGTGTATGCACAAAGACACACACATAAATCTATTTAGAAGGAAGTTAAGACTACTCTCAGGAAGATTAAATCATTGTTAATGAACAGTTATTTAATAGTTGTTTTAATTACACATTGTATGTGGATGTAATATTCAGCTTATACATGTAATGCAGCATATTAAAAATGTTACATATGATTAGGATCAAACTGGGAGTACTGACTGTCTAGTTAGCTAGATACCAGAAGTAATAATATTGTAAATCATAGTAAAACACATATATCATATCATACAAGGTTTCTTAAAATTATTCTTTCTATTATGAGGGTTATATATATAAGAACTAGAATTTTTTTGTTAAACAATAAAATAAGAAATTCAGTATAAACTGTTGATAAATTTACTAAATTATCACTTCTGAAAACAACTGCAGTCTTCGTAAGCATGTAGTGCTTAAAATCAATTCAAAGATCAAAAATGCTTCAGAAAGTATTTTGATTTAGAATAATGTATGACAGCCTGAACTAAGAATATATTCTGCAGAGTTTTAAAAAAGGATAACATGGATTTTTATGGTGTAAAAAAGCACACTTTCTTTGGAGGTAGTATCCTGCATTTAGTCTAGAGTAAGAGTCTAGATAATAAGAAAAGTTCTTTATGGGGAAGCAGTTCATGTTTTAACTTGCGTATTGACAATGGTCAGTGCTTTATCGTGTTGTGGAATTAAGGGGTTTTCTTAGATTCCAGGAATTCTTCAATTTTTAAACCATCAGTATGTTTGTAAAACAGCCCTTAAAGGAGTGAGCTGTACTTCCAAAGCTTTTGTGAGCAGTGAAACCTTGGTGCTGTTTGGTGCAGTTCTCTGGCATTCCGAATCCCAGTTAGTACACCTTGGTGCACTCAAGGACTGGTTTTGTATTTGTATTGTTTTCCAGAAGGTGTGAAACTGTGATACTTATATGGCAGGAATACCTGTTTATTGCCAGGGTAGCTTTTTAAAACAATAAATATGCACCTTTACCTTCTGTAAATAAACTTAGAAAAAGCTAACAGGAAGTGCTAACAAAATCAACAAGAGTCTTAAGGATGTTCAGAGATCTTTTATTCCCAACAGGAGCTGCTTACTCCTAGTTAATGTAAAGAGCTTTAAACAGTACTAATAATAAAAAAAATTAAAAGTTAAGAAGAATTCTGATTTATTGGATTTTCTGAACTGATCTCTGGATCACACATTGTTAAGAGTATCAGAAGTCAATAATGCTTCAGAGCTTGTGTGTGTAAATGTTCCACATGCAAAGAAGCTAATCGTACCTCCAGCACTAGGTGATCCCTTGGATGTAAGCATTTTGCATTGGCTTCTTGGTGCAAGATCAGTATTTAGATACATAAGTTCTTTTTACCTGTTGGAGCCCTTTGGATCCATGACCTTTGAGTTGGCTTTGCTCAGAGCCTGCTCAACCCTTGTGTCAGCGGTTACAAGGCACTGTTTGCTCCCAGCTGGTGACAAGCCCTATGAGCCCATCTAGGGACGTGCCACACCAACCAGTGGATCTCTACATCTCTCTTTGGAGATTTAGACATGAGATAGTAAGTAAGCCCAAATGCACTTAAATAATTAAAATGTTTTTAAACTCGTTTTATTGTGTAAAAATCTTGTCTAGAAGGCATAATTTTGTGTGTGACAATTAATGCTTAAGAATGGGCCTTTAAGCAACAAGGAATAATAAATGTGGTAAATTGCTACAGCTACTACATTTTAACTGTAATTCTAGTTCTTTCTGGTCTAATCCTTACATTTTGTTTAAAAAGAATAAAAATTCTTGCTTGCCTTCAGGATTTTAGTCTTGCTTTGCCATTTCTTTTATAACAAAATGTATTGGAAGTCAGATGCTCATAATGTTTTTATCTCTAATGATTATTTTTAATACAATACAACATTTTTAATGGCTTAAAATTGTTGTAGACATTTTTTAACAGAGTATTTACAATTTTGTCATGAAAATGGATTAGCTGGTTTTTATCTGTGCTTATTCTGTTGGTAGAATGAAGCTAGAAAAGATGTTTGTTCCCTGAAAGTAAACCTAAAATAGGTCTGAACTGAAGTTCTGGCATAGAATGGGAGTTTAGGAACCAACATGTCATCAAATAATAGGGCATGGTTTATTCCATTTCAAACACAGATGAGTTGCAGATTAATTTATTTAATGAACATGCAAATTAGTTGATCTGTATTTGTAAAGTAAGATAAAGGCATTTTTGCTTATACATATCCCAAATACAAAAGGAAAACTGCACTGTTGAGCATAAGGATCCCATTGAAAATTTGCTGTTAGAAGAAGAGGTAGGGAGTGAGGTGATTGAAAAACCAGTAAATTCCTCTGTACATTTTGCAGAAACCAACCTCATGTCTTTGTTCCCAGGTAATGGATGAGTGAATTTGGGTTGCCATGTGCTAAGCTAATATTAATATTAAAATGAAATTGCTTACTTTAAAAAATATATCAGAAATTATCATAGCTAATGTCATTTTTGTACAATTAATGGAGGTAGACGATCTTTGTCTTTATATACATGAGATATCATTTATTATGTGTGAAGTACAGCTTGGCTACATGTGTGGGTGTGCAAATTGTCATTTGTAACCTGTGAGTCTTCAGTCCAGTGGAAATATGCTTCAGAAAGAAGTACATACGCAGACTGTAGAAACTACTTTCAAACAGGTCAAAGTGTTTTGTGCTAATGGGCTATGCTTGAAGTCAGAGAATATAACTGGAGAGTTATGAAAATGCTTCCTGGTTAGCCATGGAATATCCTACGTGGATAAAAATTACAAGGTGTGATTTAGAGAAAGATGAAATGTTTTTAGATTTAGCGTAGTCTTCACAAAGATTATATTTGAAGCATTACTATGAGAAAAGCTGCACATGAGAGATGGTAGTTTAAAAAAAAATCCCAAAGTACAGAACTCACAAAACCCACAGCAAACCTAAGCACCATCACAAACTCCAAAGTAAGAAGCATACATATTAAGCTATATAAAAATTTTATTGTTTAAATTATAAATTCTTCAGATAGAGTTGTTCCAAAGACTTAGTTGACTTGAACACCTTTTGCCACTAGAGAGTGCTGTGCAATAACTGAAGATTTTTTCTCTTGAGAAGGAAAACTCAATTGCATCTTTCCTTTTTCTCGTTAAACAGATAAATTATTGATATTCTTCAAATGCCAATTTAACTTACACTTAACATGCAGACTTTAACTGTAGAAACTGTTTGAGTGACAGTAATGGTTTCATTGCAAGTTATTTAAATTTTAAAGTTATAATTTACTTAAATTCGTGTAATTCCATATTTGACTAAATCAAAACAAAATGCTGCTGATGTTGTTTTTAGCATTAATTTAATTGCATATATGGGGGAATAAAAGCACAGACACAAAAAAAGGCCCAAAGACTTTATAATTCTTATTTTGCAGTCAGGTTCATGGGAAGTTACTTGGAAAGAAAGTTTGACGATAAATGTAGTGATGAAAATTTTAGTTTTTATAATTAGTATTTTCTCAATTTATATATTGTTTTGCTTCCTTCTCTTCAGTTTTATAGCTCTTTATAATTCATTCCATGTTTCTTTTTTAGTAGACTGTAGTCAAGATTTGACAAGTGCTGATTCAGTGTAGATGCTGTTTCTAATAAATCTTAAATCTTAACCTTTAAATCTTAAACCTTTAACCTTTAATGCGAGTAGGGGTCAGACTTCAATATGGCAAATTATGGCCAGAAATATGGTAACTTTGGAATACTGCAACATCCCAGGCTCCTTACGGCAGTGAGGAGCGTGAGAGTCGGGGCGTTTTCCCTTTAACTGCAGCAGCTAGCACTGGCAGGAGTGCTCTGCCTGAGGTTATGAATATGCGCATATGCGCTGGCGTGTCCAGGATGGCTGCGGCAGGTGGAACGGGCCCTCTGTGGGTCCCTGTGTTACAGTTAAAGACTTCCTGATTCCTGGCAGGGCTGACTGGAGTCGTCTGCAGTGGCAGTGCAGGACCGCACTGTCCTGCAGAATTATAACCACACTGAATAATTCAGTAACGACTGCGGAAAAATTTCCACAGAAAACTGAGGACGCAAATATGACAGCGCAAATAGCTGAGATATTTCTGTAGTACAGTATTTCGTTACCAGGAATCCGTGGCTGTAGCAGTTGAAAAGAAAAATGCTCCCCAACCTCATTAAAATGTTGGTTAAATCCTTTGCATAAGGGTTTTAATTTCTGTCAAAGTTGTGGCAATCAGGATTCTTGCAAATTCCCTTTTACTGAAGCTGCATTTAAAGTCTTTACTAATAACCTTTAGTCTCAGTGAGGAATAGCAGTGATGGTACAGCCACTTGATCCAGTTTTCCAGGCTCAGGTAAGGTAAATGGACCTGTGTTTTTCTTGTCACATCCAGAAAGGATGTTTAAGAAAGCTTAAGACAAAGTGAGCTATGAAAGTAGGAGTGAATGTTGCCATGTGTCTTCCTATAAACAGGTATATGATAAAAAGCCCATTATGATTATGTGTTGAGTGCATTTCTTACTGAGCCGTTAACTTAGTTTTATAATCATCTCTGACAACTGTGAAGTTATTTTAGGGTGAATTTGCATATATACTAATAGATGACATACAGGTTATTTGATAATAAATACAGTGTTATCACAGTTTGGAAGAGAAGCTGTAAATTGTGGCGTAATATAGTTTGTTGAAAAGTTGAAAAGGATGGATGATCTTTTTCCTTATTTTAGGATGAATGTAGTCTCTTCTCTTCGTTGTGCTGGTTCAGGTGCGTATCTGCATGAGCAGCTTCAACTCATTGGGTAATTTCCTACCTCCTGATAAGTTGATTAAGTGAATTATCTGTCTGATAAGCACCAGAAGTATTTTGAGATGGAACTCCTTGGCTAGAAGTTAAAAAAGTGATGGGAAGATTGAAATAATGAACTTGGAAATGGAGTGAGACCTCCCATGTCAGTAGTAGACAAGTTGTCAGTTTGATCGTCAAAATACAGCAGTCTAGTCACCTGACAGTTTGTCAGGTTATTAGAGTGCTGTATCAATTCTGTCTTTGAATTGGGTTTCTTTCCCCAAGATGAGAGGTACAGATCTTTAGTCCTAAATTTAACAGATAAATACCAAGAGACTTGGAGAAAATGACAGCTTTTGCTTTTTCTGTGCTATGGGTATTGCAGAAGTAGCTGAAAAGTGAAGATTAGCTACAGGTGAAATTTCCTTTTCAAGGAACTGTACCTTGATTAAATTCACTTTTGTGTTTGATTGGTAAGGTAAACATGAAATTACTATTAGTTGTAGAAGTATTTATTTCTGGGATTTTTTCTCTGTTTTGTTTTTAATTGAAACGTGAAATGGCTGTAAATGTGGGCCATAATCTAGTGTACTGTTTTCTCTGCTTTTAACTAAAAGTTTCTGTTTTAAAATTCATGCTCATGTCAGACAACTTTACAGTTATTGCTGGAAGAGATGAGCATATTTAAGTTTGCATGGCAGAATTTGTCTTCTGTTCCTTGGTGTTTGAGGGCATGTCATTTTACAAACTTAGAAGAAAAGCGTACAGTAATGAATGAAGGAAAAAAATAAAATAAAAAGAAATTCTGTGGTAACTTAAGTATCAACATGCTTTACATAGGGGAAATTAGAGAAAGAGGAAGGGGGAAGTTGGGAAGGAGGAATCTAGCTTTCCGGGACTGTCTTAAACTGGGAGAAAGAAAAAAAATTACATTATGTGCATGTTAGGATTCAAGTCAAAAAGAAGTCTCTGGGTCATATGGATTAGTTAGGAGAACCTCTGTCAAGTTGTTTTATGTGGTCTTGGAAAGCACCAAATCTCTGAAAATTAAGAACCAGCCACCCCAAACACCTGACAGGACCACGTGACATACTTTTTCTCTCTTTTTCATTAAGTGATCAGCAAGAACTTCAAAGTGTTGCATAGAGGTTTTTGGAAGTTGCACTCCCAGTGCACATTTAAAATGCATTCCTGTGGACTGATTTTATGGGCTTAACTCCACCTGAGAGCCTACCTACCATTAGAGTCTTTTTTTCATAGAGTCCGTTTTAATAAAATAACTGCTGATTAGTTTCCATGTAATATAGTAGGTTGAGAAGCTGATGGAGGACTTTTCATTGACCATACTCTTCTCCTTACTCATCTGCTTCCTTATCCTGCAGTACAATATGACTTCATAAGAATGTTGGAAATCATGTATCAGGAGGTAACACAAAAATTACAATCTTGTGTTTGGCCATATCTAAGGATAAAATTTTTTTTCCCTGTCATGACTAGGGGTGAGGATATGCATCAATGTATGAACAGCACTTCCAATCAGTATTTTTTAAATGGGATTTTATTAAGGTTTCTAGAAATCATTATACAGTGAATCCCCGCTGCGTCGCGACCTCTCCATTACGACCCCGTGCATTTGCGATGTGAATTTCTCGCAGTTTTGATTCCATCATTTGCGAAATTTTGTGGCTCACACATGCTCAGTGCCTCTGCTCCACTGAGGGGGGGCCACGAGTCACACTGTCCCCTGTTACTCTAAGCGCAGCTGGGGAACTGACCCCCCCGCGGGCGCGTTACTGTTTCCATGGCTACAGGCGGGGAAGGGCAGTGCCCCAGGAAAGTGGGGCTGGGCTGGCCGCAGCGGCCAGCGGGACACGCTCACTCCGCTGCCACAGCTGAACCCCCCCACCCCACGTGGCGGTGCCGGCAGGGCGCAGGACCGCAGCTNTGTAACTGTATATTGTATTGATAGTGTGAACAAATTAACTGTGCTTCATTTTTATGCATATTAAAATATTTTACTGTACTGACCTAGTATTTTGTTTTCAGATGAAGATGCACTTAATGCAGTTGGTCCTACCACTTACTACCATTCAGTTTCATTTTCATTCTTTGTAATTCATAGGCCTTATAACAGAGTGGGTGGATATGATGAGTTAAAATATCAGCATATTGAGCATGCAGTTAACATTTTTATTTCAGGATAGTGGTGTTTTTCTACCTTTATTTTGCAGTTTATAATTAGCAACGTGGATAATGGTAAATATCTTGAAGACTGATGCCTTTAAAAGCACATATATTCATTTAAAACACAGGACAGTTTTTAACACAAAGGAAATTTAAAAATCAAACTACGAAAAATCTCTCCTTTCCAAATCTGAAGTGTGTATGAACATAAGTAAATGAAGAAGAAGGAAAAAGAAGACAGAAAACCAGGACTGCTAGTTGTGCCACATTTCTATTTATATCTAATAGGACCTTCATATATCTTGAACCTTAATAATAAAGTCAGGCATTGACTATCTCCATCATCCAGTTGATTTCAAAATAGCACCAGAAATTTGTGAATATTTGCTTTCCTCTGTTGGCAGCAAATATCTGTGAAACTTGCTAAGTGTCCCATTCACCTGTACTACTGATGGGGTTGAGAATGAGTGTCTACTGCTGTTCTTAGTTGCTCTCAGTTAACTTTTGTTTACAAGCCTGCTTGGCAAACATGTATGTTGTTGTTATCTGAATCGGTGAAAGTGTTACATCATATGACAGACATGCTGGCTTTAGAGTTCTGCAGTGCAGAATTGAATCATGCAACGTTCCCCTATTATGTCCTTTACATGTTTTCATGTACTTCCATGTACTTTCTGTACTTTCATCCTCAGCGATAATGCAGCAGGTGTCCTGCAGTTGGGCCTACACTTTTTTTAATATGCCAGCCTGATTTCTCAGCTCCAACTGTGTGCATGCATCATTTGCTGCCTTGTATCATGTTTTACTCTGGAGATTTAGGCAGTATACGGCACATTTGTACAAATGAATTGTTCTCTTCTTGGGATAAACTAAGATAACCTAACAGACTCAAAATTACACTGCAAGCACCAAGCTAGGGAAAAATCCTGCTTTCTGTAGCATTATATATAGAGTCTTAACTGGTTTCTAAACTGGTTCCATTTTAAATATACATTGAAGTTAAAGCATAGTGGAGAGCGCGATATTTACTGATTTTTTTGTGTGTATGTCTAATGCTATGACTTTCCAAAGCTTTATGGAATACCTTCATAAATTAAACGAATAGTAGATATAAAGGAAGTCAGTTACTTAGAGGACTCTAAATTAAATACTCCAGGCTTCATTCAGTTAAAACCACAGCTTTTAAGATTTTTTTAGGGTTTTTAAATTTTTTTTTGTGCATATGCCGTGTAAGTTTTTAAACCTTACAACTGATTTACAATTGCCGTTGTGCCCCACAAGGCACTTCTAAATATGACTTTTACTAATTCATATATTCAATTAATATATAACTTTAGAGATATTAATACAGATTTTATAAAATCTATTAATTTATGTCTATAAATTTAACTTCTATTTTACTAAATGTGACTTCAATGGCTTTTCTCTGTGAATTTCAAATTGTTACCCACTGACATTTTAGCTGGTCTCATTGAGCTGAAGCTTTTCAGAAGAGCTATAAATGCTTTCAAAAAGTGAAATAAGTGAGGAAGAATCATACTGGTTCTGTTTCATGCTAATATTAGCTTAACTTTGACAATGCTGCTGGACTTTGTCTGAATTTTGAATCACTCATGATTTCCATCTTAGATTTTTCTGTGAAAATTTGTACATAAATTAAAACAATAGCAAAACTCCTATCCTCTGTGTGGTGGCATAGCAGATTCCTTCCATCTGTGTTATGCATCTGAGGACCTAAGTTTCATATATATATGTAGACAAGCACAATCTCCTACTGCTTTTAAGAGGAATACAAATCAAGAGGAAAAGATGGAGATGAACTTGTGCTGCTTGGCAGCAGCTAACATCTGCCAGGAGTATGCCAAGGTGGGCAAGAAGGCCAAGGGCATCCTGGCTTGGATCAGGAGCAGTTTAGGCAGCACACCAGGGCTGTCATTGTCATCCTGGCACTGACGAGGCCACACCTTGAATCCTGTGTCCAGTTCTGGGCCCCTCACTACAATGAGGATATTGAGGTGCTGAAACAAGTCCAGAGAAAGGCAATGGAGCTGAAGGGTCCGGAGGGTACGTCCTATGCAAAGAGGCTGAGGGAGCTGGGAGTGTTCTGTCTGCAGAAGAGGAGGCTCAGGGAAGACCTTACTACTCTTCAACTACCTGAAAGGAGGTTTCAGCCAGATGGGGATCAACCTCTTCTCCCAGGCAACTAGTGACTGAATAAGAAGGTTGTTTAGGTTGGACATCAGAAGGAATTTCTTCATAGAAAGGATAGTTAGACATTGGAACAATTTGCCCAGGGAGGTGGTAGAGTCACCGTACCTTAAGGTGTTCAAGAAATGATTGGATGTGGCACTTCATGCCATGGTGTAGTTGACAAGGTGGTGATCAAAGTATGATCCCAGAGGTCTTTTCCAACCAAAATCATTTTCTGAATTTGTGAACTCATAGCTCTGTTGAGTATGTGTTACCTGTCTTAGCATACTAGCAAATGGTTGAAACATATGGGTCATGTGTCTCAAGAAGAGAGAAACTGAGAAGTGGAAGCACTTCAGGCTCTATGGAGGAAGATGAATGAGTAACACAGTTAGGCAGGAGTGGGCAGTTGGTGTGTATGGAGTCCCTAGATGGTGAAACATAGGGAAGAGTTTTGGTTTGAGGGGTATGTGGACATCAGGTGCACTGGAATTTTTCAGGTAAGGATGCAGGGCTTGCAGAATTTTTATGTGCAATGCAGAGATTTAATGCTTCTGTTCACCTCTATTTCCAGATTAAAGTGGTACTAAACATAGAAGAAGCCATATTTTCAGAGTTTTAGATCAGGCATATGCACAGATTGTATACCAAAGATACTAACTGCTAATTTGTTGTGGATTAAACAAGCTTTCATAAAACATGGCATGTTGGAAGAACTCACTGCCAGAAGAAACTGCAGCGATAAGTGCAGTGATAAGTGACATAACATTTCTAATACTTGTAGTCTTCATTATTTAACTGTCAACATGAATGACAGGCAAATATGAGAAATATGTTAGAAATAGACGATTCCACTATTGCCAGCAATTTTGTGCAAAAGGAAAGAGAGTGTAAGTCTACTGGAAAATTACCAGAATTTTAAGTCATAGGTAGGTATTGCTATTAAATGTAACAGGGAAAGAAAATATTTACTTTCAGGAATCTAGTAGAATTTTTACACTTCTTTTTTTTTTAACATTTATTCTTTTTTCCTGGTAGAAATTCAGCAATACCAGTCTACTGTATTGTGCAGTATTTCTTTTTCTGGCACAGATTTTGTATGCTGTAGCACAGTATACTTTGTGGGATGTGATATGGTATGAGTGGTGTAGAAAAACTCCTGCTCAGGAGGGATGCAGAGCTGAAGCAGTGTAAGAGGTTAAACTTTGTAGGGTAAGCTTTGTAACTTGTAAATACAAGTACAAGCAAATTTTAGTGGCTTATTTGAGTCTTTGACACTTCGATATCACCATCAAACCTTTGTAAAAAAATAATTGTTTTCCTGCTGTATGTAGAATCATAGAATGGTTCATTTTGGAAAGGACCTTAAAGATCATCTAGTTCCCCTTGCCATAGGGAGGGACACCTCTTGCTAGACCAGGTTGCACAAAGCACCATCCAGTGTGGCCTTGAACACTTCCAGGGATGAGTATATTTTAATAATTTCCTAACAATATTTTGGTGGTGCAGTTACATCTGTTCTGCAGCTTTCCCCTGGTATAGGCATGTTGGTCAGAGTGTTGTTTGGTTTTGGTTTTGTTTTTTCTTTATACTGACATGGATATACAAAAGATTTGTTCTTAAATCTTTTTATGCTATCACATTAGATAATAATGCAATTGTTATCTGATGTAATGACAAACAAAGGAAACTTTTCCCTTTCAGCAGAGTATTTTTACTTTTCCTAAATTACTTGTAATTGGAAAGCTTCTGCTGTAGAGCTTCATAGAAATATTTTCCATTTGAAATTTTTGTTAACAATGATATTAAAATGCTGCACTTTTAAACACATTTTAAGTTCACACTTTGAATAATAAGAGCTAGTTTTATTGTTCAGCTGACATTAACAGAAATGTAGATACGTATAAAATAAGACGTGATGTGGGGAACTTGGAATTTGTTTTGTGTATTGTAGGCCATTGTTACATCTGCTGAAGTATCCCATTACATACTTCAGAAAAAGAGAAATTAAACCTGTTTAATGAAGTTCTCCCTATTTTTTTAAAAGATAGGTTTAAGAGGTTTTCTTACGGACTTCTAATTTACATAAGTGTTTTTGTAATCAAATGTATTCTATGAAGAATTCTCTTCCCATGTGATATTACTGGTTCAGAAAAAAATGTGATGAATAAAGAATTTAATTAAAAATAGACTTTATATCTGTCTCTTGCCAGAAGGTATCCATTTTGGCTTAAAACTGAGGCATTTGGAATTATTGTGCAAGCTTGTAGCGATTTTCCTTCTCTGGTAGTAATGATGGTGTTTTCTTTGCTTCTTGATCTTTAACCTTTATCTTCTTTCTCTGAGAGGCCAGTGTATTTGAGGCATTGCCATTCCTGCCAAGTCAGTAGTGTCTGAGGCTGTTATAGCATCGTCTTTTATGTCATCACCAAAATTGACCCCCAGCTGAAGACTGTACGATAAGAAAAGTGATGAATTTGAGGTGATGGTTCTGGGTCCTTATCTCTTGGAGATAAAATACACATATTGAAAGCTGGAATGGTAATGGGCTGTTGAATGAGTTTGGAAACTATGTTTTGTTTGGTCTGGAAGTACATTAAATGTATCAAGTGTCTTAATACAGACGGATAAATTCAATTTTAAAACATTGCCCACCTACTTCTTTTCTACTGTCTCAGAAAAATAATTATACTATTTAGAAACTATGTTTGCGGAGATGAAGTACTGTGACTGGACGCTGCAGAACGAGTTTTCTTCACTCAGATTTTATTATTGCAACCATGTTATCGATAAGATAATATTGTAATGAACAGAATAGATTAATCCTTGAGATAAACAAAATTTGAACTGATTAATTGTTATGTGATCTCCTACAAACAAAAGGGCAGTATTGTAACTAGAAAAGCAATGCTGAATCTACTGTGTCTGTATTTTCTACCACAGAATGATGGTGATGGGTGACAGAAACAGCAGCAAAGAAAGTCTTGGAGATATACTCAACCGAGTGATAAAATAAATGTAACTAGTTCTCACTTTGTAGACTTACAATACTTTTTCAAAAGCAAAATTTGTTGATGTTACTTGAAATGACAAAGTGTCAAAGCTACAAATCTAGTGTTCTTGAGGCTTCTTTTTGTCAAGCAGCTTATATGTAAATAGTTTTCAGGTGTTGTCATTCTATATTTTTTATTTCTAGATATGGTTTACTTGGTGTAATGTGCATGTTTAGATTGACTATTAATTGAAAAGAAGCTAATGCTGACTTTGAGATGAAAGATGGTTTTATGAAAATTGAGGATGCTTGTAAGATTGCCATCTCTTGTTCATCTGTAAAACAAAACCAACAACAAATGGAAAAATAGAAAATTACAACTGACTCTTCACAATGTTTTTATTCTTATAATTTTTGCACTGTTAGCTCTATTTTGGTGTATTTTTCCTTTATTAATATCAGCAAAGAAGTTAGTCACTAAAGCTTTTGCCCTTCTGTAATGTCCAGAGTGCACTGAATGTCTCAAAGTTTTACTTAGTCTTTTGCATTTTAACTCAGTTGGATAGATTTTCAACTGATAAAATGTGATGAAATGTGAAGAGCTTATTGTCATTTCTGTAGAAACAGCAAGCTACTGGCAGAAAAAAAATCAGTTTGTATTAAAAAGGGAGAATGAACTATTAGCAGAAAAATAAGGTATGTTGCAGTTTTAGTTGAATGTATACTGAAGAGATATCCTATACAAGAAAGTATGATCCCAGAGTGAAAATTAAGTATGAAACTGTCTTGACTTTCATTTCACTATTTTTCTCTATAATGGCATGAAAAATAGATCCCATAAACTCCTCAGTGGGATCCTGCTATTATTAACAGTCTGTCTGACGTGAAGAAAGATGAATCCTTGAAGTTAGAAACCTGTTACTGTAGCTTTACAGTTTGAAGAGCCTTTTGTCAAAGGAAAAATGTTTTAACAATGTGCAGTCTTTATTTCTTACAGTGAATTAAAATATACTACTACAGATAGGCATCAATTTTTGTTTTGGGAGTTTGAATATACAGTAATACATGTATTATGTAGTAGAATACATGTATTATACAGTAATGCATTGCGACCCCTCCATTGACACTTCGCTGGTTTGTGAGAAATTTTTCTCGCAAATCTTCCTCAGTGATTTGCGGAGCTTCCCAGCCAACACATGCGCGGTGCCTCTGCTTTGCTGAGGGGTGGTGCCAGCGCTCCCTGTGGGGTGGGACTGGTCCAGTCCCGCAGGTAGGGCGCGCAGTACCTCTTGCTCCTGCGATGTTTATGGTCCCTCAATGCCATGCCCCAGTCCCTGCCCTGTTCCTGTGTGTCTCCATGCCTGGTCCCTACAGTGGAAGGCTCACACTGCAGGATGCCCCGGGCGTCCACTGAGACCCAGCTCAGCACTACTACAAATCACTCCATCCCATATTACTCTAAGCTCAGCCAGGGGACTGAGCCCCGCCAGGTACGTGTTACTGTTTCCATGGCTGCAGGCAGGGAAGGCAATGCAGTCTGTGCCTGGGGACTGTGTGCCCAGTGCACCTGGTGATGACGTAGCCCCAAGGAGAGTTAAGTTAAGGTTTTCCAGGCTCCAAGAGCACCGACCAGAGCCCTGGGACACCCCTTCCCTGCCACAGCCCTGGAGCTTCCCGACCGCAGAGCCAGTGCAAGCATGTGCGGTGGCAGCAGCCCGGCAGCAGCTGCAGAAACAGCAGTGTGGCCAAAGAGAAGCCCGGGGATTCTCTGCGGGAGTCTCCCCAGGCAGAGAGGGCTCAGAAACGGTTCTCTTTGCTCCCCTGTGCTGTGAGAGCCCGTGGGGAGGAGTGGAAAATGTTCCCCAATACTTCTGGTTGGCTGGGGTGGAGCGATGAGCATGGCCTGTATGCATATGAATGACCCACACATGTTTGCGAAATAGATGTTTCATGAGACCCTGACAAGACTCCGTCCTCACGAAGGGTGAGGTATTACTGTACATACCTTTAACTTGGATTAAAATTACAATTAGGAAGATGGAAGGGGAAGTAGCAGTAGTAGCTACTCATTAATTATCGGTAGTTAGTGCCTGGGTTTTAATCCTCTTTTGCTGCAAAGTTCGGCAAAATGTGTATTTAAGAGCTGCTCAGAGCAAAGTGTGTTATTGATACCATCTCAGCCTCTGTACAGGCTTAGTTTAATCTCTGCAAACCTGCCTGGAAGCCTCTGCCCTCTGCTCCTTCCCACTCCTGATCAGGGTGATGAGCAATGCCCACTCCTGCTGTGTGGAAGTACTGGTCTTCCCACACTGTCTCCTCCTGTCTTTCTCCTGGTCAGAATTCCAGAATTGCTATGCTGAGAAATTGGAGCTCAGAACTGGGTTTGCAATTTTTATTTGGGACTCAGTATCAGGAAGATACAAGTGTATGCAAGCAGTATAGTAAGATTTATGTACAGTCTACTTGAGCTGAACAATCTGTGTTAGACTCAACACACTGTACACAAAAGTGGATTATTTCTATAATCTAAATTATATGCTTGGTAGAAGGCAGGGAAGAGGAGATACTGAAGGTTGAGTACTGCTTCTGACTCTTAATCTTTTTGCCTCATGTCTTTTATTTAAAATAAAATTTCATTCAAGTTCTATTTACTATATTATAATATATAATATTATGTGCTGTGTATTATTTTAGTACTTTTAACGTTGAAGTTTTGACTGGGAGTTTGCCTGATTTTCCTTGACCATGTTTGCCAAGTTACTGGAAGAGCAGTTGGAGAGAAAAATGTGTATACATAGGTTAGTATTCCACATAATTAATCATAGGGATATGTATTTCTCGATTTTCTCTAAGTCATGGTTTGCTATGGTGAATTTAATCTTTGGTTGTTTTTTTACATTTTCATCTCAGTTTTATCAAAGTTACTTCCTGCTTTAAATTTCTGAACATTTTCTTATTTACTTTGCTTCCTCTTTTAGAGGATTGATACCTTTACTGAGATGCAGTGATATTTATATACTGCATGTGTCATAGTGTAGAGGAAGATGGCATCTTGTAAAGATCCTATAACTTCTGGCTGCGGGGAGGGTGGGACCCAGAAACTGCATCTGCCTCAGCAGGATTTTAAGCATATGTCTGAACAGAGTATAAATTTTTGGGAGTACAAGGGTAAGGATTTGTCTCACATGTTTCTGAATTTTGTTTTTCTCACAGATTACTGCATCTAAATAATGGAAAAATACCAATGTGAAATATGCTAATATGTTACCAGCATCATGGGTTGATGTTACTGAAGTGTAAAAAACATGGTTCACAGGTTATTCTCAGTTGGAAGAGACCCACAGGATCATTTAGTCCAACTGCCAAGTGAACACCCTCCCAGGGGTCAGACCCACAAGCGTGGAACCATGGGTACCACACTGCATCCACCCAAGCCTCCCATCATCTAGGCCGTGTCACTGAGCTCCTCATCAAGTCTTTTCTTAAACACCTCCAGGGATGGCAACTCCACCACCTCCCTGGGCAGACCATTCCAATGAGCGATCACTCTCACTGTGAAGAACCTCTTCCTAACATTCAGTCTAAACCTCCCCTGGTGTAGCTTAAGGCCATGTCCTCTCGTTCTGGTGTCATCAGCCCGAGAGAAGAGATTCACACTCACCTGACTGCAACCTCCCTTCAGGTAGTTGTAAACAGCAATCAGGTCACCTCTGAGCCTCCTCTTCTCTAGGCTGAACAACGCCAGTTCCCGCAGTCGCTCCCCATAGGGTTTGTTATCCAGTCCTTTCACCATCCTTACCACCCCTCTCTGGACCCTCTCAAGCAGCTCAACATCCTTCTTAAACTGGGGAGCCCAGAACTGCACACAGTACTCAAGATGTGGTCTGACCAGCGCCAAGTACAGGGGAAGGATAACTTCCATAGTCCGACTGGCTACGCTGTTCATGATACAGGTCAGGATGCCACTGGCCTTCTTAGCCACCTGGGCACCCTGCTGGCTCATATTAAGTTTCCTAAAACTTTCTAAAACAGGAAACACGTATATAAAGTGGGAAAGCAGCTCTCTCTTCTTTATTGCAACACATATAAGTGTTGTAACTAATGCAGCTGATTTTCTATTTTCTCATTTAGCTTGAGTCCCTGAATTTTGAAACAATAGTAAAAATAACATGCAGATATTGGTGTGAAACAAACAAATCAAATAGATTTCCATCTTTGCTTCCAATTTAGCCATGTTATAACACAGTTATTTCAAGTAATAGGAAGTGCCACATCATTTTACCTCAACGTTATTATTTTCTACACACTCTGGAGGAACTAGTTGTGCCTTCCACCACCCAATTTACATTTAGGGGAAAAAAAATAAATTCCCCTCCTAATTACTCATATTTTTTTAACCTCTGTATATCATACAAGGAGACAGACGTTGAAAGACATTTTTCTATAACACACAAAAGTTTTCGTAGAAAGCAACTGATAATTTTTGTGGACACTTTGCAGATAACAGCAGATCTACTATCACATTTTTAGTGATTTGAATCAGTAAACTAAAACAAAGTAAGATGGGCTTCTTTTCAGAGCTGTAAAAGTCTTATTGTGATGTGTGTTTTGGACAGTAGTTTCTGTGTTTTTTGGTAAGATGAGCTCTTACGTGCAGAGGTTTTTCTCTTGAGTGGAATCTTCTCCAGAAGTCAGAAAGCTGTGGATTTCCTTCTTTCCTTCTTTCTTTTCTTCCTTGTTTTCTTCATCCAACCGCAGAAGGAAGACATCGTTCAATTGGGGGGAGGGAGAAGGAGAAGAAAGGTGTCTACATTTTTTTCTGTTGGAAGTGTTAAAGTACAATATAGCGGTTTCTCACTGAAGGTCTTTCCTCCTTTTCTGCCTTCTAGTGAAGGTCCCTGAGAGGCCCTCAATATATTGTTAATGAGGACACTATTGCATTTAGTTAAATTAGTTGTTGGAATTATGGCTTATATTCAGTTTTTACCACTAGGTCTGAGTATTCTCACAGAAAGGCTTCCATTAGAACTAAGTGTTTCCGAATGATTTTTTTTCTAAAAAGGAAAAAGGGTTAAAAGTTAATGTTACTACGTTTGCCTCTTTTTCTGTATGTAGTTGGTTTGTGTCCCTTGAAGGATATTTAGTAAGGGATAGTTTTCCTCTTCCGTTTTGAAGTTTGATTACTTTTATACCATACATAGTTTCATGACATACGGAAGTCAGTTCCAAAATTCCATATTTATTTCACTGTTAAGCTATAAGAAACAATAATCGTGTTAGGGAAGGGGCAGCATTTGTTCTGTCATTAATAAATTTTTTTGCAAACCAGGAAATATGAATAATAAGCTAAAATATAACTATCAGCTGTTTTCAAGGAAAATTTACAGTACATGAGCTTTCAATTTCTTGGTGGTAATAGTTGCAGTTAACAGTTAGTAATTGTAGAACCAGAAATGAAGTTTTTCTGCTGGTACCTGTAATTTATATTTGAATTCTCGTTTTATTTATTTATATAAATCTATAAGTTGCTTTCTACTCCCCAGAAAACAGCTTTTGAAGGAGCAGTTTTGGTTTATACCTATTAGCTTGGAAAACTTACTGATTTTATCTATTTATGGAAAATGGGTAAAGGGCCCCAAATTTTTTCTTTTCTCATCCTTGAAAGGAAGAAAAAAAGGGAGGTGAGGAACCGTGTCATACAGCACAATTTCAGTTTCCACAAAAATATTGGAGCAAGTAATTGAACCAAATTGTTTGTAGGCACTAAAATATAAAGGAATTACTGTCACCTAAACTGAATTTGTCAAAAGCAGATAGTAAATTTAGTGTCCTTCTGAGGCAGAAAAACAGGGGCATGGATAAGAAGTAAACCAGTACATCTGATACTTTGTTTTAAGTAACGCTTTTGACAGTAAGATGGTATTTTGGTATGCAAGCAAGGGGAATATGATCTAGAGGAAAATACAGTAAAGTGGATATAAAATTGGAGCAGCACATGTTGTAACCATAGTTAAATATAATTGCAAAATGGAATCATACTATGCAGTGGGATTTTTATGGGGTCTTTCAGATGTTCCACACTTACTCTGTACATGCTAATGCCTTTTTCTTAAATTTGAGGATGGCATGAAACTGAGAAAAGATGCAGTTATGCAGTTATGCTAAAGGACAATTAGGTAAAAAGGATCTTGACAAATTGGAGACACAGTCTGAAATAAATAGAATGCATTTTCCTAAGAAAACATACAAGAGATCAATGTACAGTAAACCCTCATCATATTGCGGTTCTGTTCTCGTGGGTTCACTTCTTCACAGGGATTTTTCTCCATAAAGACAGTCCTGTGTTTCACGGTGCGTTCACAACTGTGTATGCATTAACTGACAGTAATGAATATGCAGAGATAGTCATGAATATCCAAATTAGCCTCGGCTGTCACACCACCACGCAGACCACCAGGACATGGCTCCACCAGACTGCAGATGGAAGTAATGCTTGTCTGTGTCACCGCAGAGTGGGAGTGGGGACCATGTGTGCATGTGTCTGCTGAGTCAGAGGTATTTCAGTGTTTTCATGGAAACAGGTGGAGGAGGTGGCAATGGCAGCACCGGGTTCCTGCTGGGAAGTCAGGCTTGGGGTCCCTGCTGGCTGTTGACCACTTGGTTCCATGAAGAAATGAAATCTCTACTGATTGACACCAAATGTAGGAAAGGCATTCTGTTAATGTCTTCACTGTAAAAAGGCCTAAATATTGCCAGACTTGTAGGATCTTTCAGAAGAGAGTCAGACAGAGGCAGAAAAAACACTTTTTATAAATACCCAGATTTTTGAAAAACCTAATTTAGTGTTTGGATGTATCAAAACCAATTAGGTAGGTGACACATATGAGTAAGAGAAACATACTTATTTTATTCTGATACTCATAATTTTTTAAATAAGTTTGATAGGGTATCCAGGGGTCTGAGAATTTTGGAGTGTGGCCACTGTCATCGTATCCAGAGAACCTTTAACTGATTTTTAAAATGCAGGATTTTTCTGCAGTAATACGTAATTTATTTTTTTTTTAATTAGGATTGTCAGAAATTTACTGGAATGTATTTTTACCATTAGAACATTATTTCTGACTGTTTCTGGGAAAATCATAGTCTTTAAAATTGTTGTTGAAGGTGCTTATGCTTCTCTTTGACATCTGTATGATTATTTATGTGTTCCTCGATAGCCACAGCAAGGGTCATCATCCGCTCTGTGTCAGAGTTAGATACCTAGTCATAAATGTGTGTATGTGATTCAATGACAAAGGATAACTCAGCCAGACTTGGGGTACTCAAGTCTTCCTCTGGAGCTCAGGTAAGATCTAAATTACTAACTTAGGTCATGTGAATAGCTTTATATATAGTGTACTGTAGTGTATTGGTAAATTGTTTTGCTTCACGGGAGACTATGTCCCTGAATAGCAATACCAACTTTTCAGAAATGATGGCCTTTGAGTGATACATGGGAGAGTTACTTCAAAGGTTTCAAAAAAGAAGGAGGGGGGAAAAGAGGGTGAAAAACGACAGCGAAAATTAAGCTGATTCTGTATGTTACCATAGCAGACAAAAGATTTAGCAAAAGAAAGAGTTAATTTACTTGTCCCTGGAAATTTCCATTTTACTGTCGTTAGTAATCTGGGATGAATAGAATGAAATACCTAAAACTTTACACAACTGAAATTAGTTTCACTGGTTACACTATTTCTATTATGAAGAACACAGATAAAACACCTGATTTTCTTTATGATGTTCTGTGGATTCAGTCAATTAATTTCCCTGGATTTGTTCAAAATAATAACCTTAGCCTTTTCTTTTAATTTGTTAGACAATGGAAATAATTGGGAGAAAAATGGTTCTTACTCTGATTTGCAAATAAAAGGATTACTCCTTTATTTTTTGCACCCCTCTTAATTTTTTCTTCCCATTCAGCGTGCCATAAACTGACAGTGTCTTGATACTTCTCTATTCTGTTTTTTTTAATAACTCTTAAGTGCAATGATTTATGCAATGTCTTTCGTTGGAATTTTCTTTTTCCTAATCAAAGTGGTGCTACTCTCCTTTGTTTCCTCACCAAGTCTGTTGATTGCTGCCTCTTCCCCTCCTCTGTTTCTTTTCCCATATGCTTCTTTATTTTAGTTCTTGAGTTGTTTTCTTGTTGTGTGTTTCAAACCTCTTGTTACCTACTGATATACATTTAGTACTGTATCTCTTTGATTTTTTTTCTCCTGAGTCACCTTGGTGGGAATATTTTGAACTGATAGTAATGTGAAATTAGAAACCTGTGTTAATCAGAGTAAAAAAGGAAACAAACAGGAATAACTGACTAGAGTATGAGCTTATCAGTACAGTAAAGCTTTCAAGAAGAATAATTTTTAAGAGTGATTTGAACAGTTAATAATTTTTGACAAATGCGGTAAAGGAGTTTTTTTGCAGTTCTATGGGCAAATGAAGTATGGAGCTTGGCAGGAAAAGGACTGTTAGAAAAAAGTGACATGAAATGGTTGGGAACACAAGCAATGTTCAGGTTTTTTAAAAGGTGGATGTAGAAATTATGTGTAAAGCTTTAGGATTAACTTTCACTTTTAGATTTAACTTTCACTTGTTCTACTAAAGACCATGGAAGTGCAGAAGAGAATGAGCAGGTAGCAGGGAGTAGGGCCATATGCACTCTTTCTCTCAGCTGTGGTCTTTCTCTTATCCATCAAAGTTCTTCACGGTAAAGAACATTTAAAATTAGGTACCCTATACCACAGATTCTTGTCTTGGAGAAATAGCTAATAGATTTTATTTTGGATTCAAGGTTTGGACTAGAACTATATAGGAGTATAACATTTTGATTTTCATTTCTCTTGGACGTAAGTTTAAAAACTGTATGAGGTTTAAAGGCTCTAAAGATATATATCTCAAATATTCTGTAATTTAGTGACCTGTTAAAACCGTTCTGTGTCAGAAGTGATGAATAGTTTTTGTGGGCTCTGAGCAGGTCCTGATCGATTGGTTTTTAGTTAATGAGGGAGAAGAAGGGCAAGAGCTGAAGTCCAGCTGACTGTGTGAGAGCACGCCTACCTTTTCCCTTTACTTCATTTTCTCTGTAATGAAGGAACCAATTGGTTTAGAGCGATCAATGCTGGACTGTTAGGATCAGGCAGTGTTCTTGCATTGGCAAGGCAATTAAATTCAGCGGAGCAAGGATTATAAAGGGGGGCGGGGGGGGAAGAGAAAAGGCTTAAGACTTTGATTTGAGTAAGAGATACACTGATATTTTAAGATTGGCAAAAACCCCTGGCCCAATATAGTTAAAAAGAATTCAATCATTATCATGTTCTCTTTGTGTGAGATTGGGAATGACATGGCCACTGTCATTCGTCCTTTAAATCCTGCTTCTGTGTCTGGAGATTTCTGACAATGTAATGTATGTATTTGGAGGGGGCAATTTGCATTGAAATTTCATATTGGTACTTGAAAGCTTCCCCCATTGTTGTCTATTGCACTGTTAACTCGTAAGCTGTGTACCTTCATAAAATGATTGATTCCAATTGAGGTGGATAAAAAAATAATGGCCGAGCCCTTTGTAAATAATTACAATATGTTGTTCTTGTCAAGTTTAGAAAGTTTGTAATGCATTTTAAGGTAAAAGTATTGATTTAAATCTCTTTTTGTGTTATGTGGATGCCCTTGAAAGGAAATTAATTTGTTTTCTATAATGTTTTTGGCCTTATCAAAACCAATATATTTGGCAAATTGGAATTACTACATCAAATATTATTTTCCTGCTCCATATTTAATTTAGGATTTTTTTGAATGTGGATATTAACTGTTAATATTATTGACGTTAAATAAAATGCCAGGATGTCCCTTCTATGCAGCTCTCCTCCTTGGAAGAGGCTAATGCATTATTTTGTAAGATTCATCCATTCTGAGTCAAGACATTTCTGTTAAAAAAATAAAATAAAATAACCAAAACCTTGCTGGCAGATCAAAAATCTTGGGGAAAAAATATTAGAAGTATAATATTGAAGTATAATTTTTTGTACCTGATATTCTAGGTTGGTGTTATGCTCTGCGATGTGCTCTCGGTCTCTTTACGGGTGTTAGATGGTGAGTTGGACTAGATGATCCTTGTGGGTCCCTTCCAACTCATAATATTCTGTGATTCTGTGATTCTGTGATTCTCAATTTGACTTGGTTGACCCTCATTTAGGGGCAGGGAGGGATACCCTTCCCTTTTTTTCCACTTCAGAAACATCAGAACTCATGAATAAAGTTCCTATAATAAGCAATTACATGTTATCATTTTAACCTTCATTACATGAGCATCCTTTAGTTCATGCTTGCTCTTAAGCAGATGAGGTGCATAATCCTATTATTTCAAGGTTTAAAGCATGTTTATTGGATCTTTGTAATGGAGTACTATGTTAAATCACCTTCTTAGTTTGAATCTTCTTAGTTTGAAGCTTCTGAACTAATAGGTCCTGTCCATTCTTTCTGATAACTGTGGCTTTGTGCTGATTTCTGTACGTGCATATATATATTCATACAACTTATTTGTGCTTAGGGAACCCCAGTGAATATGATCATGTATTCTGTAATGGGTAGGAGGATTGGAAATTATGATGATGATACTTTTTGTTATGCTTTTTTGACATAATTATTACTCCTTCAGCAGTCTCTACTAGTTAATTTTCAGATACAGTTGTAGAAGTAGATGGTAAATACAGTCACCCCTCTGTATTCGTGGATTACAGGTCTCCCACAGGTCCTGCAGATCCTTCAATCTGCAAATACAAGTCGGACATTAATATGGCAAATTATTGCCAGAAATATGGCAACTTTGGAACACTGCGACATCCGAGCTCCTTATGGAAGTGAGAAGCATAGGAGTCGGGGGTTTTCCCTTTAACTGCAGCAGCTAGCACTGGCAGGAGTGCTCTGCCTGAGGCTATGAATATCTGCATATGCGCATATGCACATATGCTCTCACAAGTCCACGGTGGCTGCTGCAGCTCGGTCAGCTGAATGAGCCCCACGTGGGTCCCTGTGTTACAGTTAAAGACTTCCTGACTCCTGGCAGGGCTGACTGGGGCTGGCGGCAACCCACCGTGGCTGTGCGGGACCTCAGCGTCCTGCAGAATTATACACCACTCTGTGAGTAACTGAGTAAGTACTGTGGGAAAAATTTCTGTGAATATGAGAAGACGTGAATATGACAGTGTGAATAACTGAGGTATTTCTGTACTCTGTTTGAAAACAAAACATACAGTATGTGGATTTCAAAGCTGTTTGTTATATTGGTCCATTTCTGCCTTCGTGTGCTAATGATGGCTAGGGCTAATGATTTCTGTGCTGTCTGTACCCTCTTTTAGGATGTGTCATCATTATAATCTCCACTGATGCAGAAGTTTGGGAATTTTAGGGGTTTTTTTCCTTGATTACATGTATGATTATAAAGCATGGGACAGGTTTAATGTTAATTTTCACAAAGAATTTATTATAGAATAAGAACACCAGGTTCAAGCCTGTATTGGTAATTGGTAGTGCCATCATACCTCCGTATTCACAGATTACAGGTTTCCCATGGGTCCCACATAACCTTTAATCTGCAAATACAGGTCAGACCTTCATATGGCAAATCATTGCCAGAAATATGGCAACTTTAGAACACCACAACATCCTGGGCTCCTTATGGCACTGAGGAGTGTGGGAGTCAGGTTTTTTTCCCTTTTTACTGCAGCAGCTAGCACTGCCAGGAGTGCTTTGCCTGAGGCTATGAATATGCACATATGCAGATATGCAGATATGCGCTGGCAAGTCCAGGCTGGCTGCTGCACTGATTGGCTGGAACGAGCCCCACGTGGGTCCCTGTGTTACAGTTAAAGACTTCTTGACTCCTGTCAGGGCCAGTTGGGGCTGGGGCCACCCACTGCAGCAGTGCAGGACCATGCTGTCCTGCGGAGTTATGCACCGCACCATGAATAACTTTTGTAAGTACTGCAGGAAAAACTTCTGCAAATATGAGAAGGCACGAATATGGCAGCTCGAATAACTGAGGTATTTCCATATGAGTGAATTCTGTATCTGATGAGGTACAGAATATTTTATCTCATATATAGATGAGATACATGTACATGAGAATATATATGTACAAGAGAATACTGATGTTAAACAAGTCTTGAATAGACTGTTTTAAATAAAGAAGAGCCAAAAAATATTCATCCGTTGACAATAAGTAACATTTTGGCTTAACTTGATCTACTGGTGGAAAGCTTAACTGTGATCCTATTGCACTATCACAGAAATGTTTATAAATATAGAAGAAAACTGGCAAAAGAGTATTTCAAGGAATCTTTCCATTTTAAAAGGATAGGGGTATGTTAACTGTGTATGGACTCAGTCTCAAAAATGAATGATTGAAATGTGTGGTTTTTTGCTAAAGCAAGACTGCTTTTTCCAGGCCAAAGGGTTCACCAGGTTTTTAGTCTCAATCTTTTATTTGTATGAAATTCAGTCTGTAGTCCAAACCTTTTATTAAAGTGCGGGTCTGAAATCTCTCTTTCTGGAAAGGGACATCACAGCATAAAATACAAGTAATACTGCTAAAAATGTATTTTTGATGATAGTTTAATATTTCAAAAGGCATGACACATTAAATGTGTCTCAGGCCTGTAGCATTAGTATTTATGAGAATGTGAGTAATTTGAAGATTCCAGTTTTTGGTGTAGAGGAGACATGCTCATAGGCTTGACTGATGCAAAGCAAACATAATATGTAGTAGTTATACTGAAGATACAGCTACAGTGCTGTCCCTTTGCGATGCACTATAAAATACTTTTGCATTTTAATTATTCATTCTAGTTGTCTTTTTTATTTATCTATGTGCAACATTATTGCTTTGAAATAGAGATGGAAGACGGAAGCTGTAGGTGCAAACTAAGAGCATACTCACTGGGTTTACATTTTTGAATACTGACATTCTACAATAGTGTATTACTTACAATAAAAATAAATTTTGAGTTCTTAGGGTTAAACATCAGGAGTTCACACTTGACAAGATAATTTCAAAATTAAGATGCACTTGCTCATTTTGGGGGGGGGGTTTCCTCCTCAAAACATGATGAATATTTTGAAGTCTGAAGCTAAATATGTTATGATGTGTCACAGTAAAATCTGATCTCATTTGTATGGGGAAAGATTTTTCTTATTGTTACTTTTCTGCTATGAGGTTAAATAATCCTTTAATATCAAGTAAAAAGATGTGTTCAAATGAAGCAAGTATACAATAATGTGGATGTTGTTTGGTTGATTGTGGTGAGGGGTTTTGTTTTGTTTTTTCTTGTTGTCTTAAGTATCTCTCCTGAAACAGTAGATGGCCAGTCTCTTATGTCAGTTAATCCAAAAATCTCTTGTCATGTCCAGTCAAGAATCTTGAAACAGGATCTAGTTGTAATGTTTTCACAAAGTAGTTAATATATGGACTTGATCATTATGTATAGAAAATCAAATCAGACATTGGGCAAGTAATTTTTAGTATTCTAGATACCTAAGATTATTAGAGCTGAAATTTGTTTGTATCCAATCACTTTACTTCTGCTTTACTTACTTATTTATGGAAAATTAGCAAATGTAGGAAGAATCCTTGAGTATAACAGATAACTTTAAATGCTGTTTGATCACATAGAAATCCTTTTTATATGATCTGTGTGTATAGCAAAGTGAAAGTGTGATCCTAAAACAAGTTAAGAATGTGTGTTTTAACTATAATCTGGCTACTGTGGATAGTAGCAGGTGAGTTGTAGGGACACATATTTCAGCTTCTGTAATTCTGAGGGTTCTTTGTAAGACTTGTACGTGCTTCAATCCACAAGGTATGATGTAAAACCAATGGTACTGTGACATTAAAATTACTGTAATTTTTTTTCCTTATCTTGAGTCACTTTTGCTAAGTATGCAAGGTCCTGGACTCTTTTTCCCTGAAAACAGCTTAAAAAGTTTCTCTAAACTAATGTTTCATTAACATTTTGACACTACAGTGATCCCCCGTTACTCGCGGGCTGTAGGGTCTGGTCTGCCTCACACGAGTCATGAAATCCGCAAAGATAGCGAACCCACTACATAGTCGAGCAAGCCATGCTCATAGCCACGCCCCCTCCCCTAATAAGGTTTGGAGGACAGTCCTGAGAGCGAGGCTTGTTTCAGATGCCTGGCTGTGCTCCGCCGGAGCGGAGAGCAAGCGGTGAGCGAAGGAGTCCTGGTGCCGTGGCAGCGGGAGGAGTCCCGGCACCGCGGCTTGTCCCGATGCTGCGGCTTGTCCCAGTGGCTCGCGAGCGGCGGGGCTGGCAGCAGATCAGACTGAGGTCACAGTAGGTTCTGCGCACGTGCCAAGGTCACACAGCTCGTGGAAAAATCACCCACAGATACTGGATCTTGCAAATACTGGATCGCAAATATGCAGGGGATCACTGTATTAACTACTTCTGGCTTATCCCTCTCTTTCCCAAGATGATGTTAATAATCTGCAAATTGAGATACTGAGAGTCAGTTGTGTGTATTTAGGTGGAAACAGTAGCCAGCCTTCTCTGGGCTAACATAAAAAAAAAAAAAAAAGGGAAAAAGGCCTTATAAAGTAATATAAAAAATTATCAGGAAGTTTGAGTTTAGGATTTAATGTCGTTGAGCCATTGGGAGTTACAGGAGGTCAAGAAAGCTCTGTGATGAGATATGTACTAAATGGTTAGTACATAGGTTATATATCTAAGGACATACATTACATAAATCAATAGCGTGATTACCTGCTAAAAATGAGGCAGTAGTGTTCTTAAACATTATAATTCTTAAACATTTTATGATGTAAAGTACACAGGTTAATTATTGATTTCAACAAAAGTTTGGAGGCTATAATATATCAAGATTAATTTTGAATATATCNTGTCGTTGAGCCATTGGGAATTACAGGAGGTCAAGAAATATATATATCAAGATTAATTTTGAATATATCAAATACAGTCGGCCCTCTTGCACTTCATGCCCCTCATATTGCAGCTTCAGATCTTAGCGGCATGATTTTTTAGTGATGTAGGAGACCCATTTTGCAACTGCACATGCGCGACCTGCCCTACTGGCCGCAGCGACCACGGTGGCGGCATGGCCGCCATTCAACACGGAAGTCGGGCTGCGCGGGTCCCAAATAAGACTGCAGGTCCGTATTATAGGAGACTCGACTGTATGTCATCATCCAGGATACATGACATTGTAGAAGAATAGGTAACACTAATTGATTTGCCAAGATAAAGGAAAGGGCATGAGGTGAGAGGTGGAGAGTAAGAGATCTGAAAATTAAGTGTGAAAATAAAACTTTCAGCATAGGTAAGGGAGGTCAGAGGGGCCAGAAGGTAAGGAAGGTCAGACGAGGGAACCTTTGTTCTGAAGTTCAAGAGTTCCATGCCATGAAGGACAAGAAGAATTCACAGTCTTGTATTCCCTGTAAATTTTTACTTAATGGAAATACAGCAATAGATAATATTGGTTGCCTCCATTTCCAAAGAGGTATTTATGTCATTATGCTGAGAATAATAATAATATTATGGAGGAAAAGGTACTATTAGCCTGATAATAGCCTTCTAAATGGCATCAGTTACAACTAGGAATAAAGCAATGAAGTATAACAAATAGCTGCCTCCTGAAACACATTTTCACTGCATTAATATGTAAGTATAAAATACACTGACTTACCTTTTAGCTACATATCAAAATAATGTAGTACTGAGTTCAAACTATCAGCTACTAAAATGAAGTATATGGTTTAAAAGGTAACACAAGGCCTTCAGGAAAATTGAATTAGTGCACAGAACTGACATTCACATGGCTGTGTGGTGACATTCCTTTAAAAGATACTCTATCACAGAGCACTTCTGTCAATTGTGGACTTTAGGGAAAAAAATCTTCTTGAAGAAGATACAACACAATCTAATGCCTTTCAGTGGCTGTTGTTCCCATGTAATGGTTTAGTAATGTTAAACTTAACATCATGGTTTTATTTTGGGAACTCTGGTTTATCAGTGCTACAGATGTGCTGTATGGTCAGAATTTTTCTTCCAGCTGCTATCAGGGTGAAAGCAGATGTATGATACAGGTTTATAAAGTGATGTCAGGGATACTGCAGTAAGAGTTTAAATGGGTCACAGCACTTAAAAAATCTCTTTTGCATTTTCTTTACACGCATATATAAAACTATCTATGTACGAATTTTAGTGCTACATTCTAGTGGTTTTGAACATAGTACCAAATTTAACAGTAGAGAAGAAAAAAATGAAGATTTACCTGAGGTAAATCTGAATTGAGGTCTAATACAGTATCTGCATGATTAATGGAAATATTTCAGAGACAGCTTTAAGCTTGGAAAAGAAGGATTTCTGAGTACTACATGCCATCTGAACTGAAAAAGGCAGAGATTTATGGGGAAATAAGGTTTTTTTCATATTATAGGAGAACAAGTACTACATTTTAATAAAATAATAAAGTTTCCATGGGACTGTGGGACTCAATGTATCACTCCAGTCTTACAGTAGTCTTTCAGTAAGCAAATATCCATTGCAATCAGTTTAATTAGTGCAGTACTGCAAATGCTCTGAATTTAACAGTACTCCTGATTGCTCATTAAATCACCAAGAGCAATGTGTGTTTCTACTCTATGACTCTATGACTAAAGTACAAAAAAATAAAAGTAGAAAAAGGGGAAGCGAGAACAAGAAATAATTACATTAAAGTAGTTGTCTCTCTTAAATGCTCTGCCTTTAAAGTAACCATAAATTCAGCAATTCTCACAGGAACTTGAGTTTCTGGAGATTTTATTGTCAATGTCCAGATACTGAAAGTCACTGCCTTTCTCTTTTGCCATATCACTGCTACTGAGCTGTATGGGAGTGTTTGTGCAACTTAATAAAGACCTACTTGTAATCCAAATTTATTATCTTCTTTCACCATGTTATCTATGATTTCCAGTAAAGCACAATTTGATTTAAAAAGAAGCAAATATATGAAGCTTATGAGATTAATTCTGCTGCACTGTCCATTTGTGATGAACAGTCCTATAAATAATATTTTTTTTGACCTTTATTTTATAGCCCAGTTCAGTCCTGCAGTAGTTAAGAGTTAGGTCTTGAATATGCTGGAAAGTGTAAGCAATGAAGATTAGAGACACTGATTAACTGACGTAGCAACCATGTATGTGTAGCAGGTGATGCTGGTAATTGATACCATGTCAGATTTTTCTCATAAAACACAAAACTTGCTGAATTTAAAAGTTATTGGTTGTTACTTCCACTGATCTGTTTCGTATCAGACATTTGTTCCACCAACATGAAAAATGTGTCTTGTAATTTACAATGAGGCTTCTCTTCCATTTCATAGTGTCTGATATATATTTCATGTGAATTTTGAGTCTTCATTAATCATTTCTAAAATGCATCCAAAGAACAATCATAGTTTAAAAGTTTGGCTAAGCTATGTATTTTCAGGAGGAGCATAGGTGTTGCTCTCTTTATGTTAGAAAGGAACACCAAAGCAGTCAGAACTGGTATTCCACTAGTCTGGGTGTGACATTACTTGGGACTTTTTAGGAGTTTTGCTCCAACAGACATTGCTCCCCTACTGTTGAACAAGGTATGTTTATGTTTCTCTGACATAGTTACGACTGGTATGATATCTGTAAATTTAGAAAAAAACGCTCTTGTACAGGGTTCAGTAACTCTATATCTTTAGTTAAGGAATCAGTAGACAAAGCCATTCTTTTCTGAGATCTAAGCCACACTTGGGTATTAACACTAAATGCTATATCATAAATGTTTAAAATGTATAAGGTAGGCTCAGCTGAATGAATTTCCCCACATTCCAGCATTCCAAAATTGTGTAGCTAATTTGAAATTGAGCTGGCAATACTTTGCCTCAATTTTCTAACCACCTCCAACTACAAGGAGTTGAATCCCTGGGTACAATTTTTCATATCAAAAAAATATTGATGAAAAAGATGTATTCAGTCATTTTTATGTTACCAATACCTGCCTGATTTCATTTGAGTATTGCTTAGTACTTTTCCAGTATAATTTTAATGTAACAAATGGGAGGATTTCTTGCATATATTGTTGGATGTATTTTTCCACAAGTAAAATTTTACAGTGTTTGGGAAGACGAGTTGTTTGTTTTGCTGTTGCGGATTTAGGGTCTTTTTGGTTGTTTTGTGCTTTAATAAACTTACTTTAACATTTAATTCTGGAGGTCATCTCTTATTCTCTTCTGCTTATGTGCTCAAATACTAAAGTTACTGTACTTCTGATGAGTAGTGATCTGTTCAAACAAACCTTGCATAAAAAGGGTCCTTTCACAAGTTGGCATTTTCTGTATCACTTTCATCCTCTTTAAAAATCCAGTCTTTACCACTCTGTTTCAGACTTTGATATTCCAGGCAGGTCAAAACACAGGTCAAAACCACAGTTATTTCTTTGTTGGGCTAACTTGAGGCAGGTTGACATTTTTTTTTGTCCACTTTCTTCTAGATCAGTTTGTTCTAATACTTTCGAAGTATTTCTTTGTCATATTGTATACAGTCGGCCCTCTTGCACTTCGCGCCCCCCATATTGCAGCTTCAGATCTTAATGGCATGATTTTTTAGCAGTGTAGGAGACCCGTTTCACAACTGCGCATGCACGACCTGCCGCCGCAATGGCAGCGGCCCCAGCCCCAGTCCCGGAACGGACGGCGGTAATTTGGTTAAATATGTTGAGAAAAGCACAGGCAGCAGCGGGGTCGCGGGTGACGGGGGTGGCGGTGGCAACGCAGCCACCATTTAACGCGGAAGTCAGGTTGCACGGGTCTGAATTAAAACCACGGTTGCGCAATATAGGAGACCTGACTGTATATGTAGTCTGGTTCTAGTCTAGTTTTCTTTGTGTTTAAAAATGTGAAGGCTACAATATTTCTATATAATGAAGCCTAAACTAAATTGACCAAGGTCTTGAAACCACATCAGGATGTAGGGTAATTCAGACAAAACAAATCCCGTTGAAGATTGTGTGCATTTTGAAAAGAATCTGGCTCCATGTCGCACCAGCCTGGAAGGTGTGCAAAGCCAGTTCATATCTACTCTCTAATTCCTGTGAGTAGTTTGTGCTAGAACCAGACTTTCTGAGGAACAATGCTTTCTTCTATAAGAACTACTTTTTTTTCTATAAAATTGAATTTAATAGAGTCCCATTTTATGTATTCATGAGAGATAACAGATAAATGAAAATGGTATTTGTGTTTGGCTCCAAAGTCAAACCAAGGATAGGGTTTAACTACAGATTTCTTTACATCAAAATCTTACCGTTTTCTCCTACCTTGTTTTGTGGTGAAAATCCATTATAAGATCAGGTGTAATTGCAGATTTCTGCCCATATCCAGATAGGTTCAAGGATATAGAGCTGTTTTGCTTTGAGGTCTGACCTGAAAAAAAGTCAGGCAAGCCAAGTTCAGATTTGAGAGCTTCAATGGATCTAGAGATGCATGCAATGTGAAGATGGAGATTCAAACAAGTGGAGATTCAAACAACTGTATCTGAATATGGGGGTTTCTGTTTTAAAAAATAAAGATTAGAAACCAGTAATGAAAAACAAAACATTTGTAAGCTCATTATTCTTACATATGGAATACAAAACATATTGCATTGTGCAAGTGTTACTTATGTTCTGAAGCACCTCAGTGGTAATTTGGTTAAATATGTTGAGAAACATGGGTTGCTTTGTTAGTATACTGCTGAAGTGTAGTGCACAAGCAATTACATGTTCTGTCTAAGTGTTACATTCCAATATTTTTAGCCACTTGAATGTCCCAGCAGAAAATATCTGGACGCATATTGTAGCACATTTCAAAGAGAAATGTGTTATGTTTTCAAACTGCTACACTGTTGGTTGTGTGTGCATCAATTGCAATGGTGAGAATGTTTGTTACTGTACAGGCTTTGCAGGTGTTACATGTGCTTTTGCTACTAGAGTTCAATTATTTTGTCTTGTGTACATTTTTAATCTGATTTATCACTGTTATTTTCAATATTTGCAGCGAGGATTGCCTTTGGTACACAATAGACTTTATTAGACTTTCCTGTCTAAGTGCAGGAAAACTTATCTTCTGTCAGAAGACAGATATGCTTTTCTTGTTTGTTCTGGCTTAATTCTTTATTTTATATATTTATTTATGTCCACTGTTTTCCCACATGATTTAATGCTGGCAATAGATTGTTCCCCCTTGTTTTTTTCTACCCTTCTGCCTTGAGTCTGTTGACTCAGCTGTGTGAGTCTGAAGGATTATATGTTTTAGGGAGTTGTCAATAAGTGGAGTTTAGATGGTGTTGAATAGCACTGTTTCCTTTTCCACTGAAAGGCAAACAGAATATCTTCTAATGCCCTTGTGTGTTAGGCTGTACCTCATACAACTTTGTGGTAGTGATTGGAATGTGAATGTTTAGTGGTTTCTAAGAAGTTAAGGGAGATAAAAAAGTACGTAGGACTAGCACTTCTGTCTCATACTAAATGCTTCATGAAGGAAAATGAAATGCCATGTTCATAAGAATTTTTGAGTTTGCTGTTGCTGTTCTAGGTTGCTTTGATAATAACATACACTGGATATCAGTGCAAGTATCAGATAATTTACATTACCTCTCCTTATTGAGTCTTCTGTCTCAATATTAGAATTGTGCTTTATTTATTTTAAGGTTTGTCTGTATCTTACTGGTGTTATCATAATGAAGGACTGAAATGACTCCTAGAGTATGCGTATTTTTATACTTTGACACATATGTTCTAAGCCCTGTTCTGATGTAGGCAGCTGAGCTTTGGTATTAGTAGTCCTCCAGGGTATCCATAGCTGAATCAGTGGTATGCTCTGCAGTAGCTGTTGTCTGAATTAAATGTGTCAGCTGTACAAATTTAAAGAGCAGAAGTAAAACACAATTTAGTTGTTCAGAAATGTATTTGTAGCCACAAGAGAGTACCAATGTCACAGTTTCATGTAAATGTGAAGATTGCTCTGGGAAAAATGGAGGGTGGATGAGGGCTGTGGCCATGTGGGTGCCTAATTAATCAACCCAGGTATCCATTCAAATTTTAGAAGTTGAAAATTCCACCAGGATCCAGTAGAATATGCTGTTTCCCTCTAGTTAAAACAACTTTCTTGTTAGTGTGGAAAAAACCTCCACAACCAGATTTTTTGGCATTCCTGTTATGAGACTTGTAGATCCATGTGTAGCGTGACTGTGGTTAAAGAAGCCTGTGACGTGGATGAAACTCTTACAGCATTTATACTATCAGTATCCATTATGCTCAAATAGGACCAGAAAACAAAATAAAGGGGCAAAATTCTCATGGTGCATTCCTGTTCAATTGCCAGGGAGGTACTTTTAAATGCCACAAACAGATCAAGATTTTCTCTTTAAAAAATTATTCAAGGTTTTTTTCTGTCTTGCCCCTAGTCTTATTGGTTGAGTCCAAAATCCACTGACAGCAGAGCTAGTGTAGCCATTGAACTGTGGCCCTTTTACTCTTCAATCACACGAAGATTCATAAATAAAATTCTGTTGAATAAACCTGCTGTGGTGCTGCAAGGAATTTGAACAATTTTTAATTTCACTGGAAAACCAATGAAGAAGTTTGCTCTAGTGTTACAATTTCATAACACAGAAAATGTAAATAGCATTTAAAGCTAATTATGAAGAAGTTTTTTTGTGTTCATCTTAGCATTGTTACTTTGTTTATTCTGTAAACTCCTTAAAGCAAGAAAGCGTCACTGAAGGATGTCGAAGTATCTCTCCATTAGTAATGCTCGGTTGGTTAGTCAGGAGTGTGTTTAGTCCAACCAGCACAACTCAATCAATACCTTTCTTGCTTGACAGGGATGAGGGAATCTCTATGGTAAGCCAGCCTCTATGTGCACTTAAACATATTCCAAGATTTCTGCTGTGTTTAATTGAATTCTGTACTTCTAAGTCTGGAGAGAACAGTGGCATTACCTGTGCGTTTAGGGCTCATACTGTGCTTGTGAATTAACAAATGAAAATACTCCGGTTCACATGGACAGCTCTGGGGAAAGACCTGCGATTTCCCTCACTGTCAACCAAGATTCCTGCAATGGTCTTTGCAGGCACTATTACATAGTTCTAATTTACTCTTAAAACATTGGTTCACCTTCTTTAATAAGTATTTTCTCCAATTTTGCCACTTTGTTTTCTATATAGAATAACTTTCAGGGAATTTGCTGCTGTGATAATTAATTGATCTGTGAGTTAATATTAATTACAAAATAGCATCTAATTCTTTTTTGTTACAAGTCATGATAATTAAAATAATTTCTAAATGAAATTTGGAGGTTGAACATTAGTACACTAAATAGATATGAGGGTTGGTTTCTTTCTGAAAAAAATGGCAGGACTGAAAAATGTGTATCTTCTTGATACACATTAGGCTTGATCTGATGAGGAACACAAGTGAAAATGATGCTGTTGGGGAATGGGCATGGTGTTGATGATATAGTATGTAAGTGAGAGATTGTTTTATACAACAGATCTAGGATATTGCTTGAGAGTCATACATTCTGGTATTTATCGATTGAAATGAGTTCATTTTGAGTAGAGTTTTCTGTAGTGTAACACATTTTGTGGGGTAATGGTATTCGGCCTAGGTAATTTTCTGTATTGCTTGTTCAGCATTTATTGAGACGGTGTATAGCATTCCTTTCAAGATTTTTTCAGAATTTATAGTAAGGACTGTTGAATCTCTTCAGAAAATGCAGAATCAGACTGAATTGAAGTTAATGGTTGTTTTTGGAAGGTGAAGCCTCCAGGGAAATATACCAGGTGAATAGGTCACAATGTTCAAGAGCAGCTCTATTTGATTTGCATTTAGAGTTTAGAAATGTAAGTTATACAACCAGGAGTGAAATCCAGGGCTAGCTGTGTTTCATAATGTTTGAATGTTCACAATTTTTTTTCATTATTAATAAAAGATACACCAACAAAGAGATTAATACCCTGTACATCCAGTGTTAGAATTAGAAACAGTGATAATAAAACCTAATTAATTTTGGGCTTTGGAAGAAAAACGTGACTGCTTTGTTGTGTTTGTCCTGGCTGTATGAAATGTTTCATAGTGCTGGAAATTTACTAGTAAAAGGATTAATATTTTATTATTATTATTTAAAGCCTTCATGAGCACACATATGCACTAATAGACCATTTCTGAAGCAAAAGGTCCCTTGTTTTGCTTTTCTTGGCAAATTAATTCCGAAAGATCTTTAACAGAGTTCACATCTCTTTAAAGAGGTTTTTTTCTTCTTCAGTTGTCCTGGAGCCAGCATCCTAAATAGATACAAACTTACTGTGAAATTTATCGTCTTTTTGCTCCTTTTTCTGTTTTTAAATAGTTACTTAATTCTTATTGGTCTGAATATTATATTATAATATATTATAATATTATATATTTTATCTTAGTGGATAATGCATGTTTAACTTGAGCTATTTACCTTTTTTTTTCCCTATAGGTATATTCGAATTGTTGGAACCCACAACACGGTGAACAAAGTTTTCCATATTGTGGCATTTGAATGCATGTTCACGAATAAATCCTTTACTCTTGAGAAAGGTCTTATCGGTAAGAGATGAACCATTTTCCTTTTACGTGAACTGTTATGAATGTGTCTCTTTTAAAGCTGACCATTGCTCCACTCTTATTCCTGCTTCTGCGCAGAAATCTCTAGCTTGAGTTATACAATTCTGTAAGCATAGAATTACCTGTGCAGTCCTTGCAGCTTCTCTCAAATTCTAGTTCTGTGGACTATCTAATGATGCTGTGGGAATGCTGAAATTCAAATTAACTCAACTGCTGCTTGCAAAACCACTGGTAATTGAGTCACTGTGTGTTGCCCATCCGAGTTTTCTTGGTGTGTCGTAGTGCAGTTGCTCTTACTTCCCAGCATGGGAAGTACAAGAATGGAGTAACCAGAGCTATTTTTTCCAGTGAAGATGGATTTGAGCATTTAGGGACTCTTATACAGCCTGGTTTCAACTCATAAAAGTAAACTCTCATGTCTTGATTTTCCCCCGAAGAGTCATAGGCATGCGTTATGACATGACATGACAGAACGTTATATTGGCTACTGTTATTCTCAGAGCACCATGCTGATGGAGTGGAGCTCTGTTAGCTCTGGACAAATAATACTGATTTAAGTACTTTTACATTATTTAAGGTAGAAATCCCCAGTAGACCAGCACTACTGAATGATGAAATATGTTACAGAACGATCTAATACTGATTTTTTTTTTAATACGTAGTTCAAACAGGGTTGCTTCTATGCTTTCT
>WEKX01024515.1:159195-220109 GCA_013390025.1 Pitta sordida
TTATATCCTTTGAGTTAAATTTCAGATTTAGCACTGCCAGATACAAATATTTACAAACTTCAGGGAAAATCAGTGTTACTGTGTGCATAAAAACAATGGATATGAATTTGATGTCAGATTATCAAATTTATTTAGCAAATGGGTAATTTAGGACTCAAATGATATATTTGTTTGTGGACATGTTGTTGTGCTGTAGTTGACTCATTCTTCATAGACTCAATTCTATTTTCTGGCTGAGGGTCTGATTTTGGTGAGATGAACTTCAGCACTTCATGAGTTGCAAAAGTAACATATAGGGTATGGAGACTATATTGCTTTATTAAATTTTTGTGGTTACAGAATCTTACAGGTAAATAGAGTTTGGACAGCACAATAGTATCCATTGGTATGTGAGGGGATCAGTGGAACTATGCTGTTATTCAGTGTGGGTCAATCAAGCTGTTGTATGTGTAAATCACTTGAAGTGACCAACAACAAGGAAAGAGAGACCTGTCTGTCTGTCGTGGCTTTTTATATTTGAGAGATGGTATTCAATACCATTAATAGAAAATGAAAAGTAAGAATTCTGTGAATACTTAACTGAAAGCAGAATGTGGACTGTCCTCCCGTTGTAAATGAGGCAGCAACAGTTACATACATGGTTGTGCATAATTTAGGGGGAGAAAGGTAGAAATGGAAAGATTTGGGAATTAGTTAAGGACAGTCCAGTTGTGAAAGGGTGCAGGGGCACAATGGGTGCTTCACTAGAATTTATGGCCATCAGTACTGCCTATTCAAAAATATTCTCAATAACTTTGATCCAGCAAAGTGACCTGATAACCATTTAGTACTTTGTTTTCCGTACCTCTGATGATTACTATCTTAATTTTCTAGAAGACAGTTATGGTTTATTTTCAGACCTATATAAAATAGAATGCTAGGCAGGAGGAATTGAGGAAAAAAACCTCCATTTATTTTATCTACCTCTCTCTATATAAATGTAAATGTTTCCCACTTCCTCCTAACTGAGAGGATAGAGGGGAGGGGAAAGGGGAAGGGACAAAAAATGAAAAGAATAACAATAATAGTAGTAAATGGAAAGAATAAAACAAACTGATGGGGGAAAGGGTAAAAAATAAGGGGAAATTATTTTAAAACTGCCCTTTTCCTGCTGGGTATGTGAAGGAGGTAGTTGGGTGGATGAGCACACTGCTGGAAGCCGCTGCGTGGCTGCTATGTATGCTGGCAGGGAGTGGCCGCGGAAAAGGTCCATATCTCCGCTTTCTCTGTCAGGAAGGGAAGGGTAACTTCCAGCAAGAAACAGATGAGGTTGTTGGCAACATGGCTGCCCCCANTTAATAGAAAATGAAAAGTAAGAATTCTGTGAATACTTAACTGAAAGCAGAATGTGGACTGTCCTCCCGTTGTAAATGAGGCAGCAACAGTTACATACATGGTTGTGCATAATTTATGGGGAGAAAGGTAGAAATGGAAAGATTTGGGAATTAGTTAAGGACAGTCCAGTTGTGAAAGGGTGCAGGGGCACAATGGATGCTTCACTAGAATTTATGGCCATCAGTACTGCCTATTCAAAAATATTCTCAATAACTTTGATCCAGCAAAGTGACCTGATAACCATTTAGTACTTTGTTTTCCGTACCTCTGATGATTACTATCTTAATTTTCTAGAAGACAGTTATGGTTTATTTTCAGACCTATATAAAATAGAATGCTAGGCAGGAGGAATTGAGGAAAAAAACCTCCATTTATTTTATCTACCTCTCTCTATATAAATGTAAATGTTTCCCACTTCCTCCTAACTGAGAGGATAGAGGGGAGGGGAAAGGGGAAGGGACAAAAAATGAAAAGAATAACAATAATAGTAGTAAATGGAAAGAATAAAACAAACTGATGGGGGAAAGGGTAAAAAATAAGGGGAAATTATTTTAAAACTGCCCTTTTCCTGCTGGGTATGTGAAGGAGGTAGTTGGGTGGATGAGCACACTGCTGGAAGCCGCTGCGTGGCTGCTATGTATGCTGGCAGGGAGTGGCCGCGGAAAAGGTCCATATCTCCGCTTTCTCTGTCAGGAAGGGAAGGGTAACTTCCAGCAAGAAACAGATGAGGTTGTTGGCAACATGGCTGCCCCCAGCCATGTCCATGTGGTTGGGCTCCATCGGCGCCACCCCATGTGTGCAGGGCCATACACCAGGAATTGCAGGGCCACCGTGCACACCCCAAATGATCGCCACACCACCCCCAGCCTGAAGGATCCCCAGCTGCCAGGCCACTGCAGCCACCGGCAGAGTCTCCTGCCCCACCAACCCTGGGAAATGGCACAGAGAACCTGGGTGATGCTCGCTGCACAGGGGCCCTCCCTGCCGCGGTCGCCTCCACCCTGCCGGGGCCACACAGCCCCCGGCACCCTCCAGAACCCACTCACCCTCCGTAGCCGGGACAGGCGGGGACAGATGCCACATGTGCCTCCAGAAAAAAAACCCAAATGACTACCTGAATTCACCCTGGCAAGAAAATGGGAAGAAATTCAAAACAGGCACATATTGAAAAATATCTCAAACACTAACCCATGACAATTACAATAAAGTACCATATTGTCTGTCTCCCATGATGTCTTAGTTTAGAATGAGATTCTGGCATTATCCCTGCCCTTCCAATCAATTTCAATGAAATAATTTCTTTCCTCAAAAGGAAGTGAAGAAAAAAGAAAAAACTATTTATTAACTAAAACACACAAAATTATAACTCAAAAACCTGCTCCAGATTGCTGAGGAACAACGAAGAATAAACCTGCAGGGTTGTTAACTGTCCAAATGTCCAGCAATAAAGACTTGCTCGGCCTCTTCCGCCCCAAATCGGAGGAGGGAAAAGGAGAAACAGAAACAAGCTCCCAGCTAAATGTGAACCCTTCCAAGCAGATGGTTGAGATTTTTTACAGTTTAGATATTTCTATGGAAAGAGTACAGTTCCTCCCAATTCTCCAGGCAAAGCTGAAAAAACCGAAGAGCTGCACAGGTCGCCATCCAAAAGCCTCTGCGCCACCGTTGCCACGTCACCGCCGCACCAGAATCCTCCACTACAACAGAATAGCGGAGGGGTCTGCAGACAGCACCACCCACACACAGCAATATGCAGTACAGAAATACATTCACCAGACGCATATTACAATGCCAACCTATGACACATGGTCAAGCAGACTGTCCAAGGTCCACTTCTGTAAAAACTGTGTAACTACCAATGGGGTAGTTAGCACAGCTTTGTTTTATTGATCTGATGAGGATTTGTAATTTTCTTTCTTTTTCTGAAGTGACTTGTTAGAGTTAAATGAACTGAAAGTGGTTAGGAAAGTTCCACAAAATATATGAAAGTGCAGTAATCAGAGTAGGTTGCTTTTAAGCTTGACTGAGTATAGAAGCTTTCATCTTCAATCTTTTGAAAAGCATTTCATTGGGTTCATTGCTTATCCCATATGATATTAAATATGGTATTAAATTAGGTTGGAACAAACATAGCTACATTCTCTATGCCCAGTTTTATTTAAAAAATGAAATATTGGTCAACCCTTGAAAGCCATATGGCCCTTCTCAGAAAGACTTTGTGACCCTTATTTCTGCCCAAACAAAGATTTTGTCATTTGAAAATTCATTCCAAAGAAATAAGACCTCTGAGGTATTTTTTTTGAGATCTTTTGTGGAGACTTAAGCGTAATTATTTATTTAATATTTTTGTAAGCTATCCAACTTGATCAGAAAGCTGTGTATAAAAGAGGATAATTTATCAGTTATATTACTAGTGATACATAGTATCTATGTAATGACTGTCACTGTGCAGTGAAGATTAGAAGGCTGGTAAAAAAATAATGAGAATGAAGTGCTGTTCTGTGATAATTTTATATTGTTGTGGGTTTGCATACAGAGTTTTAATGAAAAATTATTAACATGACATATTACATTTAAAAATTAATATGGAAGGTGATTTATACCATTACTTTCTACAATACTGGATGTGATATTGAAATGACACAATGGTAGCTGAGTAGTAGTTTTGAAGTAAAATTAGCAAAAAATGCTCTTTGTAGCACAATCTGGTGTTTTAGCATCAGTTTACACTTTGCTGTCTTGTGAAATAAGGCAAGTGACAGAAATTAATTCAATCATATGAAATTGTTCCCTAACACAGATGTTAGGGTTGAGATGTAATTTTCTTTTTGGCATAGGATTATCTGTAAATGTGTTAGTTAACAGTTCTACATATTAAATTCATGAAATTGATGTAACTGTTTAATTTAAGAAGGATGTGATTTTTTTTTGGTCTCAAAGTTGTAGTGCTTGTTTTTAATGAACTTCTGCTTCTGAAATTTTGAATGGTCTTTAGACACTAATATTTGATCTAGAATCCAGAGCAAAAGAATGTTCTCACAAGTAAGAGGCATACTCCTTTGGAGATAGAAGCAGTATGTGTTGCGATGCCATGTATTGTAAAAACTTCTAATCTGCCCAGTGACAAGAAGTTACAACATCAGGTAAAGAATTGCTTTTATGCAATACCTCTTTTGGTTTCTGAGGGTTTTTTTCTCTCAGCTAAATATGGGAACCAGTTCCTCTTTTCTGTCTCAAGGGGAAAAAATTAATAACCTCACTGAGTCCTTTAATCACTACTCAGTGCTGAGGGGCAGTCAAGGATTATGTGGGTGTGTGAGTTTGACCAACCTACTGTCGAATTTTCAGCCTGCTTAAGGTCACAGGAAGTTCATTGTGTGCATTTTGTACATGAAGCAGTGGGTATCTATAGTCTGTCTCAGTCTATCAGACTGTCTTGTAACTTGTACATTACACACCAAAGGGAGAACAATGAATAATGACTGAAGAGCAGAAGATGGATATAAAACACTAGAATGTCCTTGGTCACCCTCTGGGGAATGCTGTTCAGCACTTATGAATCATTGTGAACCTTCATTTGCGTGCTCTTCAATGCCTTAGGAGAACTTGTTTTAAGAGGGAGAAAATGACACAAATACATAAACATTCACTTGTCTTTTACTGTGGCAGTTATTTAAAACCAAACTAAATGAAATGTGTAACAGAGAGAAACCAATCATATCAGTTTCCTAGTGTGTGGCTCAGTTTGTAAAATATTGTTTTGCTGCTCTCCAAGGAAGCAGTGAGTTGCTATTTTTGTGTCTAGTTTAATTTTGACTCCACACAAAGCTTTCATATTATGTTTCATCTCTTTTAAAAAGGATAGCATTATTCTGAAGCAATGCAGGCTTACCCAGCAGTGTAAGTCTGCTCTGTTGCAAGCGTAGCCTTAGGAAATTATGAAAAATTGAAGATGATCTAAATACTGCATGGATTTTTTTTCACCTCTTTCTACAAGAAAGGGCAGCCACGTGGGCGTTTAGTTACAGGTACCCATTTTTCAACAGAATTATGTTCATAGGGTATCAGTTCCTTTTCCTTCCCTTTTTCCTTTAATTTTTCCTTTCCTTTTTCCTTTCTTTTTTCCTTTCCTTTTTCTTTTCTGTTTTCTGTTTTCTTTTCTTTCTGTTTTCAGTGCTACAGTGAGGAATGTGTACTTCCTAAAACAATTGTTATTTCTGAAAGACTTCTTCAGGCATAATGTTTAATGAAAGAGCCTTCTCGCAGACAGTTGGTTGGAAATAAAAAGTATGGCCAGTTCTAATGACTTGAACGTTTTTCTTCTAATTTATTGGATCAGAAATCGTGACCTCTGGAAGGTTTCAAGTGAAAAATCATCCTTCTCTGAAGTTTTTCGTAGTCGATTTCTTACAGTTGAACATAGAGAAGTATTAGTGGGGTTTTCTTTTCCAGCTGCATATGGCTTGAAAAAAGCTTTTCACTAAAACAGGTGGAAATGCTCTTAATATTTGTTTGAAGTTGATATTTCTTGAGCTCTTGATTGATTTCTTGCTTGAAGATTCAAATTAAATGTTGCAATTTCATCAGCAAGTTTCAACACAAGAAAATAAGAAAGAGTGTGTGGAAGGAGAGACAAGATTTAGTGAGTGTAGGTTTAATTTAAAACATTGACCCCGAGATTAGCTCTGATGGATAAAGCATGGTGCTAATTACACCAAGGTTATGGGTTCAGTGGGTGTATGGGCCATTCATTTAAAAGTTGGATGATGATTGGACTCGATGATCCTTGTGGTTCCCTTCCAACACAGAATATTCTGTATTTCTGTATTGCCTACAACTGAAAAGTCTGTAGACTTTATCTTTTTTCTACCATGTAGCAAATAAACAAGTACAAATTCATGTACTGAATATAGATTAGATTTAACAAATCTTTCAGTATGTGGGGAATAATGAAAGCAAAATGCCCGTTATCCTTTTATATAATACAATATGATCAAACCCTAGAATAATATTTGCATTCCTAATTTATTTGTTTTTTAGTATCAGCTTTCTATTTTCTAGCCATCACTTTCTAGTGAGAAAACTTACACTACCTTAACATTTAACAAATACCATCATGAGGGGAAAATCACTTCTTCATATTAAAAGAGAAATTTCTTTCTTCCAGTATGTAATTCCTTGTTTATAATTTCTTCACAATGATGATTTTGTGCCTTACGAGAATTCAGTAAAACGAACAGTTGTGTTTCACTTTAGCTGAGAACCTTTGGCTGTTGCCTTGAGTGCAGTATAAATATATTCAACAGTACATGATGTTTTAAATTAGTGCTTTCCTATAAAATAAGACTACATAGTTGATCTGATGTCTCTCTCTTTTTTTTAGTAATTAAGGACCATTAGTTGCTGGGGTTTTTAGCTGATACAAAACTCCACTCTGTTCTGTTCATTCCTGTGCTGCAAGAGGTTACTTACTTGAGGATTTTCTGTCACTTCCCCACCCACCCACATTGGCCAATTGATTGTAGTTAAGTTACAGTGGATGGACAGAAAGCAAAAGCTGACCTGTCCAGAATGGGGGATGAAAGAAAATACCCTGCACTCAGATGCAGAAGTCCCTTGGCAGTGGCTGCATGAATTTTTTTTCTGAGTACTTTGGGGCGAAAACAATTCCTATGAAGAATCAAGTATGCTAAAAAGAGAAAAGCTTAAGAAGTGATAAATAAATTTGACAGAGGGTACAACACACTTCTGGTACTTTTTTATCCTGGAGGATCTGTAAGGACAATTGAATAACTTATCTAACTTATCTTCAGATATAGTCAGTATCGATGACCCGTAGGCCATGCCTTAAAAATTACAATCCTTTATAAAAATACTATTAACTAGAATTAAATGCACTGTTCATTGCTCCATACAGCATAAGACCAGGAGACCAGAAAGTAAGTTTTTATAAATGTTTGCTGCTGCTGTCATCCTGTAACCTCAATCATCTTTTCCTTTTGTTTGGTTACAGAATGTATATGCTTTACTCACACACATCTTTTCTGTTCCATAAAACCAAATCGGATTTTTCACTGCAATACTGCTGTATAAACAGTGGGGAGAAAAGCAGTTTCCATATCTGTAATCTCCCCTTTTCTTTTCTCTTACAATATTGGTTAATGTAAAACTGGATAGTTTGTGGATTAAAAAAAAGAAACAAAAATAGAAACAGGACTGTTGATTTTGGCAGTATATTTTTGTAAACAAGTGACCTAGATTGAAGCACAAATTCTAATGGGAAAAAGGAAAAGAATTATAAAACTTTAAAATACAGCATGGAGCAGTGTACCCACCAGATGGTATTTTTAACAAATTTATCAGGCAGATATAAAAGATTATAATGAACATTCAAAATAGGGAGTGGCAGAGCCCCTAGAGAAAAGGATCATTATGGCACATTCTGCACACTTCAGTTAGTTAGAGCCCCTTTCTAGTTAGCCATTGTAGGGAAGACCACAGAATTATATTAAAACCACACCAAGATAGTTTCTCTGTGTTTGTAAGGAGTTTGACTAATCAGGCTAGGAGATCATGAATTAGTGCAGCAGTCTTGATGTGAGAAGGAGCAGGATGCTGCTCAGAGGGCATGCAGGCAAAAGACTGGATGAAGTGAGCTTCACTGCAATCAGTTAATGGCTTACATAGCTCAGAGTGTGTCTGGAATTTGCTATGGAGCCTCAACATTGATTTTGACACTTCATGTCTTACTCATTTTTTTTAAATGAAGATTTCAACAGCTTCTTCGTCCTACAAAACACAGCCATATGTAGAAGATGCTTTAAAGCCTATGTAAAAGCCGTTCCCATACTCTCAGAGAGAAGGGGAAGGTATTCAAGGCAAACTTGATTTCAATACCAGTACTTTTATTCATTGTTAGTCTTTGTTTTATTCAGATTGTTCCCAGTGAAGTACTTCTAATGTCTACCACCTGCTCCCCTCTAAGAATCTAGGAATTATTGAGTGCTTCTTTTCAGTAATAGGGGAGTAGAGATTTCTAGAATAATAATGTGGTGGGCTTAGTAATTTTTTATGATCAAACAGAGGTGGTAGTACATTTGAAAGGGCAGTAGATTTTTCAGAAATAGTTGCTTTTCCACTGTCTTGGATTATTACTTGGCAACAAGCTTGCACATTTTTCCCCTGTGTGTTTTATGGTGTTTTTGTTGGTTGGTTGGTGGTTTCGCTAAGATTATGCTCCTGACACCAGTAGCGCACTTAAAACACAGAACTCCGGTTCTTTTTGGAAAGTTATCTCTTTTTTTGCATGCTGGAGATTCATACAATAGCTCTGAAGTTTCATATAGCTATGTTTCAGCCGTTTTCAGATGTTGTAGTATTTTAAGTACTTTTAGTAGTTGTCTGTAAAATATGTATGTAATTAAGTTGGGCATGTGCAGTGGGCTTAAAATTGGTTACCCTTTATCAGGGGGTGACACACAAAATCTCAGCTTCTTTTTTATTGCAGTCTGTGCAGAAAGATCTTGTTATCATTTAGGTAGATAATCAGTGCTTCTAACATTTTCCAAGAGAAATGCAAACATTTTCCAAGAGAAATGCTCAACAAGCAGCCTTGATTTTCACGTGTTCAGAGAACATTATTTTTCAGCCTTGTTAATTTTAATTTTTTCACTGCCAGAGTGAATAGAGAGAGTTTGAGAAGCTGAGGTGAGCTAAAAACTGAGCTGTTTTAGGAAAGTGCTGGACCTGATTGGGACACCTTGAATAGCTTTGGGGGTTTTTGTTTATCTGTTGTCTTGCTGGAAGGTGACATTCAAAAAGCTTAGGATTCTCTCTGAATTACAAATAGAAAGTGCCATACTTCGTCAGATGTTAACAAAGGGAAATAATAGGTAATTCAAAAAACAAGCATTGAAGCACTTGTGAAACAGTGCTGGAAGAATACTCTGTGCACAGGAAAGTGCACCACCTTCTTACAGTGTGCTCCCAGAGGTTCATCTTGGATGAAATTGATGAAATTATGTCAAGTTCTAACTGTGCTATGAATTCTATTTGATTTGAAAGGAGGGGGAAAACTACTTGGCATTGTATGTAAATCAGATTAAGCAGGACTAAGTGAGTACAGTTGGGTCTCCTATACTACAGTCCCGTGGTCGTATTTGGGTCCCGCGAAGCCCTACTTCTGCGTTGAATGGCAGCTCATTAATACAAAAATTTGTCCCACACCCTCATGCAGTCCCCTTGCACTGTTTCGGCACTGTGTTGCTGTGTATTGGTTGCCATGGTGGCCATGCCGGGGTTGGGGGGGGAAGCAGCAGGGCTGCCGTTGCTGCCGTCCCGAGGCTGGGAGGAAGCAGCGGTGCCACTGCCGTCCTGGGGCTGGGGCGAAGCGTCGGGGCTGCCACCGCAGCTGTGCGTGTTGATTTGCATATTCATGAGTGCCTAATTGAATATTCATGCATGCCAAGTCGCGCATGTGCAGTGGCGAAAATGGGCCTCCTTAATGGCTGAAAAATCATGCTTCTAAGATGTGAAGCTGCAATATGGGAGGCGTGAAGTGCAAGAGGGCTGACTGTACAAGAAAAGCATTCTTTTTCTTGGAAAATTTTCTAGAAACCAACACTAAAATGACATCCTTTGCTAAAGAATAACAATTTTCAACAGTACCTACTGTTTCTCTACTTCTAAAAATGCCTAGTAAAAGGTTGTATAGTAATTCCTCACTTCTTTGCAGTTCACCATCCACAGCTTCAATACATCATGGGTTTTTTTCCCTCCATGTTTACCGTATTTACCGCAACTTCCTGGATTTCGCTTATCGTGTCATCTTTCTGGAACCTACCCCACACACTATTTGAGGGATTACAGTATTACCCTTTATCTAATTTGGTTTATAGCAGCAGTTTCCAATCTAGAGCATTCAGTTCTTGATGTGCTGGGGAGAAGAAAGAACTGAAGTTAAATGATGCTGACACATGGACCACAGTGTTGGATATGAACATTGACTGCAAGAGGGGCTGTAGAGGTAAAAGAGTTCATTGTAGATGTTGCAGCACAAGGTAGCAGTTTAGCAGTGGCCTGTGCAATGAGAATTGTAATCTGCCTGTTTTTTTCTTTTATTCTCCTTGTCATGATTTTCCCAGGAATGCTTTTATTAATTTGAAAATTCATTGAATTTCCTGACTTGCGCATTTTTCCTGTAATATTACAGTAACTGCACATAAGCTAAATGAAAGAAGGCAAATTTGATATTTTGCAGTAATGCCTTCAACTTTTTTTGACATAACAAACTACTGCTGACATTTTTGAAAACTACATGTAGTATACTAAAAAGAATTATGCTGCAAGGATCTTTGACGGCATTAATGGGGAGATGATGGGGGGAGTACTCTGTAATTCCATCACTCTTTCCTGTAGGGAAATCATTATCCCATGTTCTGACCCTCCTTTAGTCAAGAGGTTGGGTTCTAAATAGTTTATTTTGTTTTATTTTGGAATATTGGTTTGGGGTGGGGGGTTTATCATGCACTCATATCTTTTTCCTGTCTCTTGACTGAATGAGAAATAATTCTGTGTTTGCTGTTCCATTGTGTGACAAGACATATTGATCTCTCCTTTCCTCTTGTAATCCAGACCTGGTATTGAAGGACTTTATTAAGAAAATTTTAATTTTCTATGTTCTGGAGTGCAATTTATGATCACAGTCAGAGAGGCTGCCAGAAGTACCAACAGACACATAAGAATGGTATCCTGCGCTATGAGACTTCAAGCCCTGATTTTGAAGAATTTTAGTCCTGATGTCCCACAGTCCTGATTAGTGCTTTAAATGATCTCCCAGTTACAGTAATACCTCACATATTCACGCCTACTGATTTGCGTCTTCACAGATTCGCAGAATATCTCTCAGCAAATATTAATTGGCTATTCATGGAGCACACCCCTGCGAGGCAGGGGAGTGGTGCCTCTCACTCGCTGAGGACAGCCACAGCTTCCTCCCTTGGGAGTGTTGCGGAGGTGACATGATGAAGAAGGTTTATTACACAAGGTGTATACTCCTGCAGCACCTCCCATGCCAGGAGCAGAGTGTCCCACCGCTTCTCCCCCCAGGTGTCCTGGCATGAGGTGTTCTCAAGTGTTTGTCCCCGCCAGCACCTTTCTGGGGAGCGCCTGCAGACTGTGATCAGGGACTGCTGTGTCCCTGCCCCGCCACAGCCAGGAGGCGAGCTTCCCCGCTGCGGCAGCAATGCAATCATGCAGCAGCAGCAGCCTGGCAGCAACAGTGAAAGCAGAAGTGTGGCTGACGGGAAGCCCAGGGATTCTCCGGGGGGTCTCCCCAATCAGAGAGGGCTCAGAAACACTTCCCTTTTCTCCCCTGTGCTGTGAGAGGCCATGTGGAGGTGCTGAAAATGCTCCCCAGCACTCTGGGGCAGCGGGGCACAGGGAGATGAGCATAGTCTATGTGCATGCTCGCAGATTGGGCGATTCGTGGGACCCCCACAAGACCCGTAACCTGCGAATGCAGAGGCAAAGCTGTAGAGAGGGAGGTTTCATCATGAAAACAGGAAAAAATGGTTTTAAAATTTCTAAAGTTTTACTAGAAGGGGTATTTTCCCCAATTGTATTAAAAGAGTGCTTTCATATCACCAAGACTGAAATCCATCTGTTAATTTGCCAAGGTCTTCTGAGATCAATACTATAAAAAACATCTATACCACTTGTTCATAGTTCATATTATATGAGTTAAATTGCCTTCATACTTTGGATTTTTTTTCTTACCAATCCTTTCCCAGAAATAAAGACCCCTGCTACCTATCTGAACTGGTTTTTGACTGTATGCCTGTCATCTTTGTGTTTTTAATTCACAGTTCCCACTGAAAATGTTGCAACAATTGCGGACTGTGCAAGTGTGATTGAGGGTGTAAGTCGCAGTCGCAATGCCTTATTAAATGGAGACACAAAAAACTATGATTGGGATTCTGGATACACATGCCATCAGCTTGGGAGCGGAGCTATTGTAGTACAGCTAGCACAGCCCTACATGATTGGATCAATACGGTAAGAGGGTTTATTTTTCTCTAAATTAAGGGCCACAGTGAAGCTTTTATTGAGCAGTTGTTTTCTTTAGAATTTATGACATTTGTAAATTATGTTCATTAGGGGACTAGTTTAGTAGTTATCATGTGGCTTCCTAATTCAGTATAATAGGTATGTTAAAAATTAAATGTGTGAATTATTTGTTGAGATACACTGTACAGTTTCTGAAAATATTACATTTTGGAGGCATAATAATAGTAACAATCAAATTGTAAGGTTAAAGTTATATACTTATTTTAAAATAGAATTTAATTTCAGTCTCACTTGTGGTTAAGTAGGTGCAGTTCCTTTTATCCACTTCATTGTGATAACAGTTTTATTGAAGAAAATCATCTCAAGCCAGCCAGGTTTCATTTTCACTATACAATTAGTGGTAGTTCTTACTTGAACATGGAAAGTTTAATAAAGTACAGTAACCTAAATATTGCTTTAGAGAGCTGGATTAATAAATGTATTTAGATCTGAATTGAAGTTCACTGGGCTATTTTCTACAGTAAATGTCTGTAAACATATGAAGCTCAAAGTTTTTGCTAATATTGAGACTTAGGAAACAAATTGGAGAGAAGGATTTTTCACAGGTGAAGACAAAAGTACTCTTGTGAACTTCAGATTCTCTGACTAAATGTTTAGGGTTTGTTTCGTAAAATCAGGCATACAAACCCTTGTCTTTATGGAAACAAGTTCTTTGTAAATTTAGAGTATGTAGTCGGCGATTTAATTTGTATAATCTGTGGTGATGTAAAAAAGAGAGAGATTTCTGAAGTTCAGAGTACCAGTGAGCAAAGGTTGGGTTAGGGTTAGTTGAGTACTGGGTTGCAACAGAGACCATATGTTGTACATAGGTATGTCTTGCTGGGAGCTCGGTGCCATCTCCCTTTTAGAGCTGCCCCTTCCAACTCACTTATGAGCCAAGTGAGACTTGAAAGCTCTTTTATAACTGTCGGTTTCTGTTCTGTGTGTTTTGGGTTTGGCCTCTGGGATTCTTATGATGGTTGTAAAACTTTGAAGATAAAGTTTGAAATCAGCTATCCAGGCCAATCTGTAACCAAACGAAAGTCATGTTTTTTGTCTTTATGCTACCTATAGATATGCATAATGCAAGTTTGGCTTTGTTCTTGCTCTGTGAAACAAGTTGAATAAGTGTAGTTGGCAGGTTTCAACCCTCAATGTTTTATGCCTTTCAGTTTGATGTTCAGTTAAGTATTGCATCTCAAGTAGCAAACCAGGAAAATGCAGTATTTAGATTTCTTAAAATAGATAAATGAAAATGTAATTACATTATTTTCATGCCACTTTAAACTTAAGTAGCAGCAAAGGCTTTGGCCACATGAAGGGATGAGAGAAGAATATACTGACTAAAATATGTAGTTTCTCAGTCTGTCTTCCTATCTTACTGTTCTCTGCTATGTTTCAATTGATGAAATGTACCACATTTTCTAGTCAGTGAAAAAAGCCTGACTTTCCTATGTTAAATACTATGCTAGATTTTTAATAAATCTTATTGCTAAATAGTGTGTTGTGTAATCTGGAATTTTGGTTGTCAAGAAACAATAATTGTGAATCAGCAAGTGTGTAGAGCAGATTGAACAAAGAAACATTGCATAATGTAAAACTAATAGGCATTTAGTGATTTATGTGGTACAGTGATCCCCCAACTTTCATGGGCTGCGCTTCACCTTCCCGATCCGCATAGCCCTTAATCCGCGTGTCCATGCCAGGGCTGCCGGGTTTGTTGGTTGTTGGTGGGATGTGTGTATGGGTGTGTTTTAACTTAGCTGCTCATGGCTCTGCCATAGAGGTGTTCACCCCTGCCTGTGCACTCCTGTTGTCATGGCAGCAGGGGACATGGTGGAACGCAGTAGTGGCAGATTGATCTGTTCCATGCCACGCATATCCAGCCTCCCGCCATCTGCCATTAGCTGCCTGGGCACCGCCGCACCATGTCATTGGCTGCAGCGGCTGCCATACAGAGCAGTGGCCAGGGGCTCGGGGCCCAGGTGCCACTGCTGCTGCCACCGCCCGTCCCAGGTCCAGATTGCAAGCAAGAGCAATCTGTCCATAGAGGTGGACATGGCCAGACCCCTCTGCATGCTGCCGTGCAGCATCCCCCACTGCCATGGCAACAGGAGTATGCGGACAGGGGCAAACACCACCAGAGCAAAGCCCCAAGCAGCTGAGTTAAAACACACCCACACACACGTCCCAACAACAACCAACAACCTCGATAGCCCTGGCATGGACATGCCAGGGAATAAATGGTGGCAGATAGCTAGGGTCCACGGCAGGGGGTGCGATTGCTGTCACGAGAGCCCACAAACTTTCTTGCAGCCCTGGCACTGCCACTACGTTGTACATATTGCTGGGGCACAAAAACTCACCCAGGCAGAACCGACACAGCCCACTGTCACGGACAGCCCGGCCATTGCAAGCTCCCTACAGAAATAATGTGCTGGGAGGCGGGGACAGTGCTGGAGCTGCTGGCGGAGTGATGCCTTCCCAGCACAGGAAAGGGCAGTTCCACGCTGACCAGCTGGGAGTGGCGGGAAATCGCTCAGATGACCGCCTGGCTAAGCTCTGTGGAGGGGCTGCAGGCTACCTCACGGAGGTGCAGGGAGGCAAGACCACAGCAGCACCAGCGGAGGAAGCAGCCCTGGCCCGGCAGCACAGGCAGGGCTTCAGGACCCCCCACACTGGCCGCCCAGCCAGAGGCACAGCGTCCAGCAGCCCATCCTGAGGTCTGACACAGCACCAAGTGAAAACAATGCTGTCCCTGGGAGCCGTGGTTGTGCAGCCACGGGCGGAAAGAACCTGGTCTCCTCTGTGGAACCAGCACCAGGAGCCAGTTGATGGGCTTCAGGGAATGCTGCAGGGAGGGGCCAGAAGACACCTCGTGTGCTCTCTTGATGCATCACAGCCTGCAGAGCATCCCGGCAACACCCCACCAGCAGCTCCAGAGCTACAGTGGGTGGGTCGATGGGTGAGACTTTACTGAATATTCATTAGCTTATTTATATAGTAGCCCTTCTCAGGTCACACCATACATGCCCAGAGGGGAATTACCACGGAACAAAAAACCACGATGGGGTGAACCCACAAAGCCCAAAATCACATAGTGGCTGGGGATCACTATTGCATTTGCAACTACAAGGTCAAAATCTCATCTTGCTTTGTCAGTTTTCCTGCATGGATGGTACAAACAACATGAATAGCTTACTTGAATAAAACAGTGATGCTAAACATCATCATCTGGGATATCTTCTGTCCAAGGAGACTAGCTGCATTGCGTAGAGAGAGAAATTTGCCTAGAAGAACAAGTATTTTGAGTTGCAGCTTGAGTTGCAGCCACGACTATTGCAGATCATAGGCAACGTATCTTAAGATGCCCCTTTGAGTGGGAAGTGAAGTTTCACTAGGTAGCAGCTACAGCCTTGGCAAGGGTCTAGAACATGTTTGATAATGTGCAGTGCGAAAGGAGGTGACAATGATCTCTTTATTTAGCATCAGGAAGTCTATGACTGGCACAGAAATTGAATTGAATATAAACATAGATTGGAGCAAAAAATTGTATTATTTCATCTTAATGAAAACAAGGGAACTTTTTTTACCAGTATGTCTGCCACAAGTGATAGAACTGTATTCACTGTCTGTTTGGTTGCTTGAAAACTTCCTTGATTTCACACTTCCACCTAGCAGAAAAAAATTCCAGGAGCATTTTCTTTAGGCTGGCAGTACTCCATGTCTGCAGAATGATATGAATTGTACTATTCTCGGAAATGGAGTCATTAGTCCTGTGGCTTTGGATTCTAAATGAATAATTAGGAATTTAAGTACGTATCTTTTAAGTTCAGAAACAAGTGACCTTGTTTGAATGTATTTGTTTCAGAGAGGGTAAATACATGAGCCTTTGAACACAGGGTGGTATCTTTTTGTCTATAGAAAGTAGAATACTGCTGGCGAGAGCCTCCAATAACATGTTGCCATGGCAACTAAATTCTGAGCTTGAGAAGAACAGAAGAATTCTTCATACTCAAATATGCCTTAGAAGTGCACAGAGAGTTTAATGTTTGTATGCATGCTTTCTGTCGAAGTTGTTCATTGTCTAAGAATCTTAGTGCTCTTCAGGTTGGAAGGAGCTTGAGGAAGAAGACATCTAGCCTAGCTTGTTTCTTAAAGGAGTGTCAGCTGTGAAAAGCTACTCAGGGCTTTATGCACTCAGGTCTTGAAAACCTTCAAGGAAGGAAATTCCGCTTCTCTGGGTAGCCTGTGATAACCTCTCAGGTATTGACAAGTGCTGTTAGCTTCCTCCCTACCCTAGGCCCTCTTAGGCTAAACAAGCCAGTTTCCCCAGCCTCTTGCAGTGTGTGTGCTCCAACCTCATGACCATTTTGATGATCCTCTGCTGGAATTGCTCAGATATATCAGTGTTGTATTTGGATCCAAAATAGGATTCAGTATGCCATGTATGATCTAGCAAGTGTCAAGCAGAAGAGAATAGTCTCTTTCCATTGTTTTGCTGGCTCAGTGCCTGTTGCTGCAGCTCCATGTGCTTCTAGCCTTTATTGCTGAGCAGGAACATGGGCAACTAATGACATCATCTGTTCAGTTTGACTCATGGGAGACCATGGTGAAAGTTTGTTAATATTGAATACTTCTTCAGGTGTTTGTACATAAATATGGAGCTCTTGACTTTTGTATCAAAATTTACTCAGAAATTCTGAAACACACACAGTGACAGTCAGTGCTCAATAGTATTTTCTAACAGAGACCTGGAAAACATGGAGGTTGGACTAGATGACATTTAAATATCTCGTTCAACTCAGATTGTTCTATGAGTCTATGATTTCTTTTTTAAGTTATTGCAACTAAATATTTTCTTTTAGGTTATAAAATTAAAATATTTAAGAGATTTATGCATTTATTAATACTTGGAATAGGTTACAAGGTACTTGGAACATTTAACAGATAAAATGCTAATTTAGGTACTTTTTCCACATAGTTGCCTGTCCGGATGCAGAATAGCCGTCTGTTTTCTGAAAAGGCTCTTCCTGATCAATGACAGAAAAAGTATTGTATTTAATTAGGAAAAGAAAGACGGAATTGTTTTTGTGCAACATACTAACCGTATTTTAACTTTTAAAGGGCTAAAACTATTATATTGATATAGCTATTATATGTTGTATCAGTAACTCTCTAACTCTCCTTGTATTTAACTGGAGTAGAAATATAATACTATCACACTACAGTCTTTGGATGATTTTTCCCATAAATTTAAAAAAATAAAACAAAAAAATAAAATAGGATTTGTTGTAGTGTGAAGGGAGAGGGAATTCCTCTATATCTCTATACCAGAGTTGTTTTCATGTTAGAATAAATAGAAATTTTGCATCTTTACAAAAGTACCTTTAACATTAACTACTTTTCCAAGTTTAATCTAATTGAAGACTTTATTGCTAATATAAACACTACAGCTTTTCATATTCAGAGTAATTCTTAAATTAACGAACAATAGTGACCTTGTGCTTATTAATCATCACATACCTCTCATATGCTTTCTAATTTTCCATATCACTTCTGCTTAGGAAGCTTTTCTTTCTTTACTGCTCATTTTCTGTTCTTGCCTGACTTGAGAGTGAAATCATAACTCAGAGTAAATGATCATAGGAACACTTAGCAGATACAGGAATTTTGTCTCCTCTTTAGGATCGTGAAGAAGGACTGTTTTCTTGCAGGATAACTACTGAAACATAGATATCTGCAGAAAACTGAAAAGGTCTATAGACATCTGGAGGCAAAAATGCCACGATAATTATATAATAAAATCTCCTTCCATGTGGTTTTGCATTTTCTTTCTTTTTTTCAATCTTTCAGAAAGTGTCACTACCTCATGTTTTAATTTCTGTTTTTCAGATTTCTCCAAGTATCCAAGTGTTTTATGAACACAGTATGATCAAATATTTATGCTATATGTTTCAACTACTGACTTAGAGTATTCAGGAAGCACGTGTCATCATGTCAAGTGTTCAATATTGTTTGATATTCTGCTAACACCTTGAGTACATGTAGTTATACTGCAGTCTGAACTAAACAGTGACAATTTTTTTGACAGAAATCTAGGAATAAAAAGCAAGCAAAGACGCCACAGAATGCTTGTAGGAATGCAGAACATTCGATCATGGGGCAACACACAACATTTAGGGAAGTAAAAAAGTAATACAGCATCTTTTGATGTAAAAAGTAGCCAATGTAATCAGTTTTCCGCACCTGTAATATGAGGTTTTATTTGAATTTTTAAAGCTTTTATTTTATAAAGTGAGGCACTGTCAACATGTGATATACATAATGATGTCATATTAAATGATTCAGACTTAGACTGTAGATACCCAAAGAAGAAATACGTTTAAATTTCACAGTATTGCAGAGTCTAAGCTGGATAAATCTTTGTTTGACTTGTCCTTCTCAGTCCTAAGGGCAAGATTCACAGATGAGCTCATCTAGTTTTTTATTCTAATATGGAAAATCCTAAAAACATGGGTAATTTTGCTGGAAACAGATGCAATTCCATTGCCTATAGTTCTGACATTTTGAGTGGAACATTCTCCTTCCTGTCATTTGATAGCCATGTAACAAAACATAGCTTTTCTACGAAAGTTTAGCCTCGTATTTTGCCTGGAATGTATTGCAAAGATTATTATGCTACTGGAGATGAAATAACTTCTTATTTTATTCAGAAGTACCAAAGAAACAAAAATCTACATTTAGCATTCATACTAAGTCACTTTGGGAAAGATTCCACCAACTTTAATTACTCATTGTTTGGTTTGTAATAATTTTAAGCCATATGCTTAAAATTTTAACCTGTTTAACTTGAGCTGTTAAACTTAAAGCCCTGTTTAACTTGGACTGGGTTGTTCTGGGAGAGAGCAATTATAAATGTTTTTGAAAGTAACACATATGTCCTGTTGGCCTTTTGCTCTAAAGCCAAGCCCGTTGCATTTTAATTATTGTTAGTTGAAATTACGGTCATCAGTGTGCTTCTGATATTCAAACTTTTGATCATAGCATTAAAAACATGGATCAAGGAAACAGCACTGGGTCCCCATGATAAAAGGATTCTGTTGAAAAGCGTAATTAGCTACATTTTAATAACCTATGTGAAAGAAAACAGATTTATAAATGTTTTTGCTTTTCCTTCTTTTTATAATTTGAAAGACCTGGTTTAAATGTGAATGTCAGATCAATTCAGGACCTGTTGATTAATACACAGTAGTTACCAAATACATGATTGTAATGAGTGAACTTTTTCTTAAAAGAAAATATGCTTTTTTTCAGTGTCTTCAGTACTTGGAGACCTTTGAGCTGTAGAAAAGCAGAATGGGGATGATTTGATGAAGGAGAGGGTTTGAAGTTGAGTGGGGGTTTTTGGGATATGGGATTTTTTTTTTAAGTCTTTCATTATGCCATAACCAGCTATTTTTATTTTTTACTAAGTCAGCTCTCAGTTTTTTAATTTGCAAATAGGCAGTATATGTTCTAAAAGACTTGTTTTATAAATGTTTTATTACAGCTTCTTAGAGCTACTTTTGATAGCATATTATTTTTAATAATATTAGTGAGCCAGATTCAGCATCTAGGGAATTTATTTTGTATCTGCTTGTCCACTAGACATAATTCCACTTTGAATACTGAAATTTCAAAACCTAAAAATAAGTACTGAACTAGTTTCCCACTGTACTCAGCAGTGGTGAGGCTGCACCTTGAGTAGCACTATGTCTAGTACTCTGGGCCAAATATCTTCTACAACAGGGAGATAATCCCCATATAAAGAAAAACAAAGAGGATACATTTGCCAGATGTGTTTTTTGGTACTTCAGCTAAATATCATCCTTGATATTTTATGTCTTCCTCTCTTTTAGACAAGTACGGAAATCAAAGGCTATTCATTTAGTGCCCTTCCTGAAGAGCTACGTTTGTTAGCATAAATATGGACTGAGTCCTTGACACCTTTATGGTCTTCCTTTTTCTTCTGTCTTTTTAATAATTTGTTAAACAATTCATTGCCTTTTTTCCTCATATTCTGATGGACCAGGACTGGGAATACCCATTTTCCTACTTGTTTGGGTTTGGGAATATATATTTTTAAATATATTTCTGATACATTTACCAAAACCAAGAGAATAGTGTTAAGAAGACAGCTTAATCCTCTTAATCATCCAATTCTTTTTTTCTGTCCCCTTCTAAACTGACCTTTTGAAACAGATCTTTGTTTCATGTTTAAAGCGGGCAATGCCACATGCCTAATAAGTTAAAAGTATGTAATTGGGTTAATGTCATAGGTTAATGTTTGTAAGATGATTATTATAAGCCTGTAAGTCTATTACTGACCGTAGGATAATAAGAATAGAGACACAGTAGTTTGAGATGGAAGAAACAGTAAAGACTTGCTTGAGACCTGGAGGTACTTTCCAAAAGAAACACTTACATTTATAAAGGATTAAGTGGGGTAAATAAAGGACTAGAAAACTTAAGAAGCTTGGTTTAATGTTTATTTTACTTATTACTCAACAACTTCTTCATACTTAGGTTACTACTTTGGGACTGTGATGATCGGAGTTACAGCTACTACATTGAGGTTTCAACAAACCAGCAGCAGTGGACTATGGTAGTGGATCGCACAAAAAATTCCTGCAAGTAAGTTTAGTTTTTTCCACTTATTTGCACAAAATAAGAATTGGAAACTGGGGTTTTTTTGGGTTTTTGATTCAGTTCTTATATAGGTTACTGTGTAAAGAATGATCATTATATAACCTGTAGATTAATGCAATCTTAGTGGGTAATAGCTTCTAGTGTAACTGAACACCTAGACTTTCAAATCAGAATCAATTTATTAAGAACCTTGTCAATACTGGATGTTCAGGCAATCAGATGGATTGTTCATTCTTAGAAACAATCTGCCTACCATACCCTCAGTGTTGTGATCAATGCAAGTTAAACCATGTTTTTTCTGGAGTTCATGTTTGTGGTAACCCCTGGTGTGAAATCGCCGTGCTTTGAGAAATGTGGAAGGAGAGTAAAGAGGACATAGTTGGTAAAGGCTTTTGTTAACTAAATGTCCTCCCTTATCAAAGCACATAAATGTATTGTATGATATTTGAAGGGGTGGGGAGAGTGATGGACGGACCAAACCATAACAGACCAAAGTGTTACAGAAGCTTGACCTTGTCTCTGTTCAAAAGCAGAGTACCTGACTTATGCAGCAATCATTCTGCTTTTGAAAAGTACCCTTCCATAGAACAAACATGTTTCTTAAACAGAGATAAAGAAGGGAGAAAAAGGTTGTCATTTTCTTTTGAATATTTAAATCAGGCGTGAATATTCTCTGTGTATACTCTCCACTGGCTTTTCTGCAGTTTCTGCTGATGAAATCTATTCTTCTAGTATAAAGGAGTAATTTAGTGTTGGTAGCCTTCTTAAACCATGTTTAAGATAGTTCTAATTCCTAGCAAAGGATGACGTAGATACTGGTCATGGAACTGACAGTCTGCAAATTTATATATCATATCATATCATATCATATCATATTATATTATATTATATCATATTATATTATACAGTGATCCCCTGGAATTTGCTGGGGGTTGGGTCTGGGCCGGTCCTGCGAGTTATGAAATCCGTGAAGATACCGAACCCATGAATATTCAACTACTCCCCACCTGTAGCCACGCAGCCTCCACTAATAAGGTCTGGAGGGGCAGTCCTGGGAGTGTGGCTCGCACTGTAGCGCCTCATTAAAGCGGAGGAAGCGCCCTTAGGGGCTTCCCGGCCGGGAAATCCGGGCTCTGGGACATCCTGCGCATGCGTGCGGTCTCACAACTCCCTGAAAATCCAACCGTGATTAATTGAATACATGGATATACGAGCCACGAATATGGGGGAGATTACTGTATATATTTAGTCTTACCTCTGTATTCGCGGATTAAAGGTCTCCCGTGGGTCCCGCGAATTGTCCAATCCGCGAATTAGGTTTGCAGCAAAAAAAACCACGAATACGTGTAAATGCGACCACAAATCGCAAGGAAGACCATGAATAAGGCAAATACACATTTGCTAATCACGGCAAAAAGCCATGAAAACGCAATGCCGGAAGCACGAGTACTGCGCATGCATTGACGGGGAAACCCTGCGAATCCGTGAAGCCGCGAATAAGTGAGTGTGAATGAGCAAGGTATTACTGTATTACGTGTTCAGCATTCAGTGAATGTTGATAGGATATTACTTCCTAGCTAAGCCTCAGTGAAGCTTAAAATTATAAAAATCTTATTTCCCTCCTTTTCTCTGAATAAGTTTTCGTATTTGTGCCAACCGAAACAAAATTGATTTTATAAATTCAGACTTACCTCAGTTTGTCACATCGAGTGAGAGTTATTCAGTCCTTTGTAGCAGTACTGCTGACATACATTTTTCTAAAGTTTATACTCTGTCTCTTAACAAACAGTGCAACTCAAATGCTTTACAATGCAGTCTAACCATCTTGGTGAAGGAGAATTTGGCACATCCTTTCACTGTCTGTAAAGGGCAGGATATTGATGAGCAGAAAACCTGGGTCCTGCCTGCAGGTCTGGAGAAAGACTAAAGATTTAATCATTCTCAAAGACATCTCGGCATAATAGATAAAATTTGTCTTTCTGTCTGCCTCCAGCAGTGGGAACACTGTAAGACTGAAACCACGAAAGAGAGAGAGAGAGAGACACTCAGGAATCTTTATGCACTTCTTCCTTGTACATTTTGATACTAGAAGCGTAGAACAATCAAAAGGAACACTTAAGTATGCATAGTGCATGTGAAGTTGCTAATTGACTGCCTAGTTCAAATATCTTCTCACCATGTCCAAACCATGCTTTTTTGTTTGCTTTTTTTTATTTTAAAACTTAACCTTGACCAAATAGAGGTCTATTCCTGAAATAAGGACAGCTGCTTCCTTGGCATATATTTCAAAATCTTGATTCAAAACATAGGTGTTTTGGAAGTTCTCAAAGCTGTGGCTGCAGAAACTTCCTGATCTGACAGATATGCATTCAGCTAACAGAAGGCCTGTCTTTAATCTTGTCTACAGATGCAGAATGTCCTAGCACTGTCTATAACTATCTGCTCTAAACAAAGACCTGGTCATAAAGCTTACGGAGTTCACTAACTGTCACTTTTCAGGTGATTTCTTTGCATCTGACAGTGCTTGTTGATGTTCAATTTATATTTCTTGCCCTTTATGATCAGAAAAAAGGACCTCCTTTGTTTGCCATGAGAGCAAATGAGTTATTTTCACTTTATATAATTTTAACAACAACAACAACCAGAGGAGATAGCTGGATTTTAACCAAAATTAAGACATGCTAGTAAGGCAGTGGTGGTACTGTTTTTCTGGTTTACTGTCATAGTGTAATGGTAAAGATACTGCTAGATTTCTTGGGGTTTTTGTGTCCTTCCTCTTAGCATGGTAACACTGTTATTTTATGCAAATAGTGCAGCTCAAGAAAATCTGCCTCTGAATCCCTTTTAGTTGAGTGATTCACAGACTCTCCAAGGAAAAGCAAAGATGAAACTCAGGTGCTGTGTCCGGGCTTGACTTACCATCAGGTTTGGGCAGACAGTTAAAGATACCTGCATTCAGTAATTTTCCTTAACCAGACTAGAGCATACAGGGAAAGAAACAACAGTTCCCTCATCTCTTTGTTCCTTGTATGTTTTTGACGACTGCACCCCTCTCTCACCTGGATGAAACAAAGCAGATCTTTTGCTAATTGTTTTTTAGCTCAGCCAAATCCTAATTTTTTCAATGAAAACTTTGACATCCCATCCCAAAAAGGACTAATCCTGTGTTGATATAAAAATTGTCTTCACTTGGATTTATATGTCCTTGTTTAAAGAAAACAAGAAGTAGATACATGTCCTTCCCTGGGAATGTGATTGCCTGTTTGACAAGTGCCTCTCAGAGCAACGGTCAACTAAGAATCCTTGTACGTGCATTCATGTCAGGCTAAAATATGGATGCTTTCTAAAGAGTATGCTCCAATTTACATCTGATTCTCTAACATCTGGAGATAGCATAAGTGGTTGATAAAGTCTTTGCTGAATCTCTGTCTACCTGGCCTTGCAGTGGAGTTACAGACTTTTGTGAAATTCATTAGCCTGCTGTCTTACAGTGTCCTGTGAGGTTCCCAAATAACTTAGCTCAATGTCTGGCACAAAGGGTAGGGTGAACCATAAATGTACCGAACACAGGCGTCGACAGACACCTTTGATGATCATGAAGTGGCAAACAAAACGGTGAGAAAGAAAATTAAATTATGTTTAAACAGCATATATTGGTTTTGGCAGACTACTGAAGCGTGAACTTCCCCTTTAAACTATCAGTCTGCTGCTTTGGATTGTTTTAATGGCATTTTTAATGTAGTGTTTTATGTAAATTAGTAATTCAGTGCTCAAAGGCAGGAACTGACAGGCTACTCCTACCCTTCTCTTCTCCCGGTTTTAAAAGGCTGAAGACAGAAACTGGATGTCTGTTATCTTCACAGGGGAAGCTTGTGTACCTTCCCTAAGTGCGAGCCAATTAATGCATACTGGTTGTGTAATTGACAATTTTCAGATGCTCTGTGTAGGCTAGATTTTTTTCTTTTCCACAATGAGCTATTTTTCTCTACACAGTATGACAGTAATGAAAAACAGTCATGTTCCCTTCTATTTTTAAAAACATTTATTGTAAATGGAGTTTAAGCATGTTGGTGTTGAGCAAGAGACTTGCACTTGTTCGAAAAATTTGCTGATGGAGTCTGAAAGTCAAATGAAAACCAGAAGATAGCAAAGGACAGTAGGAGAGCCAGACCTCAGAGTTAATGATGCTTCTGATAAAATAAACCCTGCAAAGACAAATACAAAGCAGGCTATCACAACGCTTATCAGCTCAGTATCATTCCTTAAAGTTCTCCTGTGTAGTTATTGTGAAATGGATCTAATCCATTGGCAGCAGGTATACCATGTTCAATTCCCCAATAGGAAAAAAGGATCTAAGGCTCTGATAGAATTTGGGAGGCAATGAGTATTATTTATCGAGCAAGAATTCTAAAGCAGTCAGTATCAATTATCTATATGGCTGTTTATGATTTTCTCATGATGGGCATTGCCTCATTTTCAGAAGGTTTATAATATACAGCATTATATATTTTTTTTAATTTAATTATTCAGAATAAACTGCTGTTATGATAAATGATTAGAGCCTTCCAAACTTAATTTCATGTTTCTATTGTTTATTATATTTTTATTAGATAATAGATAGTTCAAATTCTGAATTCTCAGGTCAACTTTCTTCAAATTTTTTTCCTGTAGTTTATGTATGAATGTAATTAATTCTTTCATATGAAATACCCTTTGTGATGTGAATGTGAGATTCATTATCAAAATTCATTAGCTGTCTTCTGATTGATTTTTCTACAGTAATTTTCATCTTTGGGGCTTATTGCTCTTGTCCAGTGTTTTGTATTTCTATTCTACGATATACTATGTACATTTCCAGTTTTCATTCACTGCTGTGTTTCCGTTGATAATAATTCACGGGTAAAGAGCACCTAGAGAGACCTAGGTCATGCACTTAACAACCTTTCAGATGCACAGAAAAGTGTTTTCCATGTTGGCTGAGGATTTTAAGTAAGAAAATACTTCTGCTTTGAACAGTGTTAGTTGCAAACTCAAGTTTGGATTTTTTGGGGGGAGGGTATATTTCGTGAAACCAGGTTAATATCTATCACAATATGATTATTTCTTCTGTTATAGAGATAATATTAGAAGTGTGTGAATACCTTTCCTTGTAACTGCACATGGCCCATTACATACTTTTATTTATAATTTCTCAGCCACAAACATAGCAGCTTTTTTCTTCTGTCTTATTCTAGTTCCTCCACTTCACTATGATTCCATCCCTAGAATACTCTCACACACATTTTCATTCATTGTTCTCCTTAAGTGCTTGCACAGGATTGTTTTCTTGCACAATAAAATGGCTGGAACATTTCTCAACTCTTTTGCCTTTCCAAATATCTGTATGCCTGCATCACTTCTGTTGCTTCACATCAGTTTTACATGCATCTATTGTCCTGTCATACACAGAATGAGAAAATACCATTTTTACTAGTTTTTGTGTAGTTCTCAATTCTGTTTCATGCCCAAGCTCCCAAGTGGTGGGGTGGGGTGGAATAGGATAAAAGAAACTGTTCTATACCTGTGATGTCAAATGGAGTATTTTGACTGTACTTCATCTTATTTTCCATTGTGAATTTCACAGCAAAACCATTCTTGTACCTCTTCCATCAGAGTACATTCAACTATGGTTCATCTTATTTCACGTGATGCTAATTTCACAGCAACTCTGAAATCCAGATGCCTGCTCTGCTTCAGGGTTGCTGAACTCAGTGTAGCTACATTCATACAATGCAAGATGAAATATAGTCAAGCAATGTGTGGGAAATTGCTACATTGTTAAGCTCAATTTCAAGTCTCAGGTCACAAAAATAAACTGAGAGTTCTCATTAGTCTGTTCATTATGCTGCTAGTAATGCCTACTGGAGCAAGTCAGGCAGATATAGAGGGTTATTTTGTGTAATTATTGAGCTTTTAAGCCCTGCACAATAGAGGCATTGAAGTACATATTTTTCCTTCTGTTTATATGTCCTCATTTCAAAAGATTCTAATAAGGCAAAAATTTCACAGTCCTGTCTTATTAACCACAAAGAATTAAGATTTCACAAAGAGAAAACAGAGTTTTGGGTTCAGAGCATTAGGAACCTCTCAGAAGTGTGTAAACTCTGTATCTAACATGTTTCCTAGCTTTTATTTTAAATAATTCTTGCTAGATTGAAGAAAGATCTAGCTTATCTAAAGTTGTGTTTCCTAATGGCGATTCAGGATCACAAGAAGGTTTTCAAATTGTTAATTTGTCTTTGCTTTTTCCACTTCTGCCTTCAGTTTATTGTGTTTGCTTTACAGCTGCAAATATACATGGATCTTTCGAAGAAGCCTTGGACAGAGTAACAAGGAGTTGCAAACTGCAGTGTCTTAGTCTCTCTTGAATGTTTTTCCATGCACTTGTTTCCTGCAGCTCTTCATGTGCCATATGCATGAAAGTTTTGCTTTGCCGTGTTTTGCCAAGAGGTTGGCATGTCCTTGGCTCTTCTTTCTCATTACTGTGAGAATAGAGGAGAAAACATCACAGTAACTCCAATATCTATTTGGATAGTTCTGCCTCAGAGAAAATAAGCAATATCAAATAACACCTACAGTATCAGTATCTGTTTCTTTTAGGTATTGGATTTTTTTCCCCATGTCATCTAAGACTTGAATGTCTCTCGAAGTCCAGTAAATCTATTAAATTAATGATAGAAATAGATGTATGTGTCATTAATATCATCTAGATAATTAAGTATGTGTAAAAGATCTGTTGCATGGTCTTCTATTTAAAATAAACATCAAAGCAAACATTCATTTACTTTCAAAAATTATTACTATAATTCTTGCCAGGTGACTTTCTAAAGTATCTGTGATAAAATAGAAAACTTTCAAATCATTATTTTTAACAAGGGATTACATTACTATAAGTTAGCTCTAACTCTTTATGAATAACCACTTGCATTTTCATTCAGTTTTGAGAAGTGAAGAACAGCCCTGAAGGAAGAGGCTCTTTAATTGTTTTATCAACACTCAAACATGTTTCTGATATTCAGAAATGTATTTATTTGGGGGTTTTCTGATTGTATTGACTTCCTGGGTTGATACTCATAAAGCATCTTTCATCTGATCAGAGAGGGATTTATTTTGTGTATTGTAAAAGTGGTCTGGATTTGGTATGTCTTGTTTCTGGCTGCTGCACTAATTGCAAATTCTTGCATATTCTGCATTAGCCTTTCTTTTTTCTGAGCTGATTGCTGCTGTAATCAGTGATTTTGTGCTTCCTTGTAAGACATGTAAATCATCATGATAATGTGCCATGGTGTTTTCATCACAAACTGTTGTTGTTCTCATTTCTTTGTCTGAGAGGTGATCTTCCTGTCGTCTCTTGCCCCCTGTTTTAATGCCTTTTAAAAACACATTAATCCAACATACAGTAGATTTGTCAAATTTGCATTCATTGACCACATTTAGAAGTTATCATTGCAAAGCCAGGGGTTGAATAATCAAACTTGTCCTTTGCATTATTTCTGTGCAATAGAGTGAAGCAGCAATAGAGTGAAGACTTTGCTGCACACATATTTGTTTGAGCACTCAGTTTCTACAGCTTTTGAATAGGAAAGTTTTACTTTGTCTTAATGAAGTTAGGAATTTACTTTGAAACTATTTCACCAGTTACTTCACGTACGCTTCAATGTCCATTGACTTTCTCAGTCCTTTTTTTTATTTTTAATGTATTCCAGAGACACAGCATTGCTTAGTGGGCAGAATATTTGTTGGGGGTGGGATGGAAGAACCAAAGTCTGATCTAATATCACTTTAATATTGTCTTTACTGCTTGTTGTTAGGATAGATGTATATAAACACTGAAATTCAAAGAGTTGTGTTTCTCTTAGCCCAGGACCAGATTATAGAAGCCTTCAGACTTCTTGGTTTGAACACATTTGCTATGTTCTATTTTAAAACATCCTTGTTCTCAACTTCATTTGATTGCATTCTGCATTTAATTGAATATGGTATCATACCAGCTAAAAATGTTTCACCAATGTTAATTAAGTTTTGTAGAACCAATACGAAAAAGATAAATATGATATAGATATTCTAGGTCCAGGGCGCTCTTGAATGCTGAAGCGCCAAAATCTCATCTACATATTCTCATTCCTGAGATTAATTATAAAACTTTTTCCTCTTCTCTTTGCACCTTTTTCTTCTTGATTTAATCTTTTATCTCTGCCTGCTAAAAAGGAAATCAGATTATATTATATGGGGGTGGAGGAAAGAGTTAGTGAAAGGTGAAACCTTTCTGCCTTTTGAAAAGTGTAAAAATGCTGGAAAATAATGGAACTAAGATAATTAATTATAAGGAAATGCTTACCCAGTTCAAAGAATCTAAGATTTTGAGCCCACTTCTGCAGCAACCTACTGCATCTGTAAGTGTTCCTTATAGTGTAGAGGTAAGAAGAATGCATGAGGGTTGTAGCAGGATTACACAGCTGTATTTTGCTTAGTTGTCCGAGGGTCACTTTTTAGTATTAAAGAAGATCAGCAGGATGTTGAGTTGTACATTGTGTATTTTATCAGTACATAACCCTACTTTGGAGATGTAGGTAGGATGTGAAGGTGATAGATAGTTATCATTGTGTCTTTTAAACCTTATGGATAATACCTTGCCAAAATTTTGCTTTAGGAGGAAACATTTGTTTTGTCTTCCCAAATAAGTTGTAGCAGAATCCTGGCTATTGCTCTGTCTACAAGTACCACTGTTTTCAGTAGTCATCCACACTTAAAAATATAACCTGTTTGACCTTCTGTTGTGTGCCATGGAGAAGCTCTTTGATAGTGGAAGAAAATGTGTGCTTAGGTTTATTCTTCTTTTAACTTTATTCTGTTGTTCAGCTTTTCCTCAAGATACAGATTCTCTCAGAAATTTGTAAGTTTGATTATCGTTCTTCTATTGATTGCTCATACAGGCTATGAATACTTAAATATCCCCCTCCAAACATTTGGGGTTGATCTATAATATTATGCAATTCTGGAAAAGCCTGTTGTCTTAAGAGGTCTGCACCAACTCTTGCCAAGTCTGCTCAGTATTACGAAAATCGTGATTTTTCACTAGGAGAAGAATACTACCACTGTCTTGCATTCTGTTTAGCAAAGGGGTTTTACCCAATAAGAACAGGAACAAATTTGCTGCTACATCTGGTTAAAGACTCACCAGTGAAGATTAGGCTTATGGAAGGATCCTGTGGCAGTACACTGGATTGCCTTCACAGTCATAAATTCTTTCTTTTGAAAATGTGTGCATGCATACAGGCACACTCCTCCTACATGCACACTCTCAGCACCTGGATAAATCAATATTATGTACTACAAAAAAAGTTACCCAGATTGTAGATGTCTCCTGTGAAACTGGCCCACTTACCTGCCTGAGATAAGAAAGGAATGCCTAATACTTGAACTGTTGTTTCCCGGTTGTGTTTGTTTACTTTGAAATTCATTGTTGCATAAGATAATAAACTAATGAACAGGAGATGCTCAAGTGTTCACAGTCTAGATGTTGCTATTTTGTCTGTAACCTTTCTTATCGGCAGTTGGTTAATAATATAGCAACTGTTGGTATCTTGTATAGTCAGGAGGCCAGTCAGGTGTTAATGTGTCAAGTCTAGAGATGTACCGTAATTGAGTTGTTGCTATTCAGGATCAAATTTCATCAAGACTCTGAAAAGTACACATTTGATTATGCTGGCCAAAACAACTATGGTCTTTAGGATTACAAATATCCTGCACTGAGATTTATGCAGTATTAAGCTGTTGATTTATTCACAGTAATATTTTTACCAGGACAGATTATAAACATGAATTACAAAGTTGAAGAATTATTATATCTTTAGGTTCATCCTGTGGGGATTTCTGCACTGTGGGTTATGTGATGTATTTTTTTAGAATAATGCTTCATGAGTTTATTTCATCTACTTGAAGGGATGGTGCTTTCATTCTGCTTTTGGCTTTCACATTACACTGAATTCCCACAGTAAGAACGTTTGTTTCTTCTCAATACTGTTATAGAACAACATATTACCTGATTCCATTCCATTATTTTTCTTCTATCCTTGTAAACCTATTTTTCGTTCTTAATGGGTTTCATATACTTCAACTCCCTGTTTATAAAATCATTCTGCCTTTTTCTTGTTACTTTGGTTGCTACTTAAACAAGTTTTGCCTGACTGTTTTGTGCTCTTTCATCACAAGTCATGTTTCCTTTGTTTTTAAAATTGTGTTTGTGAATTTTGCACAGCTCTTTGTCTATAAATTTTTAAGGCACATAGTTTCAAACTAAATATTCAAATTTAGTTTCATCAGACAGTATTGTGAGGGAGTTTCATTTTTTCTGTTCTATAACACAGTAATAGAAGCAAAAGTTGTATTTGTTACTTTGTTACGTCTAAAATTACTGCAGTCATGGATTCAGGGTCAGAGCTTTTGGAGGCGAGTTTCAGTCTGAGGTCACAAGACTTTCTTTTCTGACCTTCAGGTTAATAGATAATTCAGTGTCGTAGTAGAAAGGGTAACAGTTTTCCTGTCTTCCATTACCAAACCTCAGTATGCTTGTGTTGCTGTTAGGAGGAGGTACATGCTGATTTACTTTTTTCACTGTTTTATCCTTCTTAGAGGCAGTAGTTCAATTTACAGCATTCCTTGGAGGTTTGACATGTCAATTAGATGTTATCAACAGTAATAGAAGGGCGGTTGCCATAAATGTGAAGTTTTTATGAGTAGGCCATGAAATTACAGCCAGGGGAATGTTGAGACAAGTGCGATAAATACAGTCTCAGTGTTCACACTCCAAAGAAACTGATTATTAGGGAGCATGATTCTGTCTCATAGCTCCAAAAGTATTGTTTGTATATTTGTTGTTTATCAACTGTTCCATTGATGTGAAAAGTTATATGATAAAAATAGCTTGTAGGTTTATGGGTGGGAGAAGTCTTCAAAGTTGAAAGCATCACACTAATTCTATTACTGCGTGTGTTATTGGAATGACTTGCTATCTGCTCCCAATGTGAACATCAGCAACAATAACTATTGGTAATGAGTAAGCACAACTAAACCAATTCAACCTCTAAGATTATGCAGACTTGTCTTGTGCTCTGGAGGTAAGTTGAACTCATAGATCAATTTACTTAAGTTCACAGCCTTTGTCTGCTACCACTGCCACCCCCCAAGAATGTATGTGTAGATACTATATGCACAATTCTTGCTACAGCATAGAAATTAGGTCATGGCATTCTGCCAGACAATTGCCAGCAAATTGCTAATACAGTCGAGTCTCCTATACCGCAGTACCGCAGGTCTTGTTCATCTCCCGCAAAGCCCTCTGTCCACTTAGAATGGCAGCTCATTAATATGCAAATTTGCCCCGCACACTCACACAGCCCCCCGGCGTTCCAGTGCTGTTTTGGCACTGCCCTGCTGTGTGTCGGTATTTGTGTTGGAGCTTCCCAGTGCCCACGGCCACCCCATGACAGGACAAACCCCTTTTCTGCTCGACCGGGGACATGAGTGTGAGGAGCTGCCAGCGCCGCTACCCAGTGTCTCTCTGGGTTGGTAGACCTGGTCTCTCCATAGTCAGAGTAGACGTCTACCCTCAGAAAGTCTCAGACACCACGCCTAACCTGAGAGTGCGTAAATCTTTCATAACTGCATGAAGCTTCCTTGCTCAGAGCCAAGCCGAGGGGAGCAGGGCGGGTGGCACTCAAGCCAAGCCACTGTGGAAGCAGCGCGTGCCTGGCTCGGCTCCACCGTGACCAGCCCAGGGTGGCCACAGGTTGCATATTCATGACTGCCTACTTTGAATATTCATGCGTGTCAGGTCGTGCATGCACAGTCCTGAAATGGGCCTCCTTAATCGCTGAAAAGTCACACCGCTAAGATGTGAAGCTGCTATCTGGGGGGTGCGAAGTGGAAGAGGGCTGAATGTAATTTAATTTTGTGTAAGATTTTAAAATATAGATGGTATTTTTGGAGGTACAGAAAGACAGCCCATTGAAATAGGAAAAAAATATGTAAGCAATAAATTATATGAGCCTCTGCAGTACACACATGTTCATACTTGCCTACAGTGGTGTAAATATTTGAAAACTGATGACTTCATTTAGTTAAAAAAATAACTATTACACTCAGTTTTACCATAGTTCAATTTGACTATATTTTAACATTTTCTTCATGTAATAATTTTTCTAAAAAACAAAAGAATGTCATCACGGAAGTGGTGAGAGCAGATGTTACTATAAGAAGTCTTTCTCATTTCTAAAGATGTCTGAAAGTCAGTACAGACCTTATGAATCTATTTTATGTCAGAATTTTCATTCTAATAGGTCTGTTTCATCAAACCCAAATTTAGTTTCTATGACAATCCCTATGCAATAAAACGCTTGTATAAGTTTAGTAAAATGTTCTTAGAAATGACAGATACAGTCGGGTCTCCTATATCACGGACCTGTGGTCTTAATCGGGCTCCGGGAAGCCCTACTTCCATGTTGAATGGCAGCTCATTAATATTCAACTTTGCCCTGCACCCTCAGACAATCCTCGGCGCTGTTTCAGCACTGTGTTGCTGTTTATCGGTTGCCGTGGTGGCTGTGCCGGGGGGGTGGCGAAGTGGTGGAGCCCCGGGGGGTGGCAGCTGCCACCCACACCACCGCCCCCGCTGCTGCCCGTACCGCCACTGCCGCGGCAAGTTGCGCAAAAGGGCCTCCTTTATCACTAAAAAATCATGCCACTAAGATCTTTAGCCGCAATATGGAGGGGGTGAAGTGCAAGAGGGCTGACTGTATTTTGTTTGGATTGGTGTGAGGGTCCAACCGTAGAAGTTACTACAAATAACTACAGATTTAGTTCAGATGCTTTGAGAATTATGTGTTCCTCATGGGAAGTATATTTAGGATAAGAACTTTCGAGGAGAAGTTTCCCAAAAGGTGTGAATATGTTTTTATTTGTCAATATATAAAGCTATTACGTAGCAAATACTGCAACAAGTGATTTTTAGTATTTATTATTATTCTCATATTTATTTTAGTCTCTTGTTATATTTCCATTAACCATTTTTCTTACCTCTGTTACCTTCAAGTCCTTTTTTGGGTTTTGGTGGGTTTTTTTAACTATACTGGATAAAACATATTTGCTAACTCATCAATGGATTGTAACATAAATCTAGCCAAGATGCATTATTAGGTCAGTTTTGCCTCGGTCACTGTGAGTAGCAGAGAAAAAGCTGTTACTTCCAGCTTGCACCTTCCTTGCTTCCTTAGAAGTCCCATGTTTGACAGGCTACCTTTTGAGAAAGTGCTGTCATTGTGATTAGCAGAATAGATGGAAACTCAGTTTTAGTTGAGGTAGACCGGGGGTAGAACTGCACTTAATTTGATGTTTGATTTAAAAACCAGCTTTGATCCCTCACAATATTTTCTTTCTCATGCTTTGTCTTCTTCCTCAGTGGATTGAGAGGCTGGATGACAAGGGGGTGGTTGAGCCAGCTACCCAGTCTGACTTCTGTGCTTTATGGGTCTGTCTCTCTGAACTAATATATTAAATTACAGCTGTAACAGGTGAGGGAGCATTAATTCACTTCGTTGTTTAGTACTGTTACGCTGGAAAACATGCAGTTTATAGGCAATTTATAAGGTAGCTGTAGACCTTTTTTATATTTAATAACAAGAAGTAGATGTATAACAATGATTTTTATGGCAGTTTTAGTACACACTTCTTTGTTTATTTTATAGGTACTCTATAAGAGAGTTTAGGATGGTATTCATTAATAAAACAGCGGGTGTCACATATCATACAGAACATACTGCAGAGCTCCTCAAGTCTCATTTATCTTGCATATGTGTGCACACACATATGTGTGTGACAGCACATTTTATTTGGCATCATGTGCTGGTTATGATCTGTCTTGTTTATATCAGTAGAGTCTTCAGACTAATATATGGAAAGACAGTGTAACTCTTCTTTTCCTCTCATCTGATTTTACAATTTCATTAAAAAAAAATGTAGTCACAGATAAAGAAGTCTACATCCAAGTAAGCTAAAAAGTGTTTCATTGCTTACTGTAGAACAAGGCCTATGTGGACAAGTATTAGAGAATAAAATGGAGGGGTTTTGCTTCCCAGTATGCTTTGCTTTTCTTCTTGGAGTGAGAAACAAATAATGGAGGTTGTACATCACCTTGGAAAGTGAGGAAATACAATGTGCACACTGAAAATGTGCATGCTTAACCTAAAGCAGGCTTTGATATGAATATGATTTAGTTACTACAGCTTGATCAATGTTAGTTACATGTAACAGCTTTCTCATCTATCTGATATCTAGATTTCAGCTGTGATCAGTGCTGCTCTGGTAAGCCCACGGTGTGGTAGTATTCTGTAGTGCCAGTGGCTCATTAGACAACATCAATAAAAGATAAGCTCCAGTTCTTTCTCAATTTGTTCTTTCTGGAAGAGAAGGAAATAATGGGTCAGAGTCACTATTTATGTCCTATTATGTATATGTACTAAATCTTTAGAAAGGTAGCAGCCTTTCTTAAAAATACCTAGGCAAAGGTTCCAAATGCTGAGAAAAACCATTATTTTCTTCAGGAGATGAATTGCGATTTTGGAGATATAGATAATTTAAGCAATAGCAAGCTATTGGTTTCATTTACTTGGACATCAGTTTTTCTTGCATTCTGCTGGCAATAGCCTAATAAAGAAAAAAGACAAGAAGAAACACAAAAGTGGGGCAGTTTCTAATGACTTTTTTCTTCCTCTGAACAGAGTATGGTAAAGAGATTGTGAGATGCACAAAGGCATTGGGTTTTCGGCTGTTTCTGTTGGAGAGATGAAAGCACTTGGCCCAAGAGTCTGTTTATATGTTTGAACAGAGAAAGTGATTTTCCTTGCAAGGAGCTCTAAGTGAGACAGGCAGAGTCAGAGAATCAGAGAGCAAAAGATAATTATCTAAATTATGTTCAGGCTATTATAGAAGAGGAATATAGTTAAAATATAATTAAATATGACAGGCTCACAGGATGCAAGCATGGCTTTGGAATGCTAATCATCAATTACTGCATCTCCTTAGGGGAGTCGAGTAGAAGAAGAGAGTTAAAAGTCTGGTGGCTGAGGTGAGATGTAGAGTGTTAAATAAAACACTGTAGGACTGTAACAAGGCTAATTTCTTTTGGAAAATGGAGCTGTGGTATCGGGGGACATTTGCTAGCCAAATAACTTGTAGTGCTGCATTTCAGCTTGAGGACCCCGGTATGAATTTCAGTAGGCTGCTAGTCCTGAGTCTTTTCTTAGAGATGTAAACCTCAGCTTGCCGTAGTGATTAATTGTGTTGTGAAAGTGATGATCAGAACTGCTGCAGATTGAGCCAGCAAATCTAAAACATATCAAACAGCAAGACAGATGTCAAAACAGAAAAAAATCAACACTGCCTGAATATTTAATACAGTAGTACCTCTCTGCATTATGACACTTCCATTGCAACCTTGCTGGTTTGTGAGAAATTTTATCCGCAAATCTGCCTCAGTGATTCCCGACTGATGCATGTGCCGTGCCTCTGCTTCCCCAAGGGGCGGCGCCGGCACTCCCTGTGCTGCGGGACTGGTCCAGCCCTGCGGGGCGGGCACACAGTACCTCTCACTTCCATGGCGTTTATGGTCCCATGGCACCGTGCCCCGGTCCCTGCCCCACTCCATGCTCAGTCCCTACAGTGGAAGGCTCACGCCGTAGTATACCCCAGGCTGCTGCTGAGACCCAGTGCAGCACCACCACAAGCCATGCCGTCCCCTGTGGCCTGTATGCGTATTAATGACCCGCGCATGTTTGCGAATTGGATGTTTCACGAGACCCTGACATGACCCATTCCTCTCAGAGGGTGAGGTATGACTGTAAAACGAAACCCTGAAAAATCTGTTTTTTGTAGGGTCACTAATAAGGACTATAGAGACACAGAAAGTCCAAAGACAGCAATGTTGTTTTATGAGAGGAGTGAATTTGATAGCATCTTTATAACTGTGTCCTAGGTAAAGACAGTGAAAGTATTGCCACCAGTTTGAAAGATTTGTTTGTTTGGCATATGGGGAGTAAAGGAGAAGAAATGCCGTCTGTTACACAGAACTACCTAATCCCAGGATAAAAATGAGGTGCTTTTGATATGCTTTAATGCTACTGTTCCTGGAATACAGTGACTTATGTGTGACTCAGCACCAGAGTTAAAGTTTGGAGGAAATTTTTGTAAAGACCATTCAAAGCGATTTTGATAATAGAAAAACTATCTCTTGCAAGGAAAGTACAGAGTAAGCACGTACGCATGGCATGACTAGACAAATGGAATGACTACAAAATAATTTAGAAAACAGAATTTCTGTAGGGAAACTGAAATTATTAAAATACTACCAGCTAACTAACAGTAAAAAAGGAAGGTTAAAAAGAACCGTAGGGCTTACCCGTGTTGCCTTTAATCAAGGAACACCGCTGAACACTTGTTATGGCTTGATACATAAATAACATTCTTAGTGTATTTGTTCTATCAGCAAAAAATGCAAAAAGAGGTCAGATATGCCTTGATAATGTTCTGACAGTAATCTCTCTTCTCATGTGGGTATATTTACATGCATAAATTATCTCTGCTGCATAATTATATCTGTACTGGAAAGGTATGGCTTTGCATATACTGACATTCTCAACTGTACTGTTGCAGTCAAATCCATACTACTTTCTAGTGAAGATAGTTTACCTCACTTATTTCGAAAGTGATTCTTTCCAAATCCATTTGTCTTGTTTTCTATTTTGGGGTTTTTTTTCCTTTTTGCTAAGGAAATAAACTAAGAGGCCTAATTTTCTCATTATACAATTAAGTACTAATTCTCTAGTGACAATATTCTTGAATGCTAATAACTCTCCTACAAATTATCTGTAATTTTTATTTTCTTTTTCCTGTGTGAAAGGAATAAAACGGACACATAGCTAGGCAGTAAATATTCTTAGGGCTGAATTTATTGAAAACTCTATCTCTTTTCAAGTCTCACATCCTCAGAATTTTTTTTTACTCTTTTCCATCATGTTTTAGTATTATTAAAGGGGTAATTATAAACCAATACCAATAATAGCATTGTAGGAGAAAGTAAGGGCTTGTAATGAAATGGAAAGTAACACATACTGTCAATTGGATGCATTCTGCATATGTTACCCCAAGCTTTTTGTGACTATGTTCAATGTTTGTATGTCTTTCTGGATTTTCCTTGTAGATCCTGGCAAACAATCACTTTTGATAAACAGCCTGCATCTTTTATCAGAATAGTTGGAACTCGCAACACAGCTAATGAGGTAAGGAACTTTTAAGAAATCCTGCATTCTTCATGAATATACAACATTTCAATTTTTCATACCTTGCAGTGAAATTGATAAGGCCTTCTCAAATGTACCTGCTGAATTTTTTGCTCTAGCAATCTAGCAAAGTAAGAACAAATGCTTTTCTTATTTGAGTGTTTGAACAATGTTATCATCTCCTTCTGATTTTGACCTTTCTGCACTGCCATAAAATATTCCTATTGGGTTTGGTGATAAATTAATCCTTATTTTGATAAATTACGAAAATCTTAGTGCACTGGAGAAAGGTATATAGTCTCTGGTTGCTTGTTTTTTATCAACTTTAGATTATCTTTTTAACTCATAAAACGTTAGAAAAATCTCATTACTTGTAAGAAAATCTTAAGATTCGCTTGTAATTAATTTTCATACCTGTTAAATCAGCTGACTAATAGTGGCCAAAGAAAGATTTTGTTCATTTTATACAGAAAAAAAATATTTTGCCCTAACCAAGCAACTGCAATACCATCCTCTGTTTGTTTACCTGTGCTTCTGTCTTTTGTAATCACTGTGCATTGTCTCAGATGAAGTCTAGATTTTACAACTGACTTCAGTGACACAATTTAAAATGTGTGGATTTAAGAATGTACATAAATCTTTGTGAGATTAGGACTTTATATGACAAGATTATAAGTGGCACCAAAAGCTGCTTCTGTGTATACGCATGCATGTCCACATCCCACTCATGCAGTTCGCCACTAAAGTTTCACTCTTTAGACTGAGCTTGGGTTGGCACTGATACATTTGGATTAATCAGAGTTTGTCAGCTCCAGAGGTCAAGATTTCTGATCATATTTAGAATACAGGGTTGCTGGTTCTTAAGCATTGGGAGAATTGTCCAAGAGCGTTGTCCATGACCCATGCTTCTGTTCTTCGTCTTTTCCTCTTTTGTCTTTAAAATCCATATTCAACACTAATTTTGTTGGATTTTTTTTTAATTGTTAGTTTTCATTTCTCCTAAAGCCTGGAAATTAGGAACAGTATCAGTGCACACATGTTACTAAATTACTTTTATATATCTCTATATTAAGCAGATAGTCTTCTAACATTTTGGCATAAATTTTAATTTTCCAAAGAAGAAAGCAAGATATTTTTCATATTTCTGATTTAATAATAACTGTATAGCTGAAGTCTTGGTTTATTCTGGTGTCTGTAGTCTTGGTAGTCTCTTCAGTAAGAATGCTACCAGTTTACGTAATTATTTGGCCTCAGCTGGTTGTATATTATGTCAAACCATTGTCATTTTAAATACAATATACTAATTACAGCATATTCTTATCATTGCTGTAATAGGTGCAAAAATACTTCTTATTTGTTCTACCAACACACACTTTAGAGCTTTTTAGCACAATCTGTATTTCCCAAAGGGAAGAGTTGATTTTTGGTCTTGTGAAAAAAATACCATAAAATTTCTTCATTTTGTGCATATTTAATCTTTAAACTTTTTTTTGCTCTATTTGCCATGTTTTCCAAGTTTTGGAAGATAGGATATTTACAGATTTTTTGACCTGGTACTTGAATATTTTTGGTATATTAGAGCAAGATAGAGGCGTAACTTTCTGTTGTCTTGAGCTTTCAGACATGGTACTTTCGTGCAGAAAATGATTATTTTTCTTTGTCTTCATTTATTTGTCAGACAGGTCACCTGACACTTTATGTATGTTTATTTTGTTATTCTTTTTCACTATTACTGACCTTGAAAGGACACCTAGTTGCTGATGGGAGAGCTTTATCTTACAAATTACTGCACCAGTATATATGTACTTGGCCTTCCTGCTTTGTATATCTGACCTTTCTTAAAATATCCATGAGACGTATACCATGATATAGGTCAGAGGATGATACTTAACTGTCATTGGATGGGGGGGGGTTGTTTGTTGGGTTCTTTTTGAGAGAGAGAGAAAAACATGTAGGATTCTTTGTTTTAGTAGTACTGTTCTAAAATAGAGTAATACCCCTGCATTTGTGAGGAACGGGTCATGCCAGGAGTCTCACAGAACGTCAAACTTGCAAAGACGTGCAGATCATTAATATGCATGCAGGCCACGCCCATTGCTCCACCCCCTGGCACTCTGGAGCTTCTCAAGAACTGTAACAGATGGGGAGAATTCATGCCACTGAAGGAATTATTTCAGCTTTAGGAAAAAACTCATCAGAAGAAATGCAGAGAAAAACCATTTTGTGCACATGTGTATGTGTGGCTATGGGTGTAGATTTGTAGTCTGTTCATAAGTGTATATATTATAAAGGCATAGCAATACATGTGAGCATATATATAGAAATATGTGCATACATCTTTATATATATGGATTAAAAACAGCATGAATTCTTACACTGAAAGGCACAAGAAACTGTAATGGGGATAAAAAACCAACAGTGACTGTGAATATTTTTTTATTCATTTCGTGTATGCTGTCAGAATTAGAATTAACTAGCTACATTCTCAGAAAAGAGACATGTTGCAGTCATGTCAGTGGAGATGTCTGCTCAGTGTCCTGTTAAGCAGGGGTGGTCAAAGAATAATAGGATTTTAGGCTATATTGAAGAAAAGATAGAAAATATAATACTATGTAGTCTTATATGAATATGTAGTATATCCGTGTCTTGTTTATGGTATTCAATTTTGGCCATGTTAGGTTGAAAGGGTGTGGGAAAGGGCAGTTAAGATTATAAGAGATTACCTTTGTTTGTGAGAAGAGCTTTAAAGACATGATCTGCTCACAAGAATAATAGAAAATGTCATGAAAGCATACCAAGTTAAGACAAAGTAGTGGTAAAATCCAGGATTTAATATTCATCAAGCATTAGCTTTAAAAAATGAGACATGAGGAAGTAACAAATTTTAAAACAGTGTAAGGAAAGATTTATGTTTAGCATGTAGCAAAGCTGTGCAATTCATAGCATTGAAAAATCATTTGGAAAGAATTTTTATAACAATTTTAAAGACTTCCTCCCCCTTCTCCTCCCAGACACTTTAAGAACAAGAAGTAAGTAGAAGTAAGAGTAAGTAAAATAGAAATTAAGTTGGAAAAAATGCTTAAACAGATAGTCCTCTAAGATACAGTCACCTGCACACTGGTCCCAAGTATTTTTTGAAACATCAGTAAATGATCAGTGTTTGAAATTGAGTATTTCATCTGATGAAGCAGCAGTCTCAGTGGACACTCTGAATGCCTTTCTACATACTTCAGGACATGTCTGTAGAGCTACCATTGCTATTACAGCAGAGGGCAATCTTGAAATAAAATCATGTTGGTAATGATTTAAATTTCATTTCTAGTGTACATGAACATTCAGCCTTTTGAGGAAGTAATTGTATCGTGAGATATATTTAAGACAAAATAATTGTTGTCACCTAATAGCATGTGGTAGATACTTCTGCTACTTGACAATATGTAAAGGTTGCCGTATGTAAAGCTTGGTACAATTTGAAGGCCTTTTCTTCCTCCCCTAGTGTCCTTTCCTAATGTTTATTGCCCATGGATTCATGTTTTTCACCTCATAGTGAAATGTTTTATTTTGACTAATTATTTTGTCACTGCTCTGGTCTGTATAGTTCCATATAAACTTCACCTTACTTTGATCACGTTTTTGCCTGCATTGAATTGTTCTGCTTTATCTTCATTTTTTGTTCTCTCCAGGTGTTTCACTGTGTGCATTTTGAGTGCCCAGCACAAAACAGTACCCACAAGGATGAGAGTAGTAAGGAAGTAGCATCAACAGAGGTGGGAACTAGTGGACAATAGCATGTTTCTCACCCTGTTCCATCTGCAAGCACTAATTCCCTGCATTCCCTTCCTGGATCCATCGCGCATTCACGTGCTCACCAACAGTAAAGGAGGTTGAAAGGGAGCTTTTGCAGCCCCACTGACATTCTGTGAAATTATTCAGAACTTGTTTGTACTGGCACCTTTTCTTTCTTTTGGAACAAAGGGGACCATGTCTGAAAGCTGGAAATGTTGAAATGGAAAAGGCTTTTCCTGAGGACATGAAAGGACTGCTTCATTCTCCTCGATTTGTTCAAATCAGGCTGGTCTCCAAGATGGGAGAAAATAGGTCTTCAATCTCCGTCAAGTACCCCATTAACACCCTACCTCTAATCTAATGCAAGGAGAACAGAAGGAAATAGAAGGCAGAGCTACAGTAGAAATCTGAAATTACTCAAGCAGAATGGAAGGCATATGAAATAAGTATTTGTTCCCTGTAGGCTTTCATTAGCAAAACCAAAAATGTTTGTGGAACATGTCACTCCAGAATGCAGTAAACCCTCAGTACTTTGTGGTTCTTATCTTGCCATTTCAATACATCACGGGGTTTTTTTCCTGAAAAGACAGCCACATTCTTCATTGTGTTTTCACATCTGTACATGCGCAGAATGTTTGCCTCTGCCGAGGGGCAGCACCGGTGCTCCCCACAGGAGGGGACAGGCACGCCCTGTGGGCTAGGGGTGTGGTGCTTCTCACTCGTGTGGGGACTGCCCAGAGTTTGCTCCCTGAAAAGTAGTACCTAGACATGGCAGGTGCCACCCCCTGGCCACAATCTTGGGGTCAGAAACAGCAGCTACCAGCCCCTCACTGCTCCCCGTGCCCAGAAACAGCAGGTGCTGCCCCCCCGCCACCATCCTGGGGCCAGAAACAGCAGCTGCTGGCCCTCCACCACTGTCCTTAGGCCAGAAACAGTGGCTGCTGGCCCCCTGCCAACCTCCCCGTGTCGGAAGCAGCCAGTGCCAGCCCGGCCATATACGTGGCGAGCACCGTCCCCTCCGCATAAGCCCTCTACCGCTCCCCACCGGCACCGCGGCAGATGGGGATACCATCCGCTGCCTCCAGCACCTCAGGGAAAGCCAGGGATACTCACCCGTGCCATCAGAGGGCCTGAGGAGGTGCCAGGAATGCCTTGCAATGCTCCGGGGCTGAGGAGGGTGGGGTGATTGGCATGGCTTATTTGCATGTTCATAAGTCTTCTGTCTTCATGAAAAACGGGCTTTGCGTGCCTTGACAAGACCCTAAGCCCCGTGAGATTCAAGGGTTCACTGTTTATGTTATTTTAAAAAGTGATTATTTATTCATATTCCTTTGTACCTAGTAATCTGTTTTCTAAATCATTTTGACTCTGTACTCCACTTTGTCTCTTACTTTTGGCTGTAGCAAATGCTGTACAGTAGATTACGGAAGTACCAAACATGTTTGCCTGCTGAGATGTAAATTCCCTCATTTATCAGTGGGATGACAAGAAAAGCATTCATGATATCAACAAACTCATTAATGTATCTATATTTATCTTGACCTTAATTGACTCTTCAAAGTACAAAATTGTTGTATCTTACAGTCAGAAAGAAAATTCCTAAATCAAACATCCATCTTGAAGAAAACCACATTTTTGCACTCCTGAAGATGATTACTTAAATTTTGCCGGTGTTTCTAAGATAACTTGCAATGATCATCAAAAATATTTTTTATTTTATTTATTTATTTTATTATTATTTTTAGAAAAATGCAACACCTTCTGGTCACTGACAAACAGTTGTTTGAATACAAAAAGAAGAATTTGCAGATAACTTGTGTTTTTCCAAGAAAAATTGTTTTACAGTCTGGGGCTGAAAATTCAAAAGCTGTCTGTGCATTAACATTTCTTGTGATCTTCATAAAATATGATGGTTTTGCACCATATTGTCAAAGATGGGGTTGTCACAGAATTAATTATCCATCCAGTTCTGTCTGGATTACATTGCCTGCTACTTTTCTGTTTTCACACTGATGATGATGCAGTCTCTTACTCTCTAGACCTGCATGACTTTTAGGAGGAACTCCATGTTCTTCTTCAGTATGGGAGAAAGAGATTTTGTGTTAAGACAAATGCTGATGTAATTGGCAAAATTGATTAGGAAGGTTGTTACTCCTCACAAATTATATTATATTGGAAATGTCAGCTAACCAATTTTATGAACTTGGAATTTCCTGTGGTGATAAATAGCCTTGTCAGAAGAAAACAAAGCTAGTGCAGGATAAATACGATTTTCCTTTGCATAATCATAGTGATTAAAATGAATTGTATCAACATAGCAAATTGTATTTTAATTTATCACACCACTTAATTTGAAATAATTTCCTTGTTGGATACTGGTTGTGCTAAACCCAAGAAGAAATATGATCAGTGGTAGCAATGAATCAGGATATTTTGAATAAGGAAAACATCCTTTTTCTTTCAAATAAAATTGATTAGACTTTATCAATAATATAATATTTTTCACTGCCAACTTACAGTTTAGTTCTGACATTTGCATACAGTCCCCTACCTTCCCACTGCTGTATTTTGACTTGTGAGTGCCTGTTGGTGAAGATGGTTGCCCACTGTGCTGTATCAAGCTTGTAATACATGTGCCATGGCTGCCTCAGGCAGTCTGGAGTTGTGAGGCAGGATGCTGCAGGACAGCCACCCTCTAGTCTGCAAGGGTTGTCACCTTATGGCTTTAACAGCCTTTGGAACAGTAAGGAATTGAGACCAACAACTGGAGACACCACTCTCTTAAGTATAGGCCAAAAAAGTTTAATTTTTTTCCCCTTTGAACGGTAAAAGCTGAAACCTGTCCAGCTATAGTCCATGCTGGAATTACTAGGTTGCATGGAGCCTGCCTTGCCTTTGGTAGGTAAGTCCTTCCATATCAGTGTGGTACTTCTTCACAGTTTGATCAAACAAGTCTGCTTTTCTCAAACGGTGGATAAGCAAAAGGGCTTAACTTTCTAGCTGTTTGTGTTTAGTAATCACCATTGTGGGGATGTTTTAAAAAAAAAAAAAAAGTCAAGAAAAGGTTGTGCCAGCTGTTCTGAGTCTAGGCTTCCAGAGAAAGAATGGGATTTTTTTCCATTTGTAATCTTTGATGTGCACAATTAATTTTTATCATACAAATAAGGCTTGCAGACTGTAACTTAGTGCACATCTCTTTGATCTTGTCCTGTGACTCATTGTGGAACAGAAGTGTCTCTTTATTTCCTATGATATTCACTCTCTGCCAAGAATATGAATGTACATTTCTGAGATTCCCGAAGCAAAACCTCCGAGGTCCTATAGGCTCCTCAGTTCCCCCTCCCCATAAATCAATAAAAACAAAAAATACCACCACCTTTGCATTGTCCCTTCATACAGGTAATTAGCAATTTTTGGTATTAGACTTAGTAACAATGGCCCTTCTGAGAGGGCCAATTTTATTTGAGTTGCTCTTGGAATCTGTCACCAAGGTGAGCCCAGTGGGTTTCCAGGCTTTTAGGCAAGCCCTGCCACAACTTCACATTATAACCTTTCCTCTATTTATTTAAAGAAACAATGTTTACACAGAGGTGAACCCTCCTCTGTCTTCTAAGATTACCCACCAACAAACACCCCTAATACCTGTATTACCTGGGAGAGGTCTCATCTTATACATTGTGTCAGCAAAGTATTACTAGTAACGAAGATAATGCAGAGAACTGATTTGTGGTTTGGTGTGAATGTACTCATTCTTTGGAATCGTTGTCTGTGTTTATTGACTGTCAATTTCAAATGACTTCCTGTATATTCTTCTCAAGGTGTTTTTTTCTTCTTCTTTTTTACCTTTGTTTTTCCTTTCCATGAAAATAAGTTATGCTGTTATGGCTCAGTATCAGGGTTTATCAAAGTGATGAAATAATACAGTTATTCAGAACTGTGCACTCAGTCATCTTTTGTTTGCAACAAGGGTAGAGCAGAACTGATCAGATATTCATTGCTTTCTTGTCAGAAACTATAAAAAAGACCTGTTGTTAGATTTCTGTGTGGTGGAACTAACTATATTGTCATTATTGAGCCGTTAATTCTGTTTGGTAGTTTAGTATCTTTAAATTCCCCAGCCCTCATTTGCTCAGTTTTTATTCCATAGGTTGAATTCAGAGTTAGACTTAACTCACATGGAGCTCAACAAAGGCCTTTCTAAATTTTTTTTTATGTAGTTAACTTTTCACGAATGCGTATAAAAATTTTTTAAATTCACAGAAATGTATATGGGAGAATTATGGCAAGAATTGTGCAGCTCTGTTTTCAAGCCATTTCAGATCAGCTCTAAAAGAAGTTCAAATGGAATTATGATGAGAGAAATTAAGTCTAATGTAAAAGAAAATACAGAGAAGACATCTCTAATTTTGTTAGAAGAGGAGCTCTTCTTCATCGTAGTTTCCTTCCTTTAGAGTTCAATTTCTTTCTTTTTTCCCCTTGCAAAACTCCAGTTTTTTCTTGTTTATTATGACAACTCATATAAGACTTCAATGCTTCTCAGCATTGCTGAAGAATTCAATTTAATGCATCTTGATCTTTACTAATGATAACATTACAGAATTTTCAGTTGAGTATCTGACTTGATGAGACTTTGTTTCCATGAAAGAAAGGAAAACATGTCTATAATTTTTTCAGTCTAATTAAATTTTCAGTGCAAAAATTGGAAGACAAAGTTAATGCCGTTTTTGGCTGATTGTTGTGTTCTTGTAGTTCTGGTTATAAAGCGATGCCCATTCAGAGACACTTATTAAGGAAGTATTGATTATTGATAAGGAATTTGATTTGACATCTTATACATTGTATTTCTCTTTGGAAATACTAATTGGCTTGTATTTTCACAGGTAGTATACTGTCAAATAAGAAAATGCATTGGTAATTTTATTGTTGTGGCTAGAGTAGTAAGCAAATAATCAGAGTCAGTAAGAGTTAATATATTTAAGAGTAAATGCTTAAGCTTGTGTCTCATGATATTAGGTACCAGAGGACTAAACCATGCTTCAGAAATAATAATTTGTAGATTGTAGGGAATGCCTGAGGCCTGGTTTCCATCCCATTTCTCAGTTAATGGTCTGTTTAGGTTAGGATTGTTATTTCTCTCTGAACTGATTGTTGTTGGTTTTGTCAGTTGTACTAGCTTACTGTAGAGAAGCTCCACAAACCTTTGTTCAGGATACAGAAATAGAAATCCTGGGTCAAGTTTTAGGAGTATCCAAATATACATATATATATATATATATTCTCATATATATGTATATATAAATTGGATATGTGAATATAAACATATGAATTTGTTTAACTGAGGTAGTAGTTAATTACTTAGCTTGAATTTAGAACAGGTTCTAAAGCTCCGAAACTACAAACAAACAAACAAAAGGTCTGTGCAGGCATGCATGAAATGCTGCTACTGTGGCGCAGAATGCTGACTCTTTTGTGGTTAAGAAGTCTAAACAAGGTGTGGGTGAGCAGGTCCAAAGCTGTTTGTTGCCCATTTGTTATGTGTTGGCATTTTGGCTGTAGTGAGGTGTATGAAACAGAGCAAGTGAAATGCTCATCTCAAAGACAGGGATGCAGTCCAAAGAACACAGATATTCCTCCTACCACCTTTGCCTGCTATGGCTTGCAGTGTTTACAGAGTAAGCCTTCACATGGCTTCTGTTATCTGCGCAAAACCCCTGCAGTCTCTTTGGTTTAAGTATTTCTTTCTCACCCTGATGCACCAAATATATGCTCAATTTGTCAGTTGTGCACTGCTTAATGCGTTGATTGTACACTGGTGTTGTTTTCCAAATAAACTGCATCATCAAAAGTGAACCTTGAAAGAATTCATAACTTCTCTCTGTCCCTATGTGAAGGTATTTCAGCTGTCCAGAGATCCAAACATCATGGGTTGATTTTGTGAAATACAGCGTTACTTCAAAATTTGAGTTCCATGTCTATTAACCTTGTCCAATCTCTTGAAAATTTTCCCTTCTTTCTACTTTGTTAAATTTCATTATTGTAATTGCTTCTCTTTTTGTAGTGAATGTTAATACTCAGAGCCAAGCTAAACAGAAGTTTAGCCTTTAGTGAACTTTTTCACTTACTTCTCTGTTAGTAGCTCCTTTTTCCTGACAGACAGTAGTTTAAATCTGGTTTACTCTGTTACACTCTCCTTCTCTGTAGCAATTACAATTGTGACTTGAAATATTTGTGCATTAAATCCTTTTCCTTCTGTATCACAGAGTTGTTTGAAACTACCTCAGACCTTGTTGTGAACAGGTACAAGTTTCAGCTACAATTTTTAGACTTCATTGTAGTCTTTGAATGTTCTTTAAGTGCATGTGTGTGTAGTGAAACAGTCCTGCCATCGACCCTGATTGCATTTTCAGGAATACTGTCCCAAGTGAGACATGTAACTGGGTGAATCCACAGCCACACCTATTCAGGCTCATGCTGATACCTTTTTCAAGAAAAGCTTTTCAGGAGTGCAACTCCTCATATGGGAAGTGCTTCAACTTTCTTTTTGAAGGGGCATGATGCTGCCTGTACTGAACTACTTTCACCTGTCTGTTACCATGACAACCGGCATAAAATTGCATTTTCAGGCCTCCATTCCTGGCTGTTAGTAGGAGCTATGCTATTCCATTGGACTGTGCTCATCATATGGCAATAAACACCACATGGCATGTTCTGATGACCTTGATATCTTTTTATACCGTGACAGATGTGCATTACCAACCCTTTGGGCTAATTTAGGTTTCAGGTAAAATGATGGTTGCAGATTCTGCTATAGTGAACCAATTGATAACTTTGGGAATTGTCTGGGTTTTTTAAGTTATCCATTGTACAACCCAGCAAACCTTGTTAGTACTGATTTCCTTTTCACCAGCAGACTCACCCATCATTGAACAAGTATTTTGTAACATGGAATTTTCTATGAGTATCCAGAAAAAGAAGCATCCCCGTTATTTCCTTAGTAGCAACATGTGTATTTGTAACAAATTTTAAAATTATTAAACTGCTGTAAGCTATGCTGTGCATGCTCTGGCATTCTATTAACAGTTTGTTTTAAAATCTGATAAGCAGAGGGCTCTGGAGAGCAAGGAAGGCTGGCTGCTGATTTCTTTTTCATGAGTCTCAAAAAACAGCAAAACTTGCCTGAGTGGATGCAGGACCAGACAATGCTCAAAACAAATCACAAAGTGAAACTGTTGTGCTTTGTATTTATTTCTTTTGGGATTCTTCTTCAAAGTATTTAACTTCACTGGAAAATATGGAGTATATTTAAAACAGTGACAATTAGAAATACACCTTTTCAAGAATGAGAGGGGTGTGATTTGAAAAATAAAGTGATCTTTTGTGCTTAACTGCTCGTCTGTAGTTTTGTTAAAATAGTGGTGGAGCCTGTCTGACGCTGCTCATGTATTGCATGTGTGAATAGAAGAGTTTTTGGCAGCACTGAATTGATTTCTCATCATGGCAAGGATGTTAATAACCTTATCATTGGTACGTATATTAACTCGTAATGACACAGTCTGTATATCAACACAGAAAATGCTGATGATTTTCACAGTGACTTTCAGGCCAGAGGACATCCACAACGCTCCTGTGAATGCTGAAAACAGCAGCTGCTGCTGTGTATGAATGTTTCACTTTATTTCACAAAAAGGCAGACAAATATTTCGAGACTTGGGACTCTGTTTTCCAAAAAAATGAAAAAAGGCTACATTTTTCAAATGTAATTAGCCCTCGATTCCTGTTGGACTGCCATGAAGGATGGGAGCACTGCATGTTTGATTCATAATAATAGGCCTTTATCTAGCTGGCTTATCACCCTCACCTATTGAACAGAATTTTTTAAGCCTTGTTTGGATTACAGAACTTCATGCCCTAAAGCAGTGGCTGTTCTCCAGTGACAACACTACATTCCTCTATCATGTAATCTTTTAAGCATCTGTACATGTGTCATGCTATTCCCTTCATTTTTTTATTTCACTTCAGTCCTTTGTTGCCTAGAAAGTGAAGAGGTCAAACTCAAGAAAAATAACTTGTAAGATCAAGGTGAGCTACCACAGAAACCCATACAATGCCATAATATAATTAGATCTAGTTTCTATTGTGTATTCATTAGTCATACGATAGTTAACACATTTGACAGTTATAATTAGATTTTAAGAATAAAAGTGAGATTTGTTTAAGTGTCACATCCTGCTGTTAGTTTTTAAAAGTAGGCGTGTGGGTGTTGAAGCATGAGCTGCCACTCACCTCAGCTACTAGTTTGTAACAACGTGTGGGAATACTGAGGTGGGGAAGCCTTACTTTTGACAAGTTTGCGTAATAGGGTACAGGCTGAAAGTAATACAGAAAGTGGTAAAATCTAATCAATGGCAAGAAGTGCATGCTGAAGCCGTCTGCATTCCCAGGCCTTGTGTCCAAGTTAAAAAGAGAGTCAATGATTTTTGCTCTGTCTTGACAAATTTTTATTATTTTGATTGTGTTCAAGATAATGCAATTCATAGCAAGGGCTGGATATATTATACTAGAAGGAAAAACACAGTAAAGCATAGAGAAGAAAAATAGGAATTGGATGAGAGAAACACTAAGATGATCTATTCTTTCTTCTTGCTCTGGTAAGGTTGTAGTTTATCACAGAATCACAGAATCACAGAATATTATGAGTTGGAAGGGACCCACAAGGATCATCTAGTCCAACTCACCATCTAACACCCGTACAGAGACCGAGAGCACATCCCAGAGTGTAACACCGACCTAGATCCCTCACAGTCTAGCAGGCCACTCCGAGCTGGAAGGGACCCAACGTCATCCAGCCCTACACCCCCCAGCTAGACCATGTCACTAAGCTCCTCGTCCAGTCTCCTCTTAAACACCTCCAGGGATAGTGACTCCACCACCTCCCTGGGCAGCCCATTCCAATATGCAATTACTCTCTCTGTGAAAAACCGCTTCCATCTTCATGCTTAGGCTTTTAAAATCACGAGGTAGGGCTCATGAAGGGAGTGCAGGCTGAAGTGGAAATACAGCTGCCTTTCCAAACAGTAGTGGGATGCAATTGTTTTGGATGATATAGCCTGAGGATTTATTTCAAAATTGTTTCTAATTCTGTGACAGGCTCACTTGTTAATAAGCAGTGGCAATTGAAGCTTAAAACACCATGACACATTCGAGTATGACTTGGAAAGACCAGGTACAGATCAAACCACAATCATTTTATCTTCACAACATGAAGCAAAGAGCATGTAAACAGGACATTTTTGTTACATACTTATTTTGTGTTTTACCCTCTATTAACTGCTACTTAAATATCCTTGTAGGCTGTGTTAATTAAGTTAAATGTCCTGGAAAGTAGGCAATGGTTGCCTTATGGCTCAAGGCAAAAAAAAATTGTATAAGATCTTATTTAAGATTATTTAAAATACAGTCCTTCACCCTCCTCAGCAACAGACTATCTGACTGCTGCTTCTGGCTCCCTTCTGGCTTGCAGAGAGGACACAAGCTTGGTTGGTTTTGATGTGTTTGTGGAAATGTGTCTGTAGCTCTGTTTGATCAAATAAACACCTCCGTGTGTTTTTTGGATGTGAAGATTCACAGCATGTGTGTAAGGGAAATAGTGGTATTGCTTAGCACTGAATTATCACCATGTCTGGAATAAAATCAAGTTGACAAGAGGAGGTATTATTAGAATATCAAGAGTATACTTGGTTTCCTATTGTTAGAACATTATTTCTGTTTGAGGGCACATTTTATACACTATGACAGCTCAATTTCTTGGAGCTGTTCGTGAGTGATACAATCTCCCTGCTCTGGTATCCTGCTTCTGATGGTAGTCCATAGCAGTGAGGTTCTGTGAAGACCCTTATCAAAAGCTTTTTAGAAAGTCTAAATATACCAACTAGATCACTGGTATCCTTGAGTTCATTGACTTCTTCAAGGCACTGAATGTATTTGTGTGTTAATTATTTCCTCTACAAAAGCCATCCTAATTTTCCCATTGTATGTTTATTGAGGAGGAAATGGAGCATTGTGCATTGTTAAATAGCTTTTACATTGTCAGCCCCCAGCTTGACTCATAGTCTTTTGCTACCACTTGTGGTATGGTTTTTAGAAGGCAGAAGCTGCTGCTTGGGGCGTGCATGTGCTGTATGGAGGTAATCAACCTGCCCCCAGCCAGGGGAGCACAGTTGTTTGGTCATCCTCAGAATCACAGAATCAATTGGACCTCTTCTTCCAGGCTGATGACACCAGAACGAGAGGGCACGGCCTCAAGCTACGCCAGGGGAGGTTTAATCTTAATGTTAGGAAGCGGTTTTTCACAGAGAGAGTGATTGCACATTGGAATGGACTGCCCAGGGAGGTGGTGGAGTCGCCATCCCTGGAGGTGTTTAAGAGAAGACTCAGTGAGGAGCTCAGTGACATGGTCTAGCTGGGGGGTGTAGGGCTGGATGATCCTGTGAGTCCCTTCTGGCCCGGAGTGACCTGCTAGACTGTGAGGGAACTAGGTTTGTGTTACCACTCTGGGATGTGCTTTCGGTCTCTGTACGGGTGTTAGATGGTGAGTTAGACTAGATGATCCTTGTGGGTCCCTTTCAACTCATAATAATATTCTGTAATTGGGTTGCCAAAAAAACCTCTCGGATCGAGTCCAACCTGTGACCAAACACCACCTTGTCAACTAGACCATGACACTAAGTGCCACGTCTGGTTGTTTCTTGAATGCTTCCAGGCACAGTAACTCTACCACCTCCCTGGGCAGCCCATTCCAATGTTTAACAACCCTTTCCCTGAAGAAATTCCTCCTGATGTTCAACCTGAACCTCTCCTGGCGCAGCTTGAGCTTTCGCTTGTTACTTGGGAGATAAGACTGACTCCCTCTGGGCTACAATCCCCTTTTAAGTAGTTGTAGAGAGCAATATGAGCCCTGCATTGCCTTTTCTTTGGGAAAAATCCTTATGGAGATGTATCTCCTTTCCAGTGTATCCACTTCCTGCTCTACCCTTAACTACTGCGTCATGCCTCTGTTTTTCTCAAACTGTGTGACCTGCTACCTGCAGCTCATACACAGGGCAAGAGCACAGACTGAGACATAACTGTTTATTTAATACAAAGGCTTCTTTGTTTTATAAGTCATGCATACTTGCACATATTTCTGCATACCTGATGTATGCAAATGGCTACAAGCAAATCAGCTATGTTCATGCACACACTTGGCTAATGAGAGATCCTTAATTTGATTCAGAGAATTTTTGAGCGTTGAAAGCATGGACTGATGTGTTCTTAGGTAGTAAGCTTTCTTCTACATTCCAGGATTGCTGCTTGAAAACCATACATATATACATATACCTAATTGCCCTTGCCTTGGAGGTGCATGAGACTAAGTGTAAGCTCTATTCAGAGGTATTTGCTTTTTGATAAATAGCCATTTTGCAGTTTGATTTAGTGTTTTCATTAGGCACAAATGTATGAAGAGATCACACACAAACAAATACACCTGCATATGTCAATGAGGGACATAATAAGAGTATTAGAAATTCGCTTAAGGCACAGCTGAGACTGCCTGGTGCAGTTCTCTAAGTACATGTTGTTTAACAAAGCAATTTACTATCAATCCATCATTACAATGTATTAAACTGATGCTACTATAAGGAACTGAAAAGTCTTGCTTTCCAACAGTCTAATGAAATGAGTGCTTAGGATGTGTATTTTAACAAAGGGAAAATGTGGTACAAATAAATGTATTTCTGTCAGGTGTGTTCTTTATGCTGAATGCTCTGTGCTAGACCTCTACATAAATATCCTTGTTGTTTTAATTCAGATATGACATTATTGGATTTTGTTATCAGCTGCTGCATGAACAGGTATTTTTGCCAAGGTACTGACATAGCTTTATTGCTATTTATGCTGTTCAGATTTCAGCATCACATAATGGAGGTGACACTTTATTTTATAGACATATTTTTAAGCTAAAGTTTCACTGTTAATAAACAGGTAAGTGGGGTTTCGTTAATATAAATGGAATATTTGTCATTGTGATCTTTTAGCCACTTTCTAAGGTATATAGCATTAGTAGAAATTTGCTGCCAATACATAAACTTACATTACTGTTATTTTTTGATTTATCTTGTTATTATTGATAATATCAGATGGAAATGGCTACCCTTGGAAGTGAATAGAAAGAGGAAAGAAATTACCTATGCTTTTCATGCGGTCATAATACTATCTAGGTGGAGGATAAAAAAGCTCTGCTCTGCAATTGAGGCTGTTAGAAGAAATGTGTTTTTCAGCAAAAACACAGGGAATAGCAGTAGGGCTATAAAAATATTCCTGGTCAACAGCTTTTCAGTTGATGTTTACACTTAACTCTTTCCCATATGTTTAATGGTCCTGCCTTCTTGTCCTGCTGCTGTCAGCTTTCACCCTTTTGTTACTCCAGCGTGGAGGATTTTCTGCCAGTGATACTTCTGTTCCCTAATTCTCAAGCTCAGACTACTGAAAGACAAGCAAAGCATGCAATTACAACAGAGACATTTTCTTTGTCCATGTTCTCATATATGATTGGTGGAAATGTTTATTTAAATGGAGGGAAATACAAGTAACTCCCTTGTCAAAAGCATCACTCCCAGCTGCAGATCTACAGAAGTACCTGGGCAGAGAACACTGAATACCGGGTTAGTATTTTCGAAGTCTGCACAGTTTGGCACAGTTGTGATTTAGTATTAGCCCCTGATTAGAACAGCCAGCAAGCTTCAGTATTATTTCTGCTTTTCTGGGGCTGTGACCAATAGCATAAGCATATACAGTATATGTTATCCTGCATTTTTATGAGATCTGATTCCCCATTAAACTGACCTTTCCTTTTGTTTCAAACTGGACTAGGACTCATGACTTACAGCAAGAAATTCCATAATCTTCTGGCATTTTCCAGATTCAGGTTTGACTGATGGTGTGTTTAAGGACTTTCTCTCACACTGACACACATTTGTCTGGGTGATGGGCCAACATGTGGGGGTTCTAGTACATGAATAGGGTAATTAAGACATCTGCTCAAAGAGGATGCTGTTTTCCCTTCATGTTCTTGTTAGTACTGACAACTTCAGAAACACAAGCCATAAGTTTGCTGGTACTCCAAGGCATTTTCTCTCTTGTTTTCCAAGCTCCCAGTGATAGCTGTTTAGGGAAATGACTGTCCCAATAACTTAAATACTGTGATTTCTGAGCTTAGCTCTATACATTTCAGACACTCTCTCAGTGGCATAAGGGAAGAGGAAGAAGGCTTATTATTCACCTTCAGAAAAAGATCCTTTCATCAGATTTATGTATATGAAGGAGCTCATGAAAGGGCCTGGCACTTCATTTTGGGCTGTCATGATCGACAGTCAAGGAGAGAGAAGCTCTTGTAAAGGTTGCAAGGATTTTTTCCCACTCTGAAGATGAGACAGACAGGAGCTAATGAAACATGAGTATTCAGTGCCACATCAATCAACTGACCTACAGGTAAGGCTGGTGTCTATCTGTAAATTTCTACGGGCAGGAGATGACAAAATAGTTTAAATCATCTGCCTTCCAAGGCTACCAAATCCTGGCTAGCTATGTAATCAGTTGGAAGTAGGCTGAACATTGAGGCTGGTTGATATCTATCTTATGGGTATTGAAATGGTCTCTAATTGTCTCTGCTGATTTCAGTAGCAGGCAAGCCAAATCAACCATGCTGGTTTGGGCAAGACATGTATTTATGTGCCTACTGCTGAGATACCTTGGAGAATGCCCAGTTCTGCAGTTTTGCTAGCTGTCTTAACTTGAAGAAAATACTCTCTGCTAGTTACTATCCTAAGGTGTATTTCAGGCATAGTTTGGCAGTGTTGGCTGGCACATTTTATGGTCAGAAAGATAACTAACATATTCTGTTCCCCTGAAAATATGCTAGAGATTTCTAGGTAACAGATGTTTTGTAGATTGTACATCAGAGAATGTGAGGTAGCAAGCTACTTTAATGTTTTTTTCTTAAGTGAAAATAAAATTGCCCATTGTTTTTTGAGTGATTTCAATCTTAAGGTTGATGGGCCCATCACTGTCTTATTTTTCCCAAGATTAATGGTTTTCCTTACCTGTCTTTCTGCTCATTGTGTTTTCCTTTTCCCTCCACCATCAGAGAGCCAAATTACTAAAACATAGCAGATGCTGACAAACAGAAAGAACCCTCTATGCATTTAATTTATCATGAAAGTGCTAAAAAATTAGCTGTTTAGTTCACTTAATCATTTTGACAAGTTGACAGTACAATGTATCATCACTAGACAGATGACAATGCTAATCCTGCAGCAGATTCTCAAGGGAGATTTTTACTGTAAAAATTGACATATTGTATCAAGGCAAACAAAATACATTTAGGAAAACAGCAATTTGTGCGGTTCAGGATCTCTCTGGATCTTTACCACTGTTGAGTCAAAGTTTCTGCTAATCTCAGCTGCCTGAGAGTTTGGGCTCTGGTAAAGCTGGCAGGTCCTTCGTGTCAGCCCCCACTTCTGAAGCTGTTGAGATGTTGACAGATAGGAAGTACACAGATGTTTGCTTAATGGTTATTTCCCTGGGGGCTCTTGTCAGAGCCGTTGGCAGGAAAACAGGAGAATTATCTTGGAAATTGTTAACTCACTTTCACTGAATGATAGACCAGTACATTACAAAACAAATTTGACCAGTGCGTGAATGTTATGAACTGCCTCCAGAAATTGAGGAAACCACCATTCCTAGCACAGATGCTGTCACACATCTGCTGCTCTGTCAAATCAGTTACTACATAGTGCTGTTAGCAAGAGCTGCTCTCTGATGCTTCAAGTGAAGGGAAACATTCTCAAAAGAATACATGACCTGCTGAGTGGTTCTGGATGGAAGACAGAGTCAGTAAGCAATTCCTGAGAAGAGATGCAAGGTGGGAGAGAGAGAAAAAACATTTGAAGTTTTAGTACATTTGAAGTTCATATTCAGAAAGCATGGTAATCAGCATGGTATCAGATTTGGGCAAAGAGAAATTCTAATAATCTCCTCATGTGATGACTGTTTGTGCTGCAATATAAGGTCTGATTACTCTTTTCTTCATAATTCAAATTCTGGTGGTCGGAAGACCAGGCTGCAGGCTGAAGGAACTGCAGTGGCTGTATCCTTGTGCGCAACCAGGTGTTGGAAGCGTCAGCTGGCAATGTATTACACTGCTCATTTTGCTCCATGGATTATGTGCTGTGCCCACAGGTTGAGATGCTTTTAACTCATGTGCAGACTTTGATCTTTCACAGTTTTTCCTGGTACATATTAGCATTTTTTTCTGTATGACCTGTGTACGAAACACACAGCCCAAGCTGAAGAGAATGTCTAAGCCTTGCTGATGCCTGCCATATGGTGACTTATCCTGAGATATATTTTCCTTGATTTATCTCATATATTCAATATCACAATCCCCATATGGTTATTGCTTCTTTGTGTATTCCAGTGGGAGTTTATCTTTTGCTTTTCAGAGATTTACCACAGAAACTATACTTAGTGGAACAGCACTGTGTGCCTGGCTCATCTAATTATCCTCCCTAGTTAGGGATGCATCAAGGGCTCTGTTTTAAATTGGAAAAGGCTTTTAAAGTTGAATATCCGAATACACAGACACTGAAAGCTGTAGAAACACAGAAGACCGAACAGAAGGCATCATATATTGGAGTGTTCAGTCAGCTTTGACTTCCTACTGACTGCAGCTGACTATGACTTGATTTTCATGGCAAAACTTGGGGAATCACAGTAAAGAGACATCGCTTTCCCCAGCAGTGACCAGAAATATTTTCCTCCATTACAGCATTTTCACAACATATTACATGCCCAAGGATCTCTGATGAATTATTAGAGTAAGGTAATATGAACTACATCGTATTCCACCCATGCAATATCAAATATGACAATTTCTTAATAAAACTGGCAAGTCAAATCTATCTAGGTGCTTAGAAGATTTTCAATAAAGCGACAATATAAAATTTAAAGCATATTTTTCATAATAAAACACTTGTCCTGCTGTCTCACCTAGCTTTTCCTGAAGACCATGCGTTTTCACAGCATCATACTGAGGGCATGTCCTTAGCAAGTAGTGACTTTGGTGGGACAGAGCCTAAAATCTTAAAAACCAAGCCCAAAGAAATGCCAACTGTGTGGGACACTTCAGGATATGAACAACACAATACCCCTTGTAATGTGCTGGAGAAGAACCAGTTCAGACCACAATGAAAAATAAAATGAAAAATAAGCCCAAATGAAAAATAAACCCACACCAAAGTAGATGCTGCTTTTTCCAGTTTCTAGTAGACACAGCACACCATATGATTTATTATGATTTATTGCTCTGCGTGTTTATCATTCAGACATCTATTAGATTTTTCTAATGTTAGCCATAGTAAGAAAGGAGTTTCATATGTCTTATTACAATGGCATCAGATGTTAGAAAGCAATATTATGAAGGATTTCACTGTGATTTTGAGAGGTACAGTGTATGCAAGATTAATTAATGGTAACAACATCAGCGTGAAAATTTTATTACCCTAACTGCCTTTGGATTATTTTTCATATGGTTTCAAAAGAGAAAATATGTAAACGTTTATCATGTTCTGCCCTTCAATCTCCAAATCCACTCTTCTTCCTTTATCTCTCCTCTTGTTAATCAGATATCAGGCAAATGGTGTGTATCCAATGGCTGTAAATCAGGAGAAGGTATGGTCTAAGTTCTGTGGCATATGCAGTATTTATAGTCCTTGCCTATACTCTATAGCAGTTCACACCTTTAAAGCATCAATTATACAGTAGCATTAAGATAACAGAAAATAATAATAGTAGAGTAATAAGAACAATTTTTGTAAAATTTTCCAGATATTTTTCTGAGAATAATCAACTGGTTATGGATATTGATTGTACAACCACTACCACCGTTAAGTCTGTCTAACTCTTCACCCAATTTTCTAGATAAATAAGGTATGTTGATATCAGGTTACAGCAGGTGGGATATCAGGTGTTATGTTAGGTATTAGGCCTTAGGATAGGTGTGATAGTTGGGTGAGGTTAGACTCTGGTTGGACTGGATGACCATTATGGTCTTTTCCAACCAAAACAGTAATTCTGTATAATTCTGTACATGCACACGTTTGTATGAAAATATGCAGATGCACACAGACACACGTACTCACACAAGAGATTTCTTTTATCCACCTTCTCAACTCCCTCAGCAAACTAGCAAATACATAGCAAAGCTCTAACAAAGTATCTAAAACAAGTAAATACAATGTCTTATATCAATCCAATTCTGCCTCACACAAGTCACAGTGGTTGGCAATGGTCTCCCATAGTTTGAATGGCTATAAATCCTGGAGTTCTGTACTAAAGTTACACCATGAGCACATACTGAGTCACAGAGTCTTGCCAAAGAAGCTGCAATATCAGCTGCTTTCCTACTTTGCTTGTATTTATGGGGAATGTTCTTCAGTGATAGATGAGGTTGGTTTGTGCTGCTATTGTCATTGCCCAGAGACCAGAAATGCAGTGATTTCTCAGAAATTCTTTCTGCCTCTTTGCTGTCCTGTATCATCTGGAAAATGAGCTCTGGCAAAAATAATCCACTGAGTAGCACAGCCAGTGCAGATTCTGAGCACATTTGAGAGAGTATTTTGATCTCATAACTGCATGATTATCTGGTTTACTCTATTTACTCTTAAATAAAGCTCATGTGGAGTTGTTTGTCTGACCACTCAGGTACCATAGCATGAGTACCATATGTGCCCAGGTAGCTTAGGTAGGTGTAATGAGTTAGGAGAGTAACGTTAAATTCTGCAGCTGAATCCACATTCGTTTCTATAATGTAGATTCACAGAAAATGCTTAAAAAATGCATAAACCCCCATGTAAAATCAGAAAGACTCTCAGGTGTCTTAGCAACAGCAAAATTAGGTGTACGAGGAAGACAGAAGCATTGAGATATGCGTGGCTTGAAGGCAACCTCTTTCCCAAAGAGCTGATATTTTTCACAAGACAAAGGGATCTTTAAATGCATACTTGAGAAACACTATAAAAAGTGTGGGGATGAAAGTGTGGAGATGAAAAATTCACCACGGTACTCCTACAAGATCAGAGCTGTGGGTTTGGCAAGGTTAGAGTTGCAGATGTTATGGCATTGGTAACTGAAAAGTCCTGGGACAGATAGACAGGAAGTAAAGAGCAGTGATGGGCTTCTATGGCCAGGACTTGTTTTCTTGGCGATACAATGGCCCGTTGTTAGTTGCCCTAGCAGTATATATATGGTTGTATTTTATGTTGCTTAGCAAGATTAATTGTTCTACTGTTCATTGCAAAATGTTGGGCAAAAAAAGCATCTTTCAGAGGCTATAAAAGCTGTTGGCACTGTGTAACAAAGCGTCTTCATTTCTGCTTCTGCTGCAAAGTCTGTGCAATCAATTGCTACAAAAAAGCATCCTGAGCTAATAACTTCAGTTCTTAAGTGATGCCTGTGATGAAAACACTCTTCTGATCAGTTAATTGGTGGAGA
>WEKX01024515.1:230495-247333 GCA_013390025.1 Pitta sordida
GTGGATCTCTTCTCTCAGGCTGATGACACCAGAACGAGAGGACATGGCCTTAAGCTACGCCAGGGGAGGTTTAGACCGAATGTTAGGAAGAGGTTTTTCACAGAGAGAGAGAGATCTCTCATTGAAATGGTCTGCCCAGGACGGTGGTGGTGTTGCCATCCTTGGATATGTTTAAGAGAAGACTCAATGAAAGAGTTCAGTGACATGGTCTAGTTGGTGGGGAGTTGGACTAGATGATCCTGCAGGTCCCTTCCAACTCAGAATAACTTGTGAACCTGTGATCTGAGATTAGCTCAGGTGGTTAAAGCCTGATGCTAGTAACACCAATGTTATGAGTTCAATCCCTGTATGGACCATTCACTTAGGAGTTGGACTCGATGATCCTTGTGAATCCCTTCCAGAGCAGAATATTATATGTAGTCAGATGCTCAAATCTAAATCCTTACTAGTAGACCTTGCAGGGTACAAAGACCTTTGTGAGTGGTTACACTCCAATATGTACCACTCAGCAGAGATTAAGACACTTCTCTTCTGCCAGCCTCTCACTAATGGTGTTCCCAACATGGTGGCATTTCCAAAGCTGCGTTTCCTAGAATGACAGAAATGCCTTAAAAAATACACTTAATTGTTATGCCTATGATGCTCTTTCTTGTTGGGAAAGGTGTTTAAAACAGCAGGAGATTCTGTTTCCTGGTTCATCTCTAACTCGAGTGAATTCTTGGCAAAGAAAGGTTTCCAACATTGATACTTGGATGGAAATTTCTGAAAGAGGTAACTGCATGTAAAGGACTGCTGTTGAGGAGGATTATGAAAGTTTTCGGGGCATTTCAAACATTTTATGTTCTTATTCTCTATTCAGCACAGTTGGTTACATATTCTAATTAGAATTATCAGGTTTAATACTGCATTATGTAGCCAGGTTCCTGTTCCTTATACACAGCTTAAGCCCAGCAAGCAGTATGACTAAAGCACGGCAAAGCTTGCTGTTCACCTAGTAACTACGTGTAAAAGAGTGTCTCAGAAAACTTTATAGTTGGGAATACAGGAATAATGTCAGTTTCAGATGGTTTGAGAATAAATTCCTAAGGATATCATTATAAGACTTTAGCTGCTTTAAGGGGTATTTTATTAGGTTTCACCTCTGCATTTTCCTTTCTTTTCCCTCTCCATGCTGTTCATCTGATCCTGCAGTGGTGGGATGAGATGGCATTAGGATCTGGATTATCACCTGGGGTTCCCACCCAGCTTTAAAACCACACGCCCTACAAACTTGTTCAGTAGCCAGCCAAAGTCTGCTCCTCAGAAACATCTGTATTTGAAAAATGAATGAGTTAGAGGTAAAAGTGTGTTACCACTTCTAAGTAAATTATTTAAACTTGCAACCTGTTTCTATCTTTTCGTTATAAAAAAATAATATCCCATAGGTCCTTTTGCATCTTCATGGTAAAATAAGTTTATTCCTCTTACGGGCTTTCCACAGCCAGTATCAGATAGTATTCCAGCTATCAATCCTCAGGCCTCTTGTCCCGTCATCCTCCCCAGAGGAGACAACTATGTTAGCGACCATCTAACTGTGAACATGGCAGAGCAGGCCCAGTAATCTTCAGAGCAGCATGTGCTACTGAGAAAGGAAAGCTGAGTCAGAAATACTGCTCTTAACATTTGTGAAGAATGAAATAAGAATTATTTTCCATGTGCCCCATGAATGTTGCAGTAGGCCTTAGACTGATGCTTGCAAAAATCATGGCCAAAATGTTCCACCTTGGTGCATAAACTAGGTTTTTTTTTTTAAATTGATACAATACTTCAATAAAACCACCCTTCTTTTCAGCAGTGCTGAGGAAATGCCCCTTTGATTCATTTCACTAGTAGTTAAGAAATCTCAGCAACTCTGAAGATCAAATAGTGCTCAAATTTACAGCTTCTCTATTTGAAAATAACTCCCCCAGTCTCCAATTCTTTAAATGGAAAACTGTGAAACCAAGGGCACACAGTGATCTGGGAAGTTAATAATGTTCCTTGCAATGTAACAAATCAGTGAAACACTTGGGAATACGTGGCACCAATTTGTATTTAACTGTTTCATGACTATGTCACTTTCCAACAAATGTGGCATTAAGGAAAGATGAGTGTTGCCCTTCTCAGAGGAAGGTAAAGGAAGAAGAGGGGACAATTCCTGATTTCCCTGAGTTGTCTTCAGTCATTGCTGAGCAATGCCTTAGATTTTTAGTGAACTGAAATGGCAGACTGTCTGATCCCTTTAGGACAATCATATGGATTTGTCATCACAAGCAGGAGCTGATTCTCTTTTCCTCTGTTACCTGCAATTACCATCTGTCTGACTGCATAAAGCATTCATACTTCTAGCCCTGGAAATTTTTGTGCCTGTGTTTGGAGTCTTACTGCATCTGCTCTGAGCAGTGTGTCTTTCTCTTCCACGTTCCCCGTTTTGGGTCACTGCCTGGGAGCAAAGTTGTAGTGTTCGCCCTTTTACAAGACTGCTCCCCTGGGCATTCCCACGTCTTTATGGGCCCATCTTTCAGGGCCTTCTGCTTCCTCTCATTACTTATTTATTGCATGTAGCTGTTTATTTGGCTGACAGTGCACTTTCTGTCCTTGTACATCTTGTTCTCTCCGGTGCACCACATATATTTTAAAGACAATTTTATTAAAAAATAAAAGCAGGTGAGTTAAATAACAATTTGGCTGGACAAGACCCTAAAGGAAGATTTACCTGTGCTACAGGATGAGCTGTTATAGAGGCTAAAGCAATATTTCATTTTTCTTCTTTCATATAGTTTGTTGCAGGGTATCCCAAGCAAATACTGCCAAACTGCTGGGCAAGTAAAGAGTGAAAGAAAAGCAACCTACAAACTATTTGATTCTTTCTGATACCAATATAACCGGCCAGGAGGGCAATGGCGAGGTGTTAAGGTTGACATTGCGAGTTTAATGCAATAATTTATTTAAGGGTTTATTTTTTTGTCCTAGGATCCTTAGTGAAACACAGCTGAAAGAATCGATGGGGACTTTTGGACCCAGGATAAAATTTTACATTAAAAACTGCTGGGGAAAGTCCTTTACCCTCTGGAGATGGATGATCTACAATGGCCATCTATTTCTTTCCTCAAGATCAATGACATGAAGTGTATGTTGAACATTGCTTTGCGAGAAACCCTTTGATACCTTTGTCAAATATTGTCCTTTGCTACAGCTTTATCTCTAGCAACAAATCTGGTGTGTTTTGTACAGACAGAATAAATGATAAGAACAACTCATTCTTTTGAAGGAGTCCATTCAAACTTAAAAGGAGAATACTTGTTACAAGAAAAATGGTTTATTTGTCCCGGGGAGAGGTACCTTACTCTGATCAGAACACGGTGAAAGGCACAACACAGCAGCGTTTCTTACGAGGCTTTCTCAGGGCGACGGGCAGGACACCCGTGGAGAGGCACCTCCCGACCTTCAGCTGCTCCCGCAGCACTTCCACCATCGCCGCCGGCTTTTCTCTTCGCCCGCGGCTCCAGAGCCCGCTCCTCTTCCAGGGGCAGCGCCTCGGGCATTTCTCCCTCTCGAGGAGCCGCAGACCACCGGGCCATGGGAATATCCTGCTGGCCTGGTGTTCCCTCTTCTGGTTGAAGGAGCCACTCGGTTTCCCTCGCCCTGGCCGTGCCCTCCCGCACCGGGGCTCAATCCCCGCGTACCTGTTAAAGCCCCGCATTCCCGGGAATGAGGAGCTGCTCTGGATGAGCCTCCCGCTCCGTTTGGAGACGTCAATCCAGGCTGCTCTGCAGCGGCGTGTTGCGATCTATTATTCGTACAATTTGATGTGACAGTAATTGCATCGTTGTTATGTTTATTTACAAGAGATGCCCTGTGATTCGTGTGGTTTCTGCCTGTTGTTTCCCTGCCTTTTCCAGTCGTGGTTCCATACCTTTGCTATCCAGTTCTTGGGGCCTGCCGTGCATCGCAGCTCCCCGGGTGTCAGTCACACCTCTGTGTCATGCCCCAGGGTCTGTGCGGGACTTGCTCATCCCTGCCTAGGCAAAACTACTGTAGTCTTGCCAGAAATACCTTCTTTTATTGTAGTATTACAGGTGCTTTCTGCTTTTCATTGATTTGGTTTTGTACCCTTTCCCCCCCAACACTTTTTTTCCTTTTGAAAACAACTTGCCAAGTTTACCTCCAGGTGCTTGTTAAGTTTGAGGAAGGCAAGTAAGAACAGCTTCGTTATGCCAGTTTCTAAGAGCTGGATATCAAAAACAATTCAGTACAATGAAGTACAGCACTTTAAATGCCTGAGTGCTTTATTTATTAACAACCTCTCCCTGGAGCTGAATATGAAACTTGCATCAAATCCCACTTGTGTTTTGTGAGTGAGGTATTGGAAAAGCTGGATATATCAAAATGACTTCCAAATCGGTGTTTCAAAGATGCTTCAAAATGACTTCCAGAATAGTGTTTCCAGAAGAGTGATCCACAAGATAAATCTAACCAGTAGGAAATTATGAGTAGAAGAATTCATAATCAGTTTTGTCTGTCTTTAGAGTTCAAGTGTTTAATTAGGAAATGTTTGGGGTATTGTCCAGAGCTCTTTACTGAGCAGAGATCTTACAAAGAAAACAGAGCTTTTATTTCTTCCTTAGTGTATTCACATTGTGGGAGAAGAGATGAAGGTGTCATCTTGGTATACAACACCTTGTCAGAGAAACTGTGCAGAAAGTGAGAGATTGTTTTCTTTGCAACCTCACAACTTCCAAAGTGACATCTCTCTCTACTCCTAGAAATACTCTACACCTGCATTTCACTGGGAGAGAGGAATAGTACTTGTTACCTGTGTTATTGAAGGTGTCATCATACAGAAAATAATACATGGGAAAGGAAATTTGGCTTCCACTTGAAGTATTTCAGTCACCTGGGAGTCCAGAGTTCTCATCCCTGCCTCAGGGAGCACATAGTTATTTTACCACTTAATAATGGTCCCTGGAAGTAATGCTCAAAACTGAATGCTTCTTTCTCCCAGGTGCATATTTCAAGTCTTCAGGTGTTCTATAATAGCTGGTCATTGCCATCAATAGGCAACAGCTGAGTGAAAGCTATTTTTTAGTTAATTGGGATCTTGATACATTATGCCTAAGACCCAACTAGATGGCTGTCTTTTGTTTTCTTCTTTAAAAAAAAAATAGTGTTGTCTATTATTTCTGTAAATATGGATATTTCTGCATACATCTAAATGGTAACATGATTTAGATTTTTTTTTCTTTTTCAGTGGTACAAATGGCTGCTTTGGAAGTAAGTAACACCACAGAATAAAAGTAATGTTTTAGTGTGTAAATCACACCAATATGTGTGAGCAGAGTGAAAATTTCAGGATGAATATTTTAAAATTAATGGAAAAATTACGTATTCACATGTGTGCTAGCTATGCAGATAAAAGGTACAGAGAGAACTCCTGAAGTTGAATTTGCATTTATTAACTTTTTATTGTAGGCACAATGGGTAATTACATGAGTTAATAAAATATTAGTAATAATGATTTGTACTAGGTAATTGAAATTTATGAAGCAGTTTTGGTGTCTCATAAAGCTGTGATGTCTTCAAGTAGAGTTAAGGATTATGATGGAAGTGACTAGCATGAATAAACTTAATGTCGCATTTGTCAAACAAAGACAGTAAAATACTTTTTAAAAGTGTATGTATATTAGTATCATGATTATACAAATGGGAAACTGAGATAGGAATGCAATTCGTATTTTGATTTGCTTTGCGGCTGAAGTCAGAAATAGGATACTGTAGTCTTTCATCTAAACACCCTTTCTTCCTATTCAGCAAAATCTTGGCTGTTATTTACAAAAATTGTTTAAAGTGGTGGTGTGCTTCAGCATTGCATCCGTGCTTCGGGCATGTTCTCCGAAACACCATTGTGTTTAGCTATTTTTCTTTTCTCATGTTTGCAGCACTTCAACTGTACCTGTTTGTTACTGTTGAGTTCGTGTGCGTATCTTGGTTACTCTGAAGAAGCCAATTGCTTTGGGATCAGGTTGTCACTGTCTGTGACCTTTGAGGTATGTGAAGAAAGAAAAGAGAACTCTGTGAATGTTTTAATGTGGCTCACTTATTAAAGTACTCTTTTTTAGTTTAGGGTTTATATTAAGGTTACTTTCTTTATCTGAGAGTTCTAACTCTAGGTTCTTTCTTCCGTAGCAAAGGATATATTTAGCACTCGATAGCAAGTGCTTTTTCACGCTAGAAAATTCTGGGGTCTTTGCAAGTGAGGTAAATACCATCCAATTAGAATGGTTCTTGCTTTTTGTATTTCGTGGGGGGTTCACCTGGACAGAGAATTAAGACCTTTACACTGGAAAAGATTCATTTTTGTTTATGTTCTTGTTTCATGGCAATGCCTGCCTCCTGAAGAAAGTATGGATAGAATAGGATGAAACAGTATAGAATGGATTCTTTCAGCTCTCTCACTGATACCATGACTTTCTCATGCTTCATGAAAGTACTGGATTGTAATGGTATGAATTACTGGTGATTTGAGGGGATGCAATAAGGTAGTAGAAGTGTCAAACAAGTCAAACTGTTGTAGAGATGTGATGTTAGTAGTTAAAAGCTGCACTGTCAGCAGCAAGTAAGGACAGCAGGGGGCATAAAGGTTATAAGTCAAGGTAACATGTATTAGCAAAATTATGTATCAGTATTTTTGGGAGCTAGGCATATGGAATTAGGTCTTCTGTCTCTCTCTTCTCTTCCACTCCTTCCTTGCCTCCAGCTGAGCTCCTAATGGAAAAGCTGGGGGCAGGGGAATGGGAAGCAGCAGAAGGATGTTTATTGCTGCTTGGTAGGAATATAAATTAAGTAACTAATGATGTGCATTGAAAAAATGGGTTTGGGCGGATTATTTTGTTTCAATTCTTAGCACAGATTGCTGCAAATTGTCTGCCTTTCACTCACATATAAGCATGTGTAAATTTGACCTGAGAAAGGAGTGGTTCAGTTCTTCTTGAAAAGCCAAATGAGCCATCAAAGGTCTTTCTACAAATATAGGTCATCAGCCTGCATTGTAAGTGGATATATAATGGTTGCTTCAGCTGCTTTAGCTTTGCTATAGGAAGTGTTGTGACCCAATCCCAGAGTGTCGTCTCATGTCTGAGTCATGTCACACAGCCCATTAGAGCTCAACGTTCTGTAGTATCTGTTGCAGGTTCACTCCAGGTTGTGGAGGATTCTGTTCATTTCCTGCTGAATAATCCAAACTCTTTCCACCCTACCTCCACTGGCCAAGCTCAAGCCTTCTTTCCTCATGTTCACAGGAAACTGGGCAGGATCTTGAGACTGGGAGATGTCTGCTGAGAACTGCTTCACTTCATTCAGTACAAAAACTTGCAAAATACAGTACAAAGCCTTGTCTGTATCCTGCAATGTCTGCCTTCAGCAAGTAATGAGGAAGATGGGTGACTGTTTTAAGGGAGTGCTGTAAAATCATTTTGCTTGATTTTTTTTTTTTTTTTGTGATTGTTGTTTTTAAATTCTTTCCCTCCACTTCCATGTTTTATCTTCTTTCCATGCTTGTTTTACCCTTATGCTCAGGCTGACCCTGAGAGTTAGGGATTATCCACCAGGGTGGTAAATTCAGCTCCTTTCCAAGCCTCTCGTAATTCTCACTGTCTCTCTGAAGATCACTCAAGCAGGAAGGTGTGAAGAGAAATAAGGTATGAGGAGAGGACAGACTTGCAGTAACAAAGGTGCTTTGGCTCGAACAGTTATCTTTTTCTGCTTGGTTCATTTCTTTGTCAACGCACAGATCCCTGAATGGTGTATTCTCTGGACAGCATGACACTTAATTATTTTTCACTGGATGGAAAAAACCCTATAATTCCACTAAATTAAAAATAGAACTGCAAATAGGCTTGGTTTGATCTCCGTGGTGTCTGAGGCAGAGGAGCAAGATTAATTCCTGCAATTAGATGTTAATTGATGTCTGAGCATGTCTGTTCCTAGAAACAGCAAGAGTGCATATAGCATAACTAGCACCATTAAAACAGCACAGTCTACCCTCTGTGCTCAGCAAGCACAGAACTGAAGGAAGGGGGAACTTGCTAGAGCTCTGCCTCTAAATAGAGCAGTGGGGATGCTGTGAAATGAGCAGAAACTTGTGATGAGGAAGAAGGAGTGCAGCCTCCTTGAATGGTTGTGATCCGATGGTTAAATCCACAGAGCATTACAGAAGAACAGTGGCTTTGTTTGTTAAACTTATATACACTTTGTTTTCATTTCATTGCTGGTCAAGTCTGCCTGAGATTCACATCATAAGCAACCACAAAGGTTTATTACAAAGTGATGAAATATGTAATAAAGAAAAGCTGAAAAAAAGCCCAGAAATTTTCTTTGGCCTTTGGAAAACCATATACTAACAATTTTGATTAAATGGAATAAGAGGTCACTGAATCTGGTCTTTTACCTACTGTGTGTAACAGCTTCAGCTACATCTATTTCAATAATGAAATTCTGACTCTGTGCTGCTTGTACCTTATATATAAAGCACCATGCTCTCTATATATTTCATTTTGTTTCCATTTTTCAACTAGAATAGATGCTAACCTTGGATACTGAGGTGGTGAATAGAATAATAAATCCTGCACGTCACCAGCTTGACTTTCATCTAAGAGTCTCAAAAAGCTTTATAAACATCAAGTAATCTTTCCAGCATGGCCATCACGACTGGAGAGTATTACTGCCACTCTGCGCCTATTATTATTGTTCTGTATCATTGTGTCTAAGGGCTCCAATCAGACTCAAGACTGTACTGTGTATGTAATGAAATGCTAAACCCTGTCCCAAAACCAGTCAAAAATAGGAGGGATCAGAGGCCAGAGGAATGCAGGATAACAGTAGAAGGGGAAGAAAAAAAAGAACCACAACTTCAGGATTGACCAGTGTTGGAGCAGCATGATATGTCCAACCCTTGTCATATATCTTGTGGGCAGTGCACAGAAGGTGAGACCTGAAGAATTTTTTCAATGACTTTTTAGATTTTAGTGTGTGACTGCTTCCGTGTTTAAAGGAAGGGCATGCCTCAGGCACACTTGGCTCGATGAGCAATTAAGTTGCTTCAGTATTAGGGTAAAACTTTGCAGAGTGGAGTTAACTGAACTGTGAAGGAGTTAAGACTGTTGTGAGGTTGTAATGCAACTGGAACTAGTGGGCTGAGGGAAAGAGGAAAACAGTGGCCAGCACTTTGGCCTAGCAGAGCTGACAACAAAAAGAATGTGGATAGAACTCGCTGTAACAACCCCTTGTGATAATCTCAGCTCTGTATTTCTGTTTCCAGAGATGCTTAACAAAGAATTTACAGCAGCAAAAGGAAAGCACTGGAATACATAGAATATTGTATACAGCCTGATCACCTGTGGTCAAACCAATTAAACTGCAGCAGGTGTGAACTGAATTCTTCTGTTGATTTGACAACAGCAGAAGCAATTTTAGGAAGCAACATCTGGCACGTTTACGCTGTGCAACAATTCTGTGTCACTCAGGCTTACCATTACTCTCTTTGTGTGGCTTAGGAAGTGGGGTTTTCACTAGTCTTTTAGGGGAAGGAAGAACTTCCTTCTGTGATTTCCTCCTAGCCCAGTGCCAGTTAACACCTGGGACAGCAGGGAGAGTGTTTATCTAAGAGCAGGCTCCTACACAGACAGTTAAGGGGTGACAAAGTGCATCTGAACCATCCATGCTTGGCATGAATTCTTTATTGCTAAACTGAAAAACAATATTGTGAATGTCTCTAAATTTACAGGTCCTGTACTGCAGGTGAATCTCTGGCATCCAGCCAGGGTCAAACCACAACAGCATGTCACACTGCTTCTCCCATCTTTCACATCATCCAGAACTCCCACAGATTTTTAGGCTTCCTTTGTGCCACAGCTGTAGCTTGCACTCCCACAGTGCCTGTGATAGCTTTTTAGCTCAGGTTTGTTAGCATGGGCCCCTTTGCAGTTCCATTACTGCTGGCAAACGTCACTGCCAAGTTTTACCTCAGCGGGTGTAGCCAGTGAGGTGGGCAGAACATGCACCTACTGAAATCTTCGTGCAGGTCTGTCTCTTTGTGCTCTTCCTTAGCACTGCCAGTTGTGGCTGCAGTGCTGTGAAGCTGGGGTTCACAAACCCTGGGCGGTGAATCTCTGTGCATTATGTGACATGTGTGTGCTTAAGACACTCCTCTTGTGAAGTCTGCATTCCTTGCTTTCTGCCGTGTTATCCCTGGCTTTAGTCTAGAATCCCAAAGACTTTGTGGTCTAGGAAGGTATCTTCCAACCCAAGGATAAGGGACATGATATAAACATGAGTCTATGCCTTGAATGTATTAGTCAGACTGACTTACAAACACTGGATGTTGGTTCGTTCTCTTCCTGATTAATGACCCTAACAGAAAGCTATTTGATCTGTCTGGAGCCTGCACAGGTGAAGGAAAAGAGGGGTGACAGTTCAGGTGGCTGCCCTTTAACATCAGCAAATGTGGTTGGTATTCCTTTTGTGTGTCTTGTTTGCACATTCTAGTTCACGCCTCCCTGCTGATCTGTAATATCTGGGTCCTGTTCTGATACAGTGAGATTTCACAGCCATTTTAGTGCCAGTCTGTTGTTATAAGAAGTACGAGATCTTGCAGCTGTTGGTCTCTTTGGAGATGTCACTGGAGCTGAGGATCCAGCTCGAAGGCCGTCAACTGGTATTGGAAAAAAGACTGCACAGATCAGGGTAGCGTTTTGTTCGACAGGCTGGCCAGCTACTACAAGCTGTGACTTTGCTAATTTATGTGAGATAATGCAGGTAGAAGTTTGGTCAGTTCTTAGGTGGGAGAATGCTAAGGGAAAAGCTTGTGGTGTAAGGAGTGTAGTCCTTTGATGGGGAAGCTGGCACTCCTCCCTCATCAAGGGCAGGCAGCACTTTGCTGAAATAACAGGGGATGTTTCTCTTCTGGAAGTGCCATCATTCATGCATTACATGAAAATTACATCTGGTTTATGCTGCAGTTAAAAACTTCCCAAGACACTGAGATTCTCATTCTGCATGGCCTGTTCAAATTTCCCTGTAAACAACTTCAGTGCTGCCTCCCTAAGTCTACATTCCTAAGATAACAAATGTTTGAGGTACTGTGTGCGAAGGACTGTGTTTGAAAGAGGAGATGTATGTAAAGTATTACTGATGTGCTGGTGATAAATGGTAACTAAGTGAGTCATTTTACTTTGCATTTGCAAAAGCCAATGCATATGCGGCATTGGCTACTGCTGCTAAATGGACAAGCTGTAATCCACTGTACTCCATGTTAACTCAATCCCTTATCGTTTCATTCTTGATTTTTATGCCAAGGAAACGTGCAGTGTTGCCAGCGTGCTCAGAAGGATAGTGATTAATCTGTNGTCCCTTGTCGTTTCATTCTTGATGAAAACATCAATTTAATTTCAATATCAGTGGAGATTTTTATGCCAAGGAAATGTGCAGTGTTGCCAGTGTGCTCAGAAGGATAGTGATTAATCTGTGTTTAATCCACCTATTTGATGATTTTCCTGTGTGAAAAGGATTGGGCTTTGTTTACTTCTCTGTAGGCAACTCAGCAGGAGAAGTGTTCTTCATATTCAAGATTTTCTTTTTGAAAGAACAAGTAATTTGTGATTGGGGCCCTTTGCAACTGAGGATACATCTAGCAGTAAAATTTCAGTAGTAGAGTGAATGTTTGAATTTTTCTAGTGTAAAGGCTAATGAGAGGTTCTGATGCCTTATAACATCTCCAAAGGGCAGATCTCTGATGCCTCCGGCATTCTAAATGCCACCTGAAGCATTTCAGTTCTCTGATCAGGAATTGTTGGGGACCTGGGCTTTGTGTGGAATTTCTAATATTTCTTCGTTGCATTTAGACTTCGGCTTGACTGCAGAGACTCATGGCAAATACTTTGATGATGATATTTTAGCATTTTTGCTGCCTTTTAAGATCTAAGATGAAAAAGAATGTAATGAGCCACCCCAGACCGCGCAATACTTGCTATCCCTTTCTTACATGCTGGAGGAGCTGATCTTTTTTCCTCTTGCGGCTAATTGACTTGATCTTCCTGTGTACTGCTGAAACTAAGATGCTGCTATGCTCTTGGATCAAGGAGGAAAAATGGCATGTACAAGGTAGGTCAGTTCAGCTACCACTGGGAAATATGTACTAATTACACTGAAATCTCACCTGCATCTTGAATGACAGAATTGCTTGAGAGACAGAGACTGGGGGCCCAAGATTAACCATTGTAACTGAACTTGCCTTTGAATGGGAAACTTTCTGAGTAATTTTTTTTGCCTGCTGGATGCCTGTTTTACAAAACTGTGAACGATTCCAAGTGAGAGAAAAGATCCTAGCCAACATATGCCATGTTAGATGTCCTATTTGGATGGTGGGAACATAAGAGAGATGGAGGGATGCTGCATAGCTGTAACTAATAAAAATCCCTATTTTTGCTATTCAAAAAGCACTCTTGTTTCATCTGCCTGGGTTCAGCTTCTGACATTGACTGGCTTGGGCAGTTTGACTCTGGACGTCTGGAATTCTGATCTCAGTAGAAATGTCTTGGAGAAGACAGAAATTGAACAAATTAGGAACCAAAGCCATCTCTGTGATAACTAATTGAATATATCTATAAGCATTGAACAACGCTACCACTGCTGTTGAGGCTATTGCATGCAAAATTCTCAAAGCATGTAGACATAAAACACGCTGGCAGCTGGGAAAGAAAGCTATAAAAAGGGAGAGCTTTTAAAAAACATTTGGATTACAGGTTCACACATTTTATTTAAAAACAAACAGAGCTTTTACATAAACCACCTCCCTCTAATTCCTGCACAGTGTAGTCAACATGTACAATTTACACTGTACAGTAAAGAGCAGCCATTCAGAATGAGCTGAGCCACTGCACAGGCTTTAAAGCCATCTGTCAAACTGCTCAACTGTCCCTCACTGGAGACTCAGTGTTACCCCATGGCTCATGTAGACCTGCTGTTATCTCAGTTTCTTTATTACTGTCATTTGTTGACATCAAGAAATTCAGGTTATGTAAGATACTATATACGTGACTAAAACAAACACTTCCTTATTTTCAGTTGCCTTCTGTCCATCTTTTTCTTTATAAAGGGAAGAATATTGTCTTCATAGCTCTTCAGGGCTTATTTTTAATTTGTCCATCAAATCTGACAACAAAAATCTAGGTTTAACACCCTGAAATGGATTTAGCAACCTCATTGTTCCCAGTTCTCCTGTTTATGTTAAAGGACTCTTCAGTTACCCTTGGCTGCAGGACATTATCTTGGGTGTACATAGTAATGCAGGTTGGGCACATTAGTTGAGCTATACTAGTTCTTCTACACAGTTCTTGGTTTGGGTTTTTTTTTTATTTTTAAGTAGATGCAAGTGCTACTAAGTCCAGGTCTTATGCAGCAAAGGGCACAATTGCTTAGTTTTTTTCCCCTTTGTTTCTCGTGAGGTGTGTTGTAGTAGAGTAGCAGTGAAGACGAGCTGCCTGTTTGCCTTGTAGCTGCTACACACGGGTGAAATACTGTTGGAAGCATTTGTGCTTTCTCTTGGAACAAAAGCGGGGAGGGAAAGCCATTTTTCTCAGTCAGAAAATCCTTAGTGGGAAAGAGCAGCAACATGGGCAGTGAAACTCCAACAGAAGAGAGTCCTTTCCCCAAGGAGAGGGTGATGAGAAAGGGAATTTGCTCTGAAACTCTTTTATTGACTGCCTTGCCCAGCACATCTCAGTTTTTTATCTGTTTGAAGAGAGGGCTTATTTTAGAGCCTAATAAAGTAGAACATCTCCTGGTTTAGAGATTGAGAGCTTTTTGGTGTACTTTGATATACTTATTTGAAAGAAAAGGCGGGGAGTAGTTCCACATGAATACTCAAGCTTATTCAGGGTCCTGTCACAGCCTATTTTTCTTTTCTCCTTTTACGTTAATTGGACAAATGGAAAATAATGAAGAGGGGACATAGAACAGGCTACCTGGATCAATAAAATTGTCAGTTTGGCTGCATCAGTGTTACAGGCAGGGCTAATGTCATTTGGCTAAATAAATGGGTGTGTTTTGTGCAGCATTGTGGTTGTCCAGAGTGCTTTAAAAGCAAATATAATAACAGAGCTTAGCAGCTGCCAGCCAGTTTGGCCTGGTGATCTCAGAGCAGAAAGGGTCTTTATGCCAAAGCACTGGCTCTACTGAGGCCAGAGTGGGCCATGAGGCTCAGCAGGGCAAGGCTAGGTACAGTTTAGCTGCCAAATGCCAGTTGTGCCAAATAAAAGAAATAACACAAGATTTTTCTGTAGACTGGTCAGTGTTGCTGTTGCTGTCTTTGTTGCATTGTGATAGTGTGTTGATACCGAGGTGTTGAGCACTGTGTGGCTAATAAATCAGGAGATCATCACTGGACGTGTCCAAGACCCACAGATTTAGATTGGTGGCAAGGATTCAACCAGACTTGTTGTAGACAAGAACCACCCTAACGCTGCTGGCCAGGTTTGCAAGCCTGAGCAGTGCCTTTGCAAGTTAAGCAATGCACGCTGAGCAATGCCACAGTGAAGTCTAGAACCACTTTTGCACCTCTGTGGAGCTGACGGGATGGTCAGTGCAATTACAGCCATGCAGTTTTTTTGTTGTGCCTCCCTCCTGGCACCAGATCTTCTCACTGCTATAACAAAGTGTTTGTTCTTCTGCTCACTTTATTTCCCACAGCACTTGAGCAGACTTCCACATAGTGCGGTGGTGTAACACAGATGCATAATGCTGTACATTTGACTTCAGTCCACAGAATTATTATTAGCAGTAGCAAACTAAAACTTTTCATAAAAAGTGTGCAGTCTTTGCTGCCAAAAGAGATGGTAGCAAACTCATTTTTATGGCTTTTAGCATTTGTTGGGTGCTTTTTAAAGTTTTATTAGCCTGGAAATTAACAGTGGCCTTGTGCAATTTCTATGATGTTGCAGCATTCCCAAAGAGGGAATCAGAGGAAGAGAAGAATCTAAACGGTCAAACTGCAGGAACTGCTATTTTATCTAGGAACTAGTTTCATTTCAGAAGTTTTCACAGTTATTTGATTTCTTTATTCTCAGCTTTATTTCTTTGCTGCTAAATGTGGCAGTTCAATAAATTTTGTCCACTGATCATCAGATAAATAGATAGTGAAATAAATAGAGATGTGAAACTGCAGTGTTACCAATGACTTGATCTATGGAAGATACAGCCATATGAGATGGGGGAGAATTTCTACTTTCAAGGCTGCGAAAACATAAATGAAAGTCCTTTAAACCCTAACTTTCAGGTGAGTTTGCATTTTCATGTTCTCCTTCAGGATCCACATACTAACTTTATTTATATTTAGGGTCACACACTTATTTTATTTTCTCCTACGTGCATGCCACTCTGAAATTAATACTCTTAATAGCCCTTATATAACAGTTCCTTGCAAATATTTTGATGGTTTACAGATAGGATTGCATGCTTGATCCCTTTAGTACTCCACCTTACCTTAGGAAACTTAAATGACTTGTAAGAAGAAGTCAGTCCAGTGTAACTGAGTCACCAGTTGGTGGGATGTAGGAAGCAGGTTTGTGAGGACCATGCATGTCCCTTCACTGATTTTTGCTGGACAGATGTTCAGGACCTGAAACAAGACTTGGGGGGTGGGGAGAGGGAAGGTTTCATCATGGCAATCAACCATCTGAAGTGGCATGGGGACTCCTACCCTTTTTTCTTTCTCTTTGAAAGTTTTTGGTCAACCATTAGCCACAGTGTTGATCTGCCACTTTGTCTAAGGAGGCAAAGAGGGTGGACGTTATTGCAGAGGAGTTCTTAAGCCCTTTCTACTGCTGGAAGAGAGGGTTAGCAGTGTACAGGCAGATCATGGCCAAGTGATGTAGTGGCAGAGCATGGAACTAACACAGCTCACTAGCTTCAGCACTGCACAAACACTGTACCATCAATATCTTACACATCACTCCCCTTTTGTCCTGCCTGCCTACCAAAGATGGTGCAGGAAATGTTGCAGTGACTTCACAGTAGCAGGGGTTTGTACCCTCTTCTCTACAAAGAGGTTGGTGCACAGGTGGTGCACTTGGCCGGGTGACTCTGAACTTCTTTATGCTGCCCATGACTTTGGAGTGATGAGGAACCCCATGTCAGTCACACTGGGCATGTTGTTTCTTTTACTTGTTTGGCATAGTCGGTATGGACACACAGAGAAATGGAACTCAATTCTTTTATGTGGGTGGGTGTGGCCTGTAATTCAGTATCAGACCTCGCTACTATATTCAAATAAATTTGGGTTAAGTGGATACTTTAGAGCCCAGTGTTATTTCTCTATCTCTATCCTTGTCAAATTACATTAATTAATTACTGAACAGCTTGCAGGTGAAGGCTGTCATCTCTGATGAAGTAATGCCTGTTGAGACTGTTCTGTGAGTGTCCCAGGCTGATTGCCACCTGAAAAATGTGACTGTGTTTCACATTCTCGAGAAGGAAAGATGCAATGTTTTTTTGGGGGGGTGGTGGTGGTGGTGAAGTGTTATGTGTGGTGTGACAGTCTTGGTTGGTGTGGCACTTCACGGACTTGTTTGGACAGAGACGCTGGGCAGCCACGGGCAGCCGCGTGGCGCACTCTCGGGTCCCCCTGAGCCGTGCCGCAGTGGGAAGCCATCGGGCCGCTGCTGCAGAAGCACCAGGGATGAGCTTGGACTTGTAGGACCTTTGGACCAGAGACATCGGGCAGGCAAGACTTCCCCACCTGTGGGTACTTGAACCCATTACCTCTCCTG
>WEKX01024519.1:433-34913 GCA_013390025.1 Pitta sordida
AGATGATACCAAGCTGGGGGCAAATGTTGAACTGCCAGAGGGTAGAAAGGCCCTTCAGAGGTACCTTGATAGACTAGAGAAATGGGCAGACTCAAATAACATGAGATTTAACAAGTCTAGGTGCCAGGTTCTTCACTTTGGACATAACAATCCCATGCATCGTTATCGGTTGAGGAATGAGTGGCTGGAGAGTGATGAAATGGAGACGGATTTAGGAGTAATGATTGACAGGAAACTTCATGTGACCCAGCAGTGTGCCCAGGTGGCTAAGAAGGCCAATGGCATCCTGGCCTGTGTTAGGAACAGTGTGGTCAGTCGGACTAGGGAAGTTATTCCTTCCCCTGTACTCAGCACTGGTCAGACCACATCTTGAGTCCTGTGTCCAGTTCTGGGCTCCCCAGTTTAAGAAGGATGTTGAACTGCTTGAGAGGGTCCAAAGAAGGGCGACAAGGATGGTGAAAAGACTGGAGAACAAGCCCTGTGGGGAGCGGCTCTGGGAACTGGGGTTGTTCAGCCTGGAGAAGAGGAGGCTCAGAGGTGACCGAATTGCTGTTTACAGCTACCTGAGGGAAGGCTGCAGTCAAGTGGGAGTGAATCTCTTCTCTCAGGCTGACGACACCAGAACAAGAGGACATGGCCTTAAACTACGTCAGGGGAGGTCTAGACAGGATGTTAGGAAGAGGTTTTTCACAGAGAGAGTGATCTCTCATTGGAATGGTCTGCCCATGGAGGTGGTGGAGTCACCATCCCTGGAGGTGTTTAAGAGAAGACTCGATGAGGAGCTCAGTAACATGGTCTAGATGGCGAGAGGCTTGGATGGATGGAGCGTGTTGCCTGTGGTTCCCTGCTTGTGGGCCTGATCCCTGGGTGGGCGTTATCATGGGAGTTGGACTAGGTGACCCTGTGGGTCCCTTCCAACTAAGAATAACCTGTGAACTCAGTTAATCAGCTGACGTAATTATGCCCTCAAGTGTTAGGAAATAGAAAAGCCATTTTAACTACGAAACACATAGAAAATCTTAATGTCATGGTCAGTAAGACAACAGCACATATACATGTTACTTATGCTGTATTTTATCTAGTCCTTGAATGCAGCTCTTCCTGTTCCTGATATAAGACTTTCATTAGCCATTACACAGCTGAACATGAAAGCCAAGCCAGAGAACCAAACCCATTCAAAGACACAGCTACATTAAGAAGTTGAGAATACACACTATAAAATACAACTGTTGGCCTCTTATGTGAGTCACAAAATTATTGTTTTTTCAGCATGCTAGTCAATAAATAACCACCACCCCAAAAAATTAAGAGTGGCTTGGTGAACAGTCAGGGGTAAGAGTTTGTTCATCTGTTTATCGGCCAAGCTCCAGAGACTAATCTCCAATTACACAGTTCTCACTCATCGTCCATACTTCAGTGACCATGTCTCCACGTCAGTGTATTTTAATTCTTTTATATCTCCCTACTCTTTTGATTTAAAGAGCTATCCTAAGTCTTATATAATATAGTCTTATATACTTCTGCTGAATTTCCATTACCATTAAAAATTATCCACTACTACTAAGTTTTTCAGTATATTTTGTGGTTTGTTATTGGATTTTTTAAAACCAACTAATAAAATCATATGAGAGAGCTTTTCAGTGCAGCCTAAACAAACACTAGCATGTGAATACAATGAGGTACAGTACAATATGCAAGAAAAGTCAGAGGTTGAAATGAGAATACAATTTCCCATGAGAGAGTTCTATGTTTGAGCCATTTAACTTTAAAACTAGTTCAATATTTGAACAAGACACTATTTTATTCCCATTCAAAGTTTAAACACAGATCACTCTGAAATCAATCATAAATTCAAACCTCTCTACTTTAGAAACTCTTTCTATATTTAAAAGGTTTTTTTCCCCCCCTCTCTTTAATGTACCAGCACCTTCAATGCTGCAGAAGCAGACTTGGAGATCCTTAAGAGCAATGCTACTTTCCTGCCAATACATACAAAAGGCAGTTCTAGGAAAAAGAAAAAAAACCACAAAGGCGAGGCTGTGCTTTGCTTCAGAGTTTAAGAACAAAGTCTGGAAAAAGAACACACAGTCTAGTCTTCAGCTCAAACTAAAGTAAATGAACTTGGTGTGGGTGCTTTTCAGGGCACAAGACCGTAATTCCTCGTTACTGCACTGCTTTTGTCCTTACCTGGCTGCAAGGGAAAACTAGATGACTGGTAGCAGCAGTGTAGAGAAAAAAATAACCCTCATTTATGATAATGATTACAGAGGGAGAGATCTGCAATTCATAAGAAGGACGTAGAAGCCATTCATGGACCACATATACATACTGGGGTCCTTCGTCCCACCCATCTAGGCAATGCTTGCCTTGCTGCCTCAGAAGCCTCACAGCCCATCCGACATCAAAGAAATGTACTGTTCTAGCTCTGCAACACAAAAATATTTTATCCTGGTGAAAAAGCAACATTTCACATACGTATTTCATTTCAATATGGTGATCTTAAGATTTCTTAGGGGTTTTTATGTTTCTTTGTTTCTAAACCTTAAAACTGATTCTTCAGATGGGCAACTTACCACAGCGCTCCAGTGATGGAGAGGTGAAACCAGACAAACTCCTGACCTGTGTCACTGCCAACTCTTTGGCGTATGCCACTCTCATCCATCTAATTTCAACGCCAATTTGTTTCTAAAAATTACCTTTTGTGTCTCTGATCTTCGTACAAATTTCTTTTTGACGAGTGCAGAGCATATAGCTCAACACAAGTGTTAAACTACAAAACTATTAAACTACAAAAATATTAATATCAAGTAGGAAAGACAAACTGACTGTTCCAAAGCAAACAATTTTATTAACCTCAGGGGCTGCTCTGTTCTGGTTACTGTTACTGATCTGGTCAACTACAATCTTCACAATCAAGTTAGAAGACCCCTTTAAAAAGGATTAAGCAACTGTATTATTAAGAGGTCACAGAACATGAGCAAGAATTTTGCTATTTTTTATATCAATGCACTAAATACATATGGCTTTGTATGAACCCAGGAAATATTATTTGTCTGTATATATAATGTTTTACATGCAACATGATAATCCCATCTGCATGGGTAGTCACAATCTGCACTAGGATTTGAGTGCCACCTATCTCAGGAAAGGGCCACTGTTCTTTCATAACCATCTTTCCTTAACTGAAAAATGAGGGGTCCTTATTTCCAGGAAGCCATAGGTCACAAGTGTAAGGCAAGAAATGAGCTTTACTTTTTACGTACCTCCAAATTAAAAAAAAAAATCCAAAAAAACAGTTGTCATCAACACAGCATTAACATACTGTCTTGTAATATTTCACAAATAACATGTCACTAAAAACTCAGTATTGAGCAGGAAGGAATTTGATGAATCAAGTAGATGAAGCCAAGATGTAGTTATTAGATGCATTACATCTTTAGCACATCATCTGTAAAAATGTCCAGGGTAAACTAACGCTCCGGGGGAAACCTGACCTTTAAGAGGCTCCCTAATACTACATCTAAATTAATGTCAGTGACAGGCACCTCAATCTAAAATAGCAGGGCTCTTTCGTTCTATCTACACTATCTATTTATCCATTTATTTGTGTGTAAATGTGTGTGTGCATAAATGGATTTGTGTCATTCTGGCACTGGGGGAGTGGGTGGTGAATAAAAAGAGCTCACAGAGTTTTTGATTTCTATTCCTTATGACTCCTATGCACATTGTTCTTTTTGGAAGATTCATTCAGAATCTTTTCAGCATAAAAATGTTAGGCAAATTATTTTTTATAGTAACTAAGTCTACTTCTCCTAGTATGTATCAATCTTATAATGCAGAATAAACATGCTTGAACTAGAGTAGAATGGAACTATTGCAGCAATCAATAGAACAAGCAACGTTGAATTTGTCTTAAAGAGTTGGGCTGAGCTCTGACATGACTGGTGGTCAAGATAAAAATCATAACTGAGATCAGATTTGTCCTTTCAAAATAAAACACTGAAAATAAATTCAGAAGAAGATGAATTTCTACCTTGGGGGAAAAGAAAGAAACAAACAATACTGCAAAATTCTGCTAATAGATTAATTTCATGGCAGTTAGTCAAATCAGTGCTAACCATAGTGACCAAGCCTTCACTCATTTCCCTTTTTCATGCCATTTTGGAGGTTTTATGAACAAGCAGTGAGGCAACTGAAAATTAGCCAACCTTCCAGGCTTCTTATGGTGCCTTTCCTCCCTTGATATCACCTCAGAGAGGACCAAGCCCACCAAGTCCTTTGTCACTCCACTCCTCACATACAACTGCACAACAGTTTATAAGAGATACGTCTTCACGCCACAGAAGTTGGAGTCTGCTCCTTGATGCAAAGGATTTATACTTTGCTCTGAAATGAGGACAATAACATTAGCTAAATCCTAGTGAACTAAAATTGCTAAGTCCTTTCACATTTTGTTGATCAAGAACCTTTTTATTGAAACATTTCTCATTTCAAACCTCAGTTCGAAAATAAACTATCCTCTAACTGGTTTCTATGCAATGAAGAGCTACTTTGCATTTTAGCTATTTTATGCATTATTATATTTTTTTACAAAGACAAAACTGATCAGGAATTACCATAATCTCACACAGAGAAGCAGTCCTAGAAGCACAGAGTGTATAAAACATTAATGTCTGTAATGCAGACATGACAAGTTTCAACTCTCCTTTCAGCTAAACAATCTGCCTCTTTCATACTAACATCACCATTCAGCCCATGGGCTACATAAACATTGTCAAACCTGGTTTCAATATAAAGAGAGCACATTAATGTTCCCACTAATATACATTTCCCAGTAACCACTCTATTAGATTGCTTAGTTCAAACTGCATGACATATCCCATAACATATCAGACAGTTCAGATTCACGAGCTCAGATATGGTAAGTATTAAAAAAACTTTTGTGTGTGTATGTGTATGCTCAGGAGCCTGGCTAATCCAAAAACTCCCATGAGGCTCTCAAGAAAGTATGCTTGAGTGGAACACAGCCCTTTTTTTGTTCCGTGTGGGGTGAGGGGTTTTTTTGTTTTTTGCTTTTTTTATTTTTGGATGATGATCTTTCACTTACGTCTTCACATAGCCTAAGTAAGCAGATAAAAAAATTAAGAGATGCTGTTCAGAGAAGATAAGCCTCCTTGTAACCTCAGATGGTGCACCCAAGACCATTGAATCCAGTGATGACTCTCTTTCCTCAAAAGCAAGCCAGTTAAGTGTGTTTAGCATGCATGATATAGAAATTCCCTGATTTAGTCCACTGCAGATCCTCTGTTATAAAGCAAGAGCCTATTCCAAACACAAGAACTTTGTCTTTTGCCTCATACTTTGTTGCAGTGTAACAGCATCAGTCCTAGGGTAAATGGACATGAGGAGCCCCTACGCTGCAAAGCAACTTCATGTGAGCCTCCTTAACGAGCCCGTGGTCCCACAAAGCACAGTGCACATACTGTACAAGCAGCGTGCTACAGACAACATTGCTGGGGTGTCCCATGTCAGTCTGGGTTATAGGGTGGTTTACTATAGGCTGGGGACCAATATACTAGGAGCTCACACTTCCAATTTTCATGTTCAGCAGCTGGAAAGGAAAATATCCTCAGCCAGAAAGTTCATTAACCTGGAGATTTTCCATGGCCAAGCTTTTTCAGTATTGAGGTAAGACGCAATTTTTTTACATTTAGGTTATGATAGTTTGAAGTACTTAATGTAGCTGGAAGCCAATAAATACAAGCTAACCTTACCCCTGAGCTTGACAGTGTGTTGTGCAAAACATACCCACTTTGAAATAAGATGACTTTAAAATTGTTTATGCTTAACACAATGAAATTAAACACTGAGTCAGACACGCTAACTTCTATGATATTGAGTAACACTTAATACCTTAAAGAAGTGAGAAACAGGAAAGAGACTTAGGGATTTAGAGAGCAGCAGGGAATTACCATAAAGCCATCTGATTTCTCAGAAGGAAAAGAATGTAAGTTGAAAGTGAATTGAATTAATCCTTGAAATATGTAATGCATGCCCCCCACTAATCAGACTACAGGGAGCACTCAACGTAGATAAAGGAAGGTCCAATCAACCTTTAAAAGAAACAATATCCACTCTGAAGTCCTCTGACTCTTCCAGGTTCAATAAATTTGACCCAGAATACATAAGTCTAGACTGACACTGATCTCACAGGACAGATCTTCGGAAGGTGTAAAGCAGACAACCCCATTGACTTCAAAAGTCTGCTGAGCCTCTAGCTCCAGATGTCCATGTGCAGTCATGAACTTCTAATTTCAGTATACTTTTAACACAGCTAGAAGAGCAGTAGAGGCTAAAGCTGCAGTCATCATTAAGTAAAAATCAATTAATATGTTAAATAAAATAAATAGCTGAAAATATTCTATGTATTCTGATTAGCAGTTGAGATTTATCTCATACATTCAGGTGCTCAGTAATTTTGCTTTGGGCTTAAAAGCTCACTTCTAACTTCAGCCAGCTTCCAATGTCAAGTTTCCCGGATAAAGTTCAATAAGGTTTACTTACTATTAAGAGTTAAGTCATTAATGTCTACCACACACTTTTTCATGTATGGTGTGCCTGCTGAAATGTAACTCTTCAGAAGCAATGATTTGAATATTGTATTATGTCAATCAAGAAGGTCTGGCCCAAATATCTCAGTCAGGGTTATTTCAACCATTCAGCAGTCCAATTACTTACAACGTGTACTGCATTAGACCGTCCAACTCCATACATGTAAAACTATTTACACTCAGGCAGCTATGGTTGTACTGATATGGTTGTACATCATGAATAATTTTGTCAAAACACAGTGTTTCAAACATCATTGTCAGAAAGATGTAACACATAGACTTTCAGCCTCAAGTGTAATTTCCTGCCAACTACAATGGTGCAGGCTCCAGATTAATACATGTAATTCCAATTAAAAGTGATGCAAGTCCATAATACTGGGACCAAGCAATACCCTCTCATACACAGGATTCTTTAAAAATTCAAATAGAATAAATTAACATGGAACAAATTCATTTGCATTATTTAGCATACAGGTAATTTCTGAAGATGATACCATTAGCTCTGTGTAACTCATTTTTGGAAGATGATTATCTACTTTTTCTTTCTTTCTTTGATTTGATAAATGAGCTTGTCCTGCAAGACCTTCTAAATATACCCAAGAAGTGTGTGCTCTAACAGATCCTCAGATATAGGATTCCAAGATCTTACCATGGCTCCAGTGTTTCTGGAGAGTTATGGGAAGAGGACACCAATCTAAAAAACTGGTGTTAGAAATGGTTTTTCCCACAAATTCCTCCATCTCAACAGACGCAGCATTTCAGGTGCTTTCTGCCTGTACAATGACCTTGTCATCATCAACTGATTTTTCTGAAATTCGGGTTCAATTCACCTTGCATCCTACACTCCTATTTCTTCACAAATTGCAGCTGCATCCTATGATAAAAATAAAAAAAAAATTATAAATTCATCTCCCAACAACAGCCTAGCATATGTCATCACCTGGGGACTCACACAAAGTTCTCAGATAATCACCTTGAAGGTTGTGGCTCTCCTAGTAATCATGTGCAATAGCAAGCTGAGGAGGCCTCAAATCATGAACTTCGTTGAAAAGACGTGCTGGATGTACTACATTTTTCAAAAGGCTAGGAAATAAGACTTACGCAAGAGAAGGAAAAATGAGGATACTATGACACTTGCATATGAGTGGCATACAGAGCCAAATGCTGGATAAGTAGAGAAGTCTTGACCAAAACCTGTTGTCCTACCTAGCAGGAACCTGATTCTCCAGAAGCAGAAAGAAACTGAATCATGCAAGTATGAGGAATGAAACCCTGCTGCTTAGATGTGATCCACTAATAACTGAGCAATGCTATTGCCTTATTTCTTACTATTTTATTGGAGACCATTTCCTTGAAATGGTAGTGTTACAAACCAGCAATTCATTAGTATAACAGTCAGTTTTTAAAAGGCACCTATTGTCCTCATCTTTTTCCTGTATTTCGCCATTTAAACCTCTCATTGCTTGTTTCCCTTCCATGTTTAGTAAATGCATACCATTCTATGCAACATCATACAATCTTTTTTGCCACACTGCTTGGAGACTTGCAGGACCCACAGGCAGGAGTAAATGGGGTTATCTAACCCACAGGGCAACCTGGGTGGCTGACAGAGACTTATTTTCAATTTACATCATAATTTCTTCCCTGCCAAAATGCCACTGCTGAGGTGCCACCAGCAACGAGTCTTGTGTAATGGAGACCACCATGCTTGGGGCAGGCAGAGAACTGAAGGCTCCTCTGTGCCATGCAGACATGCCTACACTTGGAGAGGCAAAGCTGACTGTAAGCTGCTAAGCCACTTCCCTGGGAATTATTTTTACTTCTGCGGCTTGACTTCTCAGTTTCCTTTTCCTCTCCTTTCAAATTGATGCTGCAATATTGTCACACTGTAGAAATCTGTATCTCGGTCGGTACAATAATCAGAGCCCTCTGGTATTTAGGGGACTACTCCTAATTCACCAGAGCTTCCTTGATGCCTTACAACGTCTTGGAGAGGTCACAGGGTGCAGGATACAATTTCGTTCGTCTTTTTATTTGTATTAATCCGGAGTTTGGGGGCTGCGTATCCCTGAGTTTCCTGGCCAGCTCCAGGCATCACTGCGTCACAGCGGCACCTGGTGGGTCAGGTCAGGGCTGGATACTGCCGCTGCCCGCCCTGCGGCCCCGGCAGCACCCAAACATCCACAATGAAATCAAAATTAATGTTGTTTTCCTCTTGCAGGTCTTTCCAACATCTGTTGCTGTGAAAGTTCAAAATTAACACCACTGAACTCCACCCCGGTGTTTGCTAAAGAGATGCAAAATGCTGGACGGGGAACAGACTGAACTGCAAGCCACACCTCAGAAACAGCTCGCAACCCGAGGGATTCAGAACATGCTGCACACAGCACCAACAGGAAAAAATAATCTGACAAGTAACTCATCTCCAAGGCCTCTCAAATTTTGATTCATTAGCCATCATTAAAAATTTATAAAAATGTATTAGAAGTAAAGCTCAGTTCAACCAGCCACATGCATTCTAGCAACAGAGTGACACATTGAGCCCTTTTCCTCTGATTACTGCCTTCAATCTCATCATTTTTATTTTATGGGACACAAAGCATCAAATTCAGCTTCAGAAATACAATGTTCAAAATATAGTGGCCAATAAATGTTTCATCTTTTTCGCAAACTAGACCTTAAAGAGCTTCAGTTATTTATTTTTATAGCAGGAGCATACATAAGTGTATGACACAGCAAAGGATACTGATCTCTGAAGACCTCAGATTATCTTAAACTCCAGAAAATCAATATCAAATCCTGTGTTTATGGTACTTTTCATTATTTATTTTAGAGCCTAAGGAAGTGGACAGTGGAGGCTGCTAGTTTTGTAGAAAAAGAACCTAGCAAAGTTGTGGTCAGATTTATAGCTTAAACACTACAGTACCAAAGAAACCATTTACCCCCAACAGCTGAAATCATTGTGGTTCACCATACGCAGAACACTTCTATTAAAAGTCCACAGACTGTTAATACACCTCAATCTAATTACTTCAGTCCTTACACGAAGGCCTACACGTGTAGTAAGGAGTGTAAGGGCTCCTGCGCCTTCCGGGGGCACTGCAAGCCATTTGCAGACTGCAGCCAGAGCATGGGGCGTTGCTGGGATCTCCAGATGTTCGTGGTCATGCACCTCAGCACAGATGCAAATGAACACCAGCCATGCTAGACTGTGACTGCTGCTTTCAAAATTATGAGTTCTTGATTAGTATTTAAAATCTAAGTTCACAGCACATATGAGAAGAGGGGGGGAAAGGAAGAAAATGGGAATAAAAGTCTATCCCTTAAAACTACTTGGATAGAAAGAACATCCCTTCCAACTCAGAATAACCTGTGAACCTGTGAACATCCAAAGATAAAAGCAGGGATTTTTATCTCTTAAAAAAATCCACCCTTTATGTTATGGTTGATGAGCTAACAAAGGAAGAAAACTACTGAGTTTGATCTACAATATGTCTAATTTTAAATACTGAATGAACTTAAGTAGGCTGATTAAGAGCAAGAAAATATAAAGTAGCGAACAAATTAACCTAAAAAATATTGGCTTAAAATGCAAAAAAGGCCTTAAAGTAAAAGGGGCTCTTACTATCACTGTCTGTGCTCAACATACATTTTAGAACCAATTTCTCACTGCTATAATGATGGTGCCACCATTTTCACATATCTGAAATAAAAAATGTAAAAGATAATTCCAATTGTAAGAACCACTCTCTTCCCCTTAATTCTCCATACAAACATTAAAATGTTACAGAAAAATAGTGTTGTTACTATTTAAAATGACTGCATACTCTTTATATTAAACACTGTGATCTGTTCTTGCAACAATATAGATATGAAGAATTGTTAGAATGATTAACGGCACTGGAAGAGTCCTGCAGGGTAGCAACTGGGAAAAGTGATGGAAATCCTTTTAGTTTAAAGATGAGATGCATAATAGAAGGCATATTAGAGGTCTGAGGAGCAAGACAAGATACATTAGACATTCCTATTTAAAAGATGCAATTAATTTGTGGAATGCACTGCTACCACAGCACACTGACATCAAAAGCACAGCAAAATTCAGATACCGTTTAGATAGATAACATGAAAATGAAGTGTTATACCAGAAGAGATTCAGGGATTTAAGGGATTTAAAGCCTTTTTGCTACACAGACCAAAGTCTAACTGATACGACTAAAAAAAACCCACAACATAATGTGAAAGATATTTGAAAGTTTATTGTAAGATTTTATAACACTTCCATCTGAAATATCCATCCTGTCTCAGGAGAAAGGACAGTTTCTTAGATGGACCAATGGTTTGATCTGGTATGACAAGCCCTATATTCTTATGTTCCTAAGAGATAATCTGCAGTAACTTCAGTGACAATGGATGGATACCCATCCTAGGGAAAAAAATATTCTATCATTCTACTTCTCAGTGCATTGAACTGAATTATGTTAGGTTAAGTGTTGTCACACTGAATAATCTCAGGCTGTATTACATGTCCAAACACACAATTCAGTATAATGTGTAGGACAGTGCAGTCAAATTTGCAACAGATCTGAACTGAGAGCAAGGGGGAAAAATACAGTGATCCCCGCATATTCGCAGCTCACATATCTGCGTCTTCAAGTAATTGCAGTTGGATTTTCAGTGAGTTGTGAGACCGCGCATATGTGCAGAATGTCCCAGACCCCGGATTTCGCAGCCAAGAAGCACCAAAGGGAGCTTCCTCTGCTTTAATAAGGTGCTACAGTGCGAGTCACACCCCCAGGACTGCCCCTCCTGACCTTATTAGTGGAAGGTGCGTGGCTACAGGCGGGGAGTAGTTGAATATTCATGGTTCGGTATCTTCACGGATTTCATAACTCACAGGACCTGCCCAGACCCAACCCCCAGCGAATTCCAGGGGATGACTGTATAAGCTTAAAGTCTAGTGAAACCTACAGCACCTACATCAGCAGTAAAAACCACATTAGAATATTTTAATTCAAAATGCTAATTCCAGAGATAGAAATGGCTCAAAGATACAAAACATCTGCCTCTCCTCTTTCTGTCTCTCCTCACCCTATCTAATTTCATATTATCACAAATTGTGTTTAATGTCAAAAAAATTCAAAGCCATCTCTCATTAAAACAGTTGTGAGGGTACAAGAAGGCCAAAGACATCTTAGCTTCTTGGAAAAATAATCACAAGTTAACAGGTTATTCCAAGCTGGAAGGGACCCACAAGGATCATCTAGTCCTACTCCCACACAGGGATCGCTCCCTCAACCCCGGAGCCATGGGCACCACGCTCTGTCCATCTGAGCCTCCCATTATCTAGACCATGTCACTGAGTTCCTCATCCAGGCTTTTCTTAAACACCTCCCAATAGGTCTGTGTTAAAAATTCCTTACACTGAATTAAATCATATCAAATTTTTTTGCCTATAAAACATGAGAAGAACTACCACACGAGTCAGGAGTGAAAATCTCAAGACTTCCCCACTCCTTGGAAGCTCAAGCTTGTGTTCTGCAACTTGGCTCTTCCCATAGAAGAGAAGGAACAATTTGTCTCAGCTCTTTCTGAGATCACCATAATTCTTCATTGAAAATAAAACAGGTAGGGAAAGGAGACTCATGCCCTACAATCCACATCACAGTGCTCAAATGTTTATCCCTCTGCATGAATGATTCTATTGGCTATTCTTACTCCTCTTTGTTACTTATGGCTACTAATTATAATTTTAAATAATTTTTAAAGGTTCCTTTGCAAAACAGTCACCTTTGCAGAGTGTTCATTTTAAGTATGACAAAAACTATGGGCAAAAATAAAAATGGGAGGATAAAGAGATGGGACAACAGAACATCAGGAGAAGGCAAAGCTCGCAGCAAAAACATTACACAAACACTCAGGACTGACAAAGGTGAGTGTATGTATCTTGTGGCTAACTAAAGACCGTTTGGTTTTGGTTTTTTGTTTGTTTAAATTTAATTTATTCCATATGCAACACCAAAGGAGTGGTACATAAATGAAAACAAGGCAGTTAGCAAAGACCTATCACTAAAAATACCATGAATGTAGTGACCTTGCACAAAACCAATACATTGCACTCTCAAAAGCCTGGCAAAAGAGCACTCACCTACCAGCCTCTGTTTCCCAGCATATATGGTACAAAAAACATTCCATGACTTTCAGCTACTAGTTTCTCATCATCAATCATTTTACAGGTGAGGTGACGATCAGAGCCACCAAAGAACAAACATGGGGCTTAGTGTGCTCAGCCCCTGAGACCTGTGCAACACTCAGTCTGTTGTCCTACCCAGATCCATTTACTGCTGTAGCCCACTCACTTCGCAAAGACTCCCAAAAACTTACTCTGGGGACGTATCTTAACTGGCTTTGGCATATGCTTGTAAGCTTAGGGCATGTATTTGCCAAGCAGACTACCTAAGGCAGCACTGCTGCATTATGGCAGATACTTTCTAAACATTACTAAGTACTTGGGAGATCTAGTTACTTTGTGAAGAGTTAATTTTGAATTAGCGACACATGGCTGGCAAAATTAAAACTAATAGTACTGTCCCCTTAGTCTCTGGGTCATGATTTAAGTATTAAAAAAAAAAAAAGAAGGCACGAAAACCACCCCAACTCCCACAACCCTATCCTCCCTTTAGACATGTAACATGTTTAGATGAGCTCTTTCATGTCTAACCACCCCAAAACTTCAGATATTGCTAGCAGCTTTGTATACACATATTTCCAAACACAAGCTGAGCAGGGAATGAGTAGAGGACACTTCTGCATATGAAAGAATCCCCGTCTTGATGACTACCCAACCTAGACATCCTAACCACTACCCCCCAGGTTTCTGAAGGCAGAGAACAGAGCCCTGATGACAGCATGATGGGTAAGTGGCTATGGATCCCAGTGAAGAGGAGCCCTGAGTGAGCCACCACCTCCCTTCCATCTCCCAGGTGATTACATGCAGACTCATGTCTGAGCACCTACAGATCTGAGACCTGGGTCTGTATTTTAGTGTTCGCTTTTCAAATTATGCATTTAAAACAAGAATTTGAGGACACATAAAATAAACACTTTTTGTCAGCCCATACAGCCCCACAGCTAACATGTCTCAGCAATGATATTTCTCATTTGGCTTTTCATATGTTTACACAGAAATTCTCTAAAAAACATCTGGAGATTTGCCTCTGACAACTATACATGCTTTGAAAATCCTCATATCATACACAAGAGGGTTTGACTTAAAGTAATAGTTCCTTATAGTTACAGAATTCTTAACAATTTATTGCAGAATTAATGATGTTTATATGGCTCTTTCATTGCCGTCTAAGAACAACATCTCAACACTAGTTCATACAGGAAGTGCCAAAAATTATGTACTTTCAAGGTGAAATTCAGAAGCCACCACAATTCCTCCCAAAACTTCCATTTTGACAGGCCTACACTGCCTTTGCTCTGCAATGCTGCAAGTAGTTCTCAAACAAACAACAAAATGTTGCTGGCACCATCTGCTCCTTGGAAACCTGCCAATCAGCCTCCAAACCACAGAGAAGAGCTTGTGTTGGGATTGTCTCTGTATCCATCCTTTCTGGAGGTTTGGCTTTTGCTTCTGTCTCCAGCAGCCTTCCCAGCACCAGTAGATAGAGCTTTGTCCAGAGAAGGGCAACGAGGATGGTGAAGGGACTGGAGGGCAGGCCCTATGGGGAGCGACTNAAATCTGCACTCTATTAACAATTTCCATCATACTCATCAAGATGACCTTGACTCCTCGGCTACAGCTCATCCACGTCACTGGGTCTGCAATGACCCGAAGTCATAGAACATTTTGTCCTCAACAGTTATAGTTAACCTGAACATTGGGGAAAAAAATAACAGGTATAAAAGGAGTATTTTGCCAGGAACTGAAATGCAGCCACTTTTGAAAAGGGCAGAGCAGATCTTAAGCACACAGCATCATCCAGCAATGAAGTGGGGGCTATTGGTGTATAACATTCATAGTTGACACTAAATAGACAGGGAGCTTGCAAGGATGTCTCCAAATTTGGTTCACACCCTAGAAATAACAAATGTCCTTATGAAAATGTTACAGGATCTTTTTGGCCACATGCCAAGACATCTCAATCTTGGAGGAAAAAACCCCCAAATACAGTTATACCCCATCATTCGTGAGGAACGGGACAGGCCATGGACCTCGCGAAAAGCTAAACTCACAAAGAAGTGCGGGTCGTTAATATGCATGCAGGCCACACCCATTGCTCCACCCCCCAGCACTCCAGAGCGCTGCGGACAATTTTCTGCTTCTCCTCTCAGACTGCCAGCACAGGGGAGGAAAGGAAACCATTTCTGAGCCCCCTTGGACTCAGGAGATACCTCCACCCCCGAGAATCTGTTGGCTTCTCTAGGCTGCTGCGACCGCGCTTCCACAGCCCAAACACCACGCCACTGCTCCCCCACCCCGACTCCGATGCACGTGCCCACTCTCGGCCCACCGGGGCTGCCGCGGAGCCAGGGCTGCTGCGAGGCTGGGGCTGCCAGCCCGCTGGGGCTGCCGCGGAGCCAGGGCTGCCGCAGGGCTCTAAACGTGAGGCTGAGCCAGAGAAACCGCGCAACCTCCCCGGGGGACCAGGCCCATCCCACCTCACAGGGAGAGTCAGCACCGCCCCTTGGCAAAGCAGTAGCACTGCGCATGCGTCAGCTGGGGAATGTTGCAGATCCCAGAAGCTGAACTGCGAAAAAATTGCTTCGCAAATGGGTGGGGTTGTAAAGGAGAAGTCGCAATGCAGTGGGGATTCACTGTGGAGGAAAAGAAAAAAGGGGCGTATGGTGTATTTCAGAAAATATTCCATAAATTCTATACTGGCACTACCAACATCTGTCTGAAATGCAGTTTATTTATTTATTATAATCAATAATTGGCTTATGATACCTTTTTTATACTTATTTGTAATTAATGCACAAAAAGCATAATTGCTGTGCTAGCCAAAAATATTTCATACCACAGCTTGGGTTTTTTTTCACTACAAATGGTATCGCATTGCTAATGCTTCTGTGAGTCTCTATTTTCTGTAGTTCTTGGCTGCTGCATACAATGGCAGCAGGCACTAGCTTCAGTGCTGTGACATATCTATTTAATTAACCCAGCTGTTCTATCTACAGTGTGAAGTACCTTGCAATGGTGCCATACTGGAAAGCAGAACTCATAAAACCAAAAAAAATTACAGTGCCACTTGGAAATGGAACACAAATAAAGACTGCTTGAAAAAAATACAGGTAAGCACATTTCTGTATGCCTTGACAGGCCTCTACTATTCAGTTACTGTAAAATATAATTGAAGATTTTTAGAAGTACCTTTTCTTATTTTAAATCTTCCTCCTTCAAGTTGACTGCATGTGAACAAAAATCTTAAAATTAAAAAAAAAAATTCAACAGTAGTCCTTTCTTGGTGGCAGTGTTTTTTATCTATGTTTCCAACAGTGTTCATTCTTAAAAGTGCTTCTGCATATCTTGGCATAAGACATAATATAGGAATATCTCCCAGTGCGAGCAGATACTGCCGGTTCCTTGGAAGTTCATAGTATCACAATCAAACAAGAATGTTTATCAAGCTGTCACTTCATAACGCTCTGAGGGGAAGGAGAAAAAATAAAGGATTCACTGAAGATTATGCACCCATAGCACATCAACACTATAATAAATATAGTTTTGAAAATAATCTGCCTATCATGAGCTGGGCCTCAAAATTAGTCAGTTGTACCAATAAAAAGAACACAAAAAAACCCAGGGTCATACCTAGTTTCTTTGAGGTGTGCTGTGCATACAGACACATTGGACGGTAAATATGTGTGAAAATTAGTAAATTGCTTTGGAAGAAGAGCATCTGCTGGAGCTACATGCATATTCGAGAAGCCTTCCTGACCATGGCAGCTGGGACAAATGAGACATGACAGCTTCAACCATCTCTCTGGTCCTTTGCCAACTTAGAGAACCTCTTCTCATATGCCAGATGAAAATTCACTCAGTTTCATCAAGTAAGCTATTGCTTACTCCTCTTAAGTGGCTGTCAGACCCCTCCTACATTTTCAACTGAGAACTGAGGAGGCTGTCAATGGTTCCTGGACTGAGGGCACTTGAGTCACTGGTATCAAGGTACTCAGTGCATGCCACCCAGGAATTTCTTCACTCCATTGATCGTGAGTGCACAGGAGAGCCCTATTTAAGGTTGTGTCTACCTTGTGGGCACAACTGTGTCATCGAAAAAAAACTGGAGATATCAATCCAAAAGCACATCTAGACATTGGTCCCGGGTAAGGCAAAAATCTTCCCAAATGCACTAGAATACAGGCAATTGAAATAGATAGTGGTACAGTAAAACAGACTGAATACAATTTACTGAAGTGAATAAAAATTATATTTTATTTGTTAATTAAAAGATCTGAACTTTGCAGAGCTCCTGTTCTCACAGCAGTAACCAATAAAAACAGAAGGAAAAGCATTCTAACATCACCTTGCCTCTTACACACTTGGTTACTGCAGTGTCCAGAGTTCCCAGGATTTAAGTACAGCCCTAGTGTCTACTGTCATTAAAACTATGTAATATAAATATTTATCTAGTCTAGTGTTATATACATACTCACACGCATCCATAGCTAGCCTGACAAATAGTATGAGATAAATTGCCTGCAAACTTAGAGTGGAACCAAAATGGCAAATTTCTACCTACAGCACAATCTTGTTTCACTTGTTAAAGTTAAGATCCAGGTGAAGAAATCCTGTGCTACTATTTTATTTTCAGTAGTAGCTGAACAATGGAAGTTTCCTAAAATACTTCACCCAGAGCGCCTATCTAGAAACCTGTGAATTAAGAGAGATGCACCTAAATCTATTTCTGGTGTCAATGGAACATGAACCTGGAAGGCAATTAACTGAAAGGAAAACATTTCAATTGAAGCCAACATTCAAGGCACTCAAGAGACTGCATTCCCTGCAAGGTAAGAGCAGAGAGAAAAATACAAACAGAAGAATTCTCTTTTAGAAGACCATCCTACAAATGTACTGACCTTTCCTGTGACCCTTTTAGAATAGCGATTTTTGTGAAGTCTTTGATTTTTACAGGCACAGCATTTTAGTGCATTTCCCAAACCCACAATACACTTTGTAGCTCTTCCCTGCAACAAACCAACGTACACAAATTAAAATATTATTTTCTTAATTCTCACAGTTTCAATCCATTACAGTTCACCCTTAGCAGTACCTTCATATAAGATAATGCTGGTCCACATAAGATAATGCTGATATCCCATTCAACATCTTTGGGACTACTGCTACATTGCCAACTAAATAAAGCAGTTCGGAATCTCCAGGAAAAAACATCTGCAACCTTTATTTTAACCAACCTGACTGGCTGGGGTTCTGTAAATAAGGAGTAAAATCTTGCTCAGGTATTCAAATTGGCACATCTGCTAACAATGGATCTCCCAAATGTTAAATCCTCAAGCTACACATTCAGTTTGATACAGTGGGAAAAATCCTTCCCACTTAGGTGGGATAGATAGGCAGACAGGTAGGTGGATAGAACAGTGATCCCCCAAAACCAAGAAACCCAATTCAAGGTGATAGCCTAGAAGGGTATCCTGAATTTTTCTGTAGATGCAAGAATCTGTCAGTGAAGAGCCAGGCACCATAGAAGCTCACTCTTCCTTGTCTGCTCCATATTTCACCACACAGACAGAATGAGTACCAGAAACAGGGAACTATCAGAGGAATATCCTCCTGTATACTCTTCTTCAGTATTTCTTAATGTATGAATAATCTAGTGATCTCAACAATTCCTAAGGAGGTCACCACATTTTAGAATCCAGAGTAGTTTTACAAAATGTAACACCTTTGTATTCTTTGGTGGTAGGAAAAGGTACTTTTCCGATCCCCAAGACAGGCCAACTGGTTCATCCCATAATTACCGTATTGTTATGCAACAACCTACCCCCATTTCACTAGGGTGCCATAAATCAGGCCTCACATTCAGGAAGGCTGTAAAAACATCAGTGGCAGATAGCCTGCGTCCAGCTAAGGTCCAGTGAGAGTAGTCTAAAAAAACTAACAGTAGGAAACTATACTGCTGTCATCTACTACATACAAGGCAAGAACAATGCTTGTCATACAAGGGGCTGATGTCTACCAGGCACCCATGTGGAACCTCAGGCACAACCTTTTGCTTCAGAGGTCTCTCTGTGCATTCACTTTTATCAGCTCCAGTGCAATATTTTCAAAACCTCCCCCTGGGTGATGTCCTTCAAGCCTTTTCTAGGTATCCAGTCTCAAATTTGATTTTCCTCCTTTTATTCTCCCAATTCTTCAAAGATCATTCCAGAAACCTGATTTGATTAGAAGTCTCTTTTAACGTAAGCAATTCATCCTCACGCACACAGAGCTGTTGATTCACCTTTTCTTTAATTTCATTTTGCCTGACTTTCATTTGAGCTATCTCAATTTTAACCTCTGTTAAAGCTCCATCTACCTTGTTTACTGTTTCTTTCATTTGAAAGATCTCCTGCATTAAGTCTTTAAGAGACAACTCTGTGGCCATTTTTGGCTCCAACTGTTTGTCAGGAGAGGTCAGTCACTGCCTCGGTCTTTTATTTGTCTGGAGCAACATTCAAATTGTTTTCAGAGCCATTGTTTTCTTCCCATTTCCTGTCATCACTGTTTGAAAATAATAACGAATTACCTCAATTCTACGGAGAGTTTCATATCTTTACTTCATTATCAAGAGCTGGGAGAAAGACCATTTCAGAGACGAGAACCTTGCACAAATTTCCTCAAGCCTTGCTTGAGGAATAATAGTGCAGGACAGTTAAAAGTCATTTTCTACATGTATCCTGCAGGAAGGCACTTGAGGCAGGTCAGAAAATTCACCCTCTTAAAATCCTTCCAGGCAGGTAAGTATTAGATCATATGAACAAGATGGCCAGTAGCAAAAATACTGCTTTAAAAGCTTACACAAACAAAGTTCTTAGAGGGTTTTTTGGGTTGTTTTTTTTGTAGGGTTTTTGGTTTGGGGCGGGGCAGGGTGGGTTGCTGCGGGGTTTTTTCCAACTCTGGTTTGCAGGATCAGTTCTGTAGCCATACAGGAAGTCTGGGGCAGATCTGGAAATAGGTTTCCTGCCTTGATATAGAGTTGCCAGATTATCTTTCTGTCCTCTAAACACATAGAAAATGTGCTCAGAGGAAAACACCCACCACACAAAACTGTCAAAAGAGTAGTTTTAGATCAGAAAACTTTTCTCCAACAAACCTTTATACTTAGGTCTCTTATTTTATATCCATAAGGAAGATACAGAGACTTAAGACGTGTATTTAGGTGGGGGAAAGGGGGAGGTTTCTCTTTAAAACAATCTTTACTTTAAATCATATCCCAACTGCTACTAAGCTTACTTGAAAATTAGCATGCCATAAATTAGTATTTTATATTAAAAATCTACGTATTTTTTCATTATAAGCACATAGTTCCCTTCCCCTGACGTACACAAAAAGTATCGCACCGAGATTCATGTACTGCCATACAGACAAAAAAAAATGCAGCCCACTGACAACTGAAGCTCGTGTCATTTTAAAGTGGGACTCAGAATTCAGCACTAAGTACAAGTGATTCAAAAAGTTTAGACTTCTCCAGTCAACACAGCCAGCTTGCCCTCCCAGGGGAAACATATCCCACCTTTACTGGACATTTTCCTTTAAATTATGTGATTCCTTATCTGTAGGGTCCCTTCCCTTCCATGACTGAGCTGAAAGGTTGGACAAGTAGTTTACATGTGATGTCTTATTTTTAAGATGGCTAATTTAAAGTGAAAATTCATCTCCCACTTGCACACTTTTTGCCAAGTAGATTAATTTCTAGCTTCAGCATTACATTTCTGCAATGTTAAAGCGTGAAATTGTGTTTTTATTACAAGCTGGTTTACTAAACTACAAAATCTTTACCACATCAAAGAAACATTTCAGTACTACCTATAAATTACTTTTGAAATTATTTTATTATTGTATTGTAAGTCATTTTCTTAGACAATAAACCTGTGCTTTTTACAAAACAGAAATCCAAAGTTAGATTTCTAACCTACTGAAGGCCACCTAACCATACAGATCTGGAAGTACCCAAGTGATTTACAAAACCCCACAGAATCACCCTGACAGATAGTTTAGATTTTTGGCCTTTGACTTAATGAAGGTAAATATTTGCAGAGAGAAGATGGGTTATTAGATTGTTTCATATATAAACTCAGGCCAGTTTCTTTGTAAGAATACTAATGAAAACCCAAATTTCTCTTTTTTCCATCATAAATGAGCATTTTAAGAGTAAGACCTCCTACCAGAAAGAGTATCTTGATGTAAAGTCTTAATAAATACTATTAATCAGAGTACTATAAAATTATTCAGTAGTAGTTACAAATCTCTATAGGGGGAATGGAGTGGGGGGGGGAAGGGAACATCAGTGTACATAAAAAGATTCACCATTTTTGGTTTAGATATTTTATCTATAAATAAACAAACAAGAAAATTTTAATACTTTCTTCTTGCATTATAAAACAAACACACAAATGTTATCCATCCTGGTGCAATCTCTCTATTCAGTACATCATAAAAAAAGAGGATAAGCCAGCTGGGTCTTGAGTCCCATTCTCACTGGGGCCCCTTTTCATTGCCAGAACAGTGTAAAGCAGCCTCTGTGTCAAAGAAACGAAGCCCACATGAATGCACAGCAGAGCACGGTGATTCTGTATTTGTAGCTGTTAGGAGAAATCCAGAACAGGATGTAGGAAAACTATACAAGCTGAATCTAAGGAGACAGACACCACAGCTGGATAAAAGATTAAATCTAAGAGTGCTATACAAGGACAGAAAAATAAAATTACTTGGACCTAAAGTGAGACATATCCCAGTGATGACACAAAGAATAAACAGCAGCACTATGAGCTATGTTTGCTTACCAAGCAAGGAATGAAACTTTATGAAAAATTATCATTTAAAACGATCATAATGCTGGGATACAAAACCAGAACATTTGCAGACTGATATTTCTAATCTTTACTTAATGTCTGCAGTAGTGATTGTATAAAATAAACCACTAAAAATTCCTAGCCAAGCAAAAAGCCTGATAATTTAACTTCCTGGATTGGCTTCCAAAGAATAATGCAAAGTTTAGTAGCTGCACAGTCACATAAATCTTTTGACTACAGATTTCTTTTTTTGAGAAAATGGTAAATAAGGTATTTTCCATATTATATACCAGAACTACAGTCACAACCCAAGAATGTAGATCTTTCAACCATTCATTACAGAAAATATTGCTTGAGGGAAACTGCTTTAAACTGATTTATGTGGTAGACACCACAGTCAAATTGGACAATGTGGCAGATGGTAATGGATTTATGCATATTTATGTAGCATGTATTTACTTGTCGACTTTGTTATCCATCTTTTGCCCCTTCCAAAAGTAGATGACAATTTATAACAACTGTGATGCTGTGACTGGCTGACACTCCCTTTGCAGCCCTTTCCTCTGGACAGGATAAAAAGCAGCATCCTTTGTGCAGCTATTTTAATTGTTTTACAGTTTTATTACAAAACATCCTGTCTGTTACACTTGCTTCCTGAGGCTATCATAACAATGTTAGTTGCCACTGCTTAAATCTGCCTCAGGGTATCTGTTTTTACAGTTACAATTAAAGTCAGTAAGTAGTTCACCAACATGTTAACATTAATTTGTCTTTTAATTTATTTGACCTTTTAAACTAAGCAAGTAACTCACTGAGGTAAGGGATGCACAAAGCTCAATCGCTATACATGTGTGCAATGCCTTTTTCAGTTCTTTTCCACCAAGACATTCAAGAGTTCTGTTGCAAGTGCTTTCATTTATTCTAAATCACTTCAGAAAAGGAAAAATATATTCATATTGCATTTAATATGCATATGTCTTACATAATACCAATGCATACACCACCAGCATAATTTTTAAAATTCATAGCAGACTAACTGAGCAATCCAAGAACAGTTTCTAAAACCTTGATGCACCAAAACTGCTATATGCTTTCACATCCTTACATTCCCAAGGATTGTTTACAGAACACATCAGAACTGAGCCAAAACAAAAACCACAAGGATCCAAGTAATTAGTAAGCAACATACTGCTTCAGTTTTGGTACCATTTTCTCCTCCAAACAGGGCAAATGTAAAAAAAAAAATGTCATCAACAACTAATGCCCTTTGTTTCCAGATAAAAATGCAGTTCTACACCTGGGTGCTTTATACTCATCTACAGAATCTTATGCAAAAATACTCAAGAGACACATTTCACTATTTAGAACAACTAAAATATGCAAATACATTAAAAAAACAGTTGGTATAAACAAACACAGTTTTATATTGATCACCTATTTATCTAAAGTATATTTAAATAAGCCTCCTAAGCTGCAGGGAGAACGTCCAGACAGAGTTTTAGGACTACTTTGACTAAGTCACTTTTTAGCTAACTCTAAGCTCTGCTGATGTAACTTCCCCACATTTTTTATAACATGCCCTTTGCCTACAGGCATTGTGAGCTGCTGAGTCTACCTAAAATCACGATAAAAAGAGAGGGGTACCACCCACATCAAGAGCACTCCCCGGTAAATTAGACATGGGGTGATGTGAGAAAAGACTCATCAAATGGTCATGTACCGTCAAAGCCATTCAAGCTCAAGCAAGAGGCAAGTATAAAGAAAAAAAGTGGGGGAAGCTGGGGTGTAAAAAAGATAAAAAGGGGGGAAAATTAAAGCAGACACTACATCTAAAAAAAGATAAATGTTCACTAAAAAGAAGAGTATTCACTCTCTCCTCATTGATTAAAGCATTTGAGTTTTTGCTCACAACCCTCCCTCACGATGACCAAAGCCTTAAACTGTTACTGCCATTGTCTTCCCAACTTCCCAAACCTCTCTCAGCCACCAAAACCCTTGACTCAGGTGTGCTTTTGAGCATCTACAACTTCCAGCCTTCATACTTCTGCAACCCAGTCGTTACCAGTTAACACAAATACATGCACCAAGAAGACAACAAAAAAGCAAAAAATGCTTATTTATGGGTGAGGGGGAAAAGTTGATATATTAAAATACATGAGATTTTCAAAATATTTAGTCCTGGCATCAACAATACCATTGGTTTTCCACCTATTTGGTTTGATTTTACCATCTGGCAGTGCACAGTATCCTTACAGATACACAATGCATTTAAAACCAAATAGCCAGATTTTAAAAATAAATAAATAATCAAAACAAACAAGCCAACCCAGTCCAGTTACATATCTTTCTCTTTCCACTGTGCTGCCACAGGATTTAGTGCAGTGAGCTGTGGAAATAAGAAATCAGACTGTGCCTCACCTGAGCACTGAGGCCACACAATATGAAGAAAAATGCTACGGCTGGAAGTGGTTGTCGGTCAATTACTCACCCTTTAAAATCCTATTATCTTCCAATTCTGATGAGAAAAAAAGGCACTGCTGAACACAGAAAGACAGACTAAACACTATCTTTTTAACCAAATGTGTCCACAAGAGGTTGTCTCTCCATATGCTGCCAGTTACCCAGCTGAAAGGCTTGGTTCTAATTGGGTAGCTCACAGCACCAGGTGAAGTTAATGGCATTTTAAGGAGAAAGGTGTATGTGGCAATATTTGACTTAAGGCTATTTAGTATGCTGTGGCTACAGAACATGCAACAGAGATGGGTTCCAGATAAAGCAGATAAAAGGAATGCAAAACCTAGCCAAAAGAAAGACTAGTGCCTGCCAGGTAAAATGCAAAACTATGTGTCAAGAAGAATATCCAGTAATGAGGTAGCAAGACAGATTCAAAATATATTTCTACCAGTGTGTATGATCAGTGCTCTTGGCATTACAAAAACCTGCCTGAGTGCATCCACACGAGTGTACCCCTTTCACATTGCTAAGGACATAAATTACAATACAGATTTATCAGATGCCACTCTGTGCCACAACAGGATGAAAACAATAAAGATTTGCTCCGGTTTAAAATGGAATAAGACTTTTGTAAGTTGACCTCCAATATATGATAGTTATCCCACAGTCTAAACTCCAAAGGTCTTTATAACATCCCTCCCTGTCCTCACACTTATATCTCCATAACAAAAGCGTGGAACAAAATTAAAACAAGGCCACAGCAGAGGGACTGTGCTTTCTCCTGCCCTTTGGAGATGAGACTGCATCACAAACAACCTGAAGGGAAGCAAAGGAGGCTACGGCATCCTGAACGGCTCTCCAGAGCTCACGGGTCAGCACGACCATGAGAGAGAAAACCTCTGTGGAAAGGTGTGTGGTTAAAGCTTCTCTTCTCTGGCAGGAAAGGCATGAGGGATTATTTCCCAGGGACAGAAGCCCTCTGCTGGTCAACGCTTTTTACAAAATGATTAAATGATTTACAGCAACTAAACGCACACAGATTTTAATTGATGCCTAGTTTGCTGACAAAAGTAGAGCAGTGAATGAGAAATGCAAGAAAATATTTCACTTGCCTTTTGAGGAAAAGCCAGCTAATTAGATTCCAGCAATAAAATCTTTTTTTATTCTTATTAACTAGGTGACTTCTGTTTAGTTATTTCAAAAAATGCTGTTCACACTATAGTTAAATATGTAATCACTTTTAAAAGTCTTCATGACTTAAACAGTGCTGACATCACATATACACTCAGCACCACTTTCACTGTTCACACAAAAAATCACAAGAACTGTTCAAAGAAACCATGTTACCAGGATAAGTACTTGACCCTGCAATTTGTTCTCCAGCACAGGTATTTAATATTTAAATGCATTAAATTTTTCAAAATTTTAAATATTTAATATTGCTATTACACATTTGAATTGTATTTTAGGTTTTGAAAATTATATTTAAGCATAAAAAAATACATTACTTCACCTCCCTGTGAAATCAAATCTATTTTTCACTGTGACTAGAAGCACATTCGGTAGCTGTAGCATTGAAATTGGTTAATTGTATTTTTGAGGCTAATTGTATTTTCGGTACCTGCTTATAAGTGGAATTACAGTAATCTGTCGCTACTTTGCGGTTCACCATTCAGGGGTTCAATGCATCATGGGGTCTTTTTCCGTGTCTTTACCATATTTACTGTCTTTACCATATTTACCACTACTTCACAGATTTTGCTTATTGTGGCATCTTTTTGGAACCAACCAACCATGATATTCGAGGGATTGGTGTATTTTCCTGGGAGGGATAGGCAAGTTACAATGTTTTTAGACCTGCCACTTAAATTCAACAGAAAGAATTAATTCTTGATTCAAGAAATCAAGGGCTTGTTCCAGCCAATGCCGATATACACAGATTTTATCAAGCAAAAAAATCCACAAACACACACGATTCCTTGTCTTGGTGTTATCCTACAGCTGTTATAATTTATTTATTGTTATTACTGAGATGCACCTCAGTCAAGAATCAGACTTTACAGTCTAGAGTTTTACGCATCCACTAACAGTAAAGGTTGATAGGTTGATACTACATCCATATCATTTCTATGGCAAATTCAGCATCTAGGATATAACAAAACCCTGGGGGAAAAGAACACAACTAAATTACGTCTTCACACACCTTAGCCCACAGCTCTTAATCCACAATTTTGCAGTTCAGTGCATTTACGATTAGCATCTATAATCTGTCCAGAATAAAGAAATCAATGAAAATACATAAATAAATGACACCAATTCAGGTGCAGTTCTACATATGTGAATTTTGCTATCTGGTGGATGCAGTATATTTCTAAATGTGTCCCAACAACCAAATAGTAAATTACAGCAAGACAGGTCATCCGCCAGAAAGCTCCCTGCTATTAAGATATCCCTAAAATTTCTTTTACAGTCCAGTACAGCAGGATTCTTAAAAATTAAGATAATGCCATTATAAATTAATTACATATGAATTCTTCTGTTAAAAAAGGTAGTGACCAGCATGGCACAGCACACGTGTGCACTTCTGCACTTGTGTAACCCCAAGCAGCTGGTCAATACCAGATTTGTCGCTGTTTGGCTGCCCATGTATATTTTCTACATCAATCTAAAAACCCCATTTATCTACTAACAGTCAGCAAAACAGATTGTTTATCCAACTAACTCAAAAATTCAGGTTCACAGGAACCAAAATTTGCCCCTGTGTCCCCCAGTTCAGCTAGCAGCTGAACCTTTTTCCATGGAAGAAATACGTGAATGCAAACACAAGGTTCTCCTACAGGGCATAGAGTAGTCTGCCCTCAAGATCTGAATGACCTACAATAAGACTTCCAGTTCATCACTCTTTTTTACAAACAATTACAGCAGCAACCAATAGCCTCATTTAGGTGCACTGAATTCAAGTTGCTGATACCTTAAATCTGTTGTTTTCTTATTTCTTATAATCTCATAACTCCAGGCAACAATGCCCTCCTGAGAGCTAGAATTTTTTTAAACGATAAACAGAATTTCTATTACATTACACTTGACAACTGCTCAGGTCAACAGGAGGACTGATTCTTCAGGCTTCACACACAGCCTTCTATTAGGTGATTGCAGAGAATAACACCACATTGCTTTCCTCCAGACCACAACCAGACAAGAAAAAAACTGCGCTCTTTGCAGGACAGGAACAGAAGTTATGTGTGCCAGCCTAAGATCCCTGCAGGAATTTGTTCCAGTAGAGACAAACTCTTTCCGCCTGTTCACTCCAGGCTTCCCACTCCTACTTTCCATCGATCCCCAGGGGTGCTACTGTCCTCCCCATTCTAGAGAAGGAAATGGGCATAACAGGCTCATTAAATAAAAGGCACTGCATTCACACAGGGTGGGGTTTTACAGAAAAGGGCATTCTCAACCACTCTGTAAAAAGACATAATTCTAAAACACTATTTTGGAAACGAAAGAAAGATAATAATCATATGACAAATCACATCCTGTGGAAAGTAACTTGTATCATGTTATATTCTCTCAAGACCACTCTACATAGCTAACAAAGGAGCTTAGAACCATAATTGCAATTACAACATTAGTGCTTTAAACTCTTTTAACATAGCTCACCATTTGGTAGCTCTGACAAAGTACTTTCTGGATGTATTACAAACGTCTTTTATTGGCTTACAAAAACCAATGCACCATCTCAAAGATTCAAGTTCTATGAAAACCAACAGATAACATTTATATGTAATTTTGAAGATTTAAGACAAGACTGATGTTTCCACTTACATTAAAACCACTATTATGAAAAGAAAAATATAGGTTTTAAATCTTGGAGCAGACTGGACATCTGCAAGCCAAGCTCTTGGCAGGACAGTTACAAAGGGTGGACATTATTTTTAATAAATTGTCATAAGCCTTAGTCCTAAATGTATTATGAAGCAAGTGTACAGTATTTAACCCATATTTCAGCAAAGCAAGCTTCCCTGAAAAGGGGAAATTGAGAGGAGCATACCAAACCTCCAGCATCAAATCTGTCAACTTGACAACAGATTTTTTAGCCCAACTTGCTCCTCATCCAGTTGCATAAACTTCAAGACATTTAAAGGAGTGAGATGTCCTTCCAAGTCAGTATGGGTGGAACAATCTGTCCTTGCAAAGTGCAGACTACCCAAAGTCCGACAATGTTAAAGGACTCATGATATATTAACATTATTAAATTGATTCCGTATTAACATTTAATTATGTTTAAGCAGTAGATGTCAAAGAGCATGCATTAGCCTCAGGCACTGGGGAACCCGGAGGAAGGTATGATTTGTGGTAACCCCATAGAGCTGCAGTGAGAGCATTAAAACCATAGGGAACAGGATCAACCTTGAGCTTCCCAACAAGCACTAAGGGTAAGGCTGAGGAAAGCTGACACACATATATGCAAAGACACAGAAAGAAATAAAGGATTTCATTAGGTGGAGTCACTCATATTGAATGGACTAAAGACAAGAGGAGGAACAATGCATAGATCCAATCTGAAACAAATCAATATATATGAACATTATTATCCCTAATGTAGAACATAGGCAGCCAGAATCACACAACAAAATATAAATACTTATTAACAAAAAAGGGAGTTCCATCAGAGATAATCACATCAAGTATCAGAAACAAATCAGCGCAACTGATACCCAAAGACATATCTCTAACTGCAATAATTAAATAAACTGTAATTGGGTACTGTAAAATGCAGCCTAGTCCCATCCTGCACACCAGCACCAATGCCACCCTTATGAGTGTCTCTCTGACACAGGCTTCTGGTTCAGCTTACGACTGCTCCTATTTAAAGGTTCTGATAAAGAGTTAAATAGGAATAAAAGCCACAACTATTAATGAGGCCAGCAGGACTTAACAGTGCCAGAGCAACACAGGCTTCCTATCATTCCATCAGTCTTTCAGGAATGAGAATTTCTGATCGCTTTAAGGCTCCCTTAGATCTGATAGAGCATTATACTGTCAGAATATCTTGAAATCCATATTACTGCATCCACAGTAACTGGAGGGCAAGTCATGTGTGTTAAAAAAAAAGAAACTGCAACTTTAAAATTAACAAATGATACCTTGGAGTTTTTGCTTGTATCTCAAATGCAGCACTGGGAAATTGTGTTTTTATTGTAGTAAAGCTAAAAATAAACAAACACGTGAATACTGATGATACTGTATTTCATCTTTTTTTGAGCCATAATTTAGCAATGTGCTGCACTGCTAAAACTCAGGTTAGCTCAGGTGGCAAAGGTTGATGCTTGCATATGCTAGTATTTCAAAGCCTGGAATCAATTTCACAGGAATGGTGAAAGACTTGTTAAAAAGTGAAGTAAAAATGGCGTGGGGAAACTCAATTATGGAGTTATCACGCATCAGAATATTCTCTACACATATAGTATTTTCCTACACAGATATTTGATGCAGGTGAAAAAGAAGTGCTCTGGTAAAGCTCCAAGATGCTTTAACTTAACAAAAAGTTATAGAATAGTAACAAAATAACCAAGTCCATGTGAAAACGTCTCCTTGGTATCTTACATAAATGTAAATAAGCACGTCAACATAAAGATGTTAAGACACTTCTGAGCTGCATCGCTCAGTCCTCTCACAGTCTCACTCTAGCAAACAATTTTTCCAGCACAGGTGAAAGGAAAAGAGGAGAAAAGGAAAAAGTGAAGACAACCAGGCCAGTGTTAACAGAGCAATATGTCTAATGCCTGATTTGAGAGTTCACAAATCATTTTGTTCTCTATTCTGACAATTCTCCCTTTCTTTTTCTTTCCTTCAATTCTCTTTAAGATCATATGAATGCATTTTCTCCCCCTTCTTTCTTAATTTCTTTATGTGAATATCCATCAATATCTCTTACTTCTCCACTTAGGTTTCTCTCCTATTACCTTTCTTTGTAAATATTTCCAAGTCAGTGTATTTATCAAATATTTCCTTCATGGAAGAAGCAGCTTTGAGGGCACCAGCAGTCTTGCTGGAGACAGGACAGTGGTATTACAGCCCAGCTAATTAAGTACCTTCTCCTTCAAATCCTATTTGGACTCTGCTTTCACCAGGTTTAAGTAAGACTCATCACAGCTATTATCTTCTGGACTATGAACAATATTGAAGTGTAGCACATAATATTTATATAAAAGCATGTTACAAATTGATCCTGAGGGCGGGAACAGTAATTTTGCTGTCTACACAAACTATCTTTAAGTGCAGTTAAGAAATCATTTCACAGGCTCAAACTATATAATGAAATGAAGGTAATAAGCATGACTGAGACAGAGGGAACAAATTATCTTCTGGCAATACACCCTGAAATTGTGACTGGATAAAACTGCTAATCTGCAGCTGAGCAGAAAATGTATAATCTGAAGGGATTTCTTCATTTAAAATGAAACAGTCTACTATCATTTGATAAAATAGTAAAAACTTTCCTTACACAAATTACTGAAAACAGCACAAGAGGACACAAGTCCAACCGAAAAAGAAGTTAAAGTTACTCTATCTCCAGCATTAAAAAGTTGCTTTAGTTGACTAGAGAAAACGAGCTAAAAAACATCTGGTATCATGAAGTTAGATTTATCTTCTGCTCACATACAGCTTTCTGCTGAAACAAAAATCAAAGCTTTTTTCCTATTGCTCCCTCCTGTCTTACTGGCACTAACCATCTAAGCTATTACATTGAATTAATGTAAAACCAAAAAAAAGATTTCATATGAAACAGCTACTCAAATTTCACTTACAAACCACAGGTGCTTTTCCATGTGAAATTAAATGATAGTCATCTTTCCCAGACAAAGCATTTGAGATTTAACTACACAGAGTAATCTTTCAACACAGTTATTACTAATTACTCCTTGTGATTCCATTTGCCAAACATGTTCTGACAAGAAATACAGAAAGTGGTGCAGGTCAGGTCTTAAAAGTGAAAGCCAAAAGTAATACTATAACTTAAAAAACAATTAAATACATTAAATTAGAAATAACTCTCTAGGCTTAAATAGACAAGCAATGTAAAACAATTTAATTTCTAATTAAGAAGGTCTCTGCACACAAGAGGAAAATACAGTGTATCTCTGTTTCCAGCATAGAAACTACAGTCACAGCCATTAAAACTGTAAATTCTTATATTACCACGGAGAACTCCTCCCCAGAAATAGCCCTCTAAAAGCAGGGTGGATTTTTGGTTTTGCCCAAGACTACATCGACCTGCTACTCGCAGATGTGGACGCTGCATTTCAGAGGCAAAGTATGAACATCAAACTGAGCTGCTGCAGACTTCAGGCACTGACTTCAGCAGAAGACAGCCACATCTTGCTGTGGGGAAAACAGGCCAAGCAATTAAATATGCATCAGCATTAAAGCTAAATGTACAGAAATAGCTTACAGACATAATTTTGGCTTACCAGCTTGGCATGCATAACCTGCATACATATTCCATTCTTAACTGTGAAGACAAAACTTTTGTACAATATACTTTCTGTGACGCTATCTTTATCGTTGTGTGCATCAATAAGTCTTGGAGCCATAAAAAATAATATGACAGCATTAGCAAAAATTAGGCTTTTTTTTTACTAGAAACTTCTTCAAGGTATAAATTGCCTTTAGAGAAAATACCTGGCCAATTAACATTAATGAAACATATGTTATGAAATTTTTTCCTTGGCGCTTAAGACTTCAGTTTACAGCTCTCACCTTAGAAGTATTTTTTCTCTCTTTACCTTTTTCTTTTGCAGTTAATTCCTAATAATATAATTCATAATAGTGAAAATTCATAATTAAATGTCTGTGAGCCATTCCACCTCAGAGAAAAACTCATCGAAAAAAGTGCAGAAGCACTCACAATAGTCACACATTTAATGTTTACTTCCAGCAGCAAAATGAGCCTATCTGCGTCTCACATTTAATATGATTTAATACATAATGAATCTCTGGAACATCCCCAGGTACAAAAAAAGAAATTCTTCCTTTACTGCACTATGGCAGCCGAAAATAGTGTGCCAAGCCCTTCGAAGTGTCAGCAACTTCTTAAAGAGACATAAAGACAGTGGATAGCCCTACCAAGCTGCTAACATCTGCTCAAAACCTGCAGCTTCTCTTTTCTTCTTCCAGCACTTATCCAAGCTTGCATGCACTTGCATAAGTCTTTAAAGCACTGAACATTTAAGTATGTCACAATTCTATGATGTCTCATTTATATAATTAGTACTAACATATGGCCCACAATCAGTGTGGGAAATCTAAAATATTCTTTGGGAAGCTGTCAAACCTAAAGGGATATATTTTTCACTAAGTGAAAAGAATTAAATATGCAAATCCTGCTTACAATAGGGATAGGGAAGGAAAGAGAAATCCAGCCCAAAAGGCATGCTTGCTTATTGCATCAAACGTGGGTTATTATGCTCTGTACCTGTCAGTGTCAGTTCAAATCAAAATGTACAATGACATGCACAGAGAAGCTCTGCAGCCACCAGGATTTTAGCTGTGCTGTGGAAAACCATACAGTAGATAAAACCAAAACCCTGTGAAAATGTCAGCTATAGTCAACACACTGGGTTGAATACGGATTCATGGCAGATTGCATTAACCCGTATCCTTTTCAGAACTTCAGCTGTCCCCTGGACAGAGACACTTCTGTAAAATCTGCAGCAAGTAACAAACCATGTGCTAGCAGGAATGACTTTCATGCAAGCTCATCCCAATTCTCCCTTCAGAGACAAAAAAGCACAACTCTAAAAACCTCTGGGCTAATATTTAATTCTCCTTCACCTGTTTCTGACTAGGAAAGCTGCCTCTGTTTCAAACATGGCAACCCTGCCACCAGTGGCAGTAGGCATCCCCCCTCACAGCATGGGGAATGACAAATTCAGGGAGAACCAGAGTCAGCATCCATGTATTGGCAATACGTTATCTAACTCCCCTGAGGTAAGCATTCAGGATCAACAGTTGTGCCCATTATTTATTAATTAATTGTTAATTATCAGTTGTACAGATCTAGATGATATATTATTGGAAACACACAGACGAGTCCCCAGTGTCAACAGCGAACTGAGCGCCAGGAGAGTCTCCACAGCATCCAAGTATTCAATTTCCCTGGGAAGTTTAACTGGCTTTCCTGCAGATCAAAGGGAGTGGAATAAACTGGCATGTGTGAAACAGCAAAAATTCTTTCTTAAGTAGACAGCCTATATGTGCAGCTAATAACTTTGCTCGCCGGTACAGCACTACTTAGAGTGGAAAAAGAAAAAATTGAAACCAATCATCCCACATTAAGGAAGTAATATGCTCCAAAATAATTTCATCGTCATTTGCCTTCAAAATAAACACTGAAATATGGAACCAGCTATACATTTCTCAAAACAGTTTTTAGTAACGTCAAATCTCTTCAGGAAAACCCTTTCCTAAAGGCAACTTCAGCAATGTAAAAGCTCAGTAATTTACCTGAATAAAATCCTGCATCCTGTAGTTAAGAACCTGTCAAGGAAGCCAAATACACCAAACAAGCAGAGTTGGCATTTGACATATCTGTTAAGAGTGAGCCATGACAAGTTACTAATAATCTCTGTTAGAAAGCAACTAATAGTGTGCTGTAAAAGGTATAAAAAAGACATGCAGAAATCTGGTAATAAGGACCAAATGTTGAGTTGGAACAGGTAAAAGCATTTTCGGTGAATGACACTGCTCAGTTCAGCTCTAAACTTGTCCCTCTAAAAATAGTGTGCCTTTTGTTGTTAGGTGGATTCATCCCTAACAAAATAGTAGCCTAAAACATGCTCTAAATGTGTGAACAGCAGTATGTTGACATAAATTTGTTTTAAATCTTAGAGTGAGCCCCAAACGTGCTACATTTGCCTACAGTGAGAGCTTCACAAAGCTTGAAAATTGGCAGTTGTGAAAAGGAATTAGAAGTGTTAACAGGTACAGAAGAAAAAGCTTAACCATTGCACTCCATGTAATGCTAAAAAAAAGCTGGTTGGAAGGGAGATCACCAGGTGAAGAACTTCTTAGACTGAGCTGACAGCTGCAGAGAGAAGTTTGCAAAGCCATCATTACTGAGTTTCACAGCAGGCATTTCCACTGTCTGAGGGGGAAAAAACCAACCACAGAATCACAGAATCACAGAATATTATGAGTTGGAAGGGACCCACAAGGATCATCTAGTCCAACTCACCATCTAACACCCGTACAGAGACCAAAAGCACATCCCAGAGTGGTAACACAAACCTAGTTCCCTCACAGTCTAGCAGGCCACTCCGAGCCGGAAGGGACCCAGGATCATCCAGCCCTACACCCCCCAGCTAGACCATGTCACTAAGCTCCTCATCGAGTCT
>WEKX01024519.1:34934-44997 GCA_013390025.1 Pitta sordida
GAAGTGAAGAACCCGGCACTTAGTCTTGTTAAACCTCATACTGTTGGAGCCTGCCCATCTCTCCAGCCTGTCAAGGTCCCTCTGGAGGGCCTTCCTACCCCAAACAAACAAAAAGAACTCATCTAGAGATGAGGAAAAACATTTATGCAATGCAAAGAGTTTTCCTCCTTGCAGCAACAAAGTACCTATATGGAACCTTCCTGTAACTGTACTCAAGTTACTAATTTTATTCAAATTGTCCTTGCAGCTTGTTGAAAATGCTGTCTGATCATCTTTCACAAGTTTCAAAGATAGAAGGAGAAATGTACCAAGATGATGTTTTAACTTGTCCAGATAACTCAAATTTTTCTAAAATTACTACCACTGTTAGTTATCTAAGTGTTACAACAATCAGAGGTGGAGGTTGGTTTGCTGTGGCAAGAAATGAAACAGACTCAAGGTGTTCATACTTGCACTCAATTACTGAATAAATGAGAGCAATTTTGAGGTAAGGTGATACAACCTGACACAGTACAGTCGGGTCTCCTATACCATGGTACCGCAGGTCTTGTCCCCTACCTGCGAAGCCCTCCATCTGCGTAGAATGGCAGCTCATTAATATGCAAATTTGCCCCACACCCTCACATGGCCCCCTTGGCGCTCCGGCACTTTTTCACTGCCCTGCTGTGTATTGGTGTTTGTGATGGTGTTTCCCAGCACCCATGGCCACTCCATGATGGGAAAAATCCCTTTTCCACACAGCCAGGAACACTGGTGCGGGGAGTAGCCCGCACCACTGTCCCTGTGTCTCTCCAGGTGGGTAGACCTGGTGTCTCCATACTCGGGTTAGACAAGTAGGTCTCTGAGAGTCATTCAAGAAAGTCTTGAAGACCATGTCTAACCTGAGAGTGTGTAAATCTTTCATAACTGCACGCAGCCTCTTCGCTCCGAGTGGAGCTCCGAGGGGAGTGGGATGGGGAGGGCTGGCGTGCATGGCACAGGCGTGCCAGGGGGGTTACCCACCGTAGCCCTCTCAATCGGAGCGGGATGGGGAGGGCTGGCGCGGTGCTGGCACGCCAGCAGGGGAACGCACTGTAGCCTTCTTGCTTGGAGCAGAGGGGAGGGGTTTGAATATTCATGACTGTCTAATTTGAATATTCATGTCTGACAGGTCGTGCAGGCACAGTTGTGAAATGGGGCCTCTTTAATTGCTGAAAAATCACGTCGCGAAGATATGAAGCTGCTATCTGGGGGGCGCAAAGTGGAAGAGGGCTCGCTGTACTTTCAAGCTTTCCTAGTGTGTGCCTGTCAGAAAGGCTTGTTCTTCCTTCTTCCTCGATCCCTTCTCTCCCCCAGTTTCAATTTGTGACTTTTACATCTTAAGTTGCATGGCATTAATTAACATTATTAAAAGGAACAGTACATAAAGAGCCAAAGATACAAGGCATCGTATTTTTGAGACCTATTTCAGTTCTATCAAGCATTCTTCCTACTGTCCGTGCAGCAGAAATTGCCTCTGCTTGAAGATGAGAGTTAATGGACAATTGGGAAGGCATGGTGAACCAAGGTCAGAGAATTAAATATTATTGAAGAGCACAATATGCAGTTACACAAATTATATTTTTGCAGGAAAACAGCAATATTAGCCTCGGAGCATATGAACAATGTGCAACTTTTCCAAGATTAAACTATTCTTTAATAGAGACAAAGCATGAAAAAGGATGCAAAGACAAAAGGAGACACAAAACCACAAAGAAGATTACAACCTAAAACCTTAAGCCAAATCTTTATTTGTATTAATAAGGCTGCTTTACATCACTGCAGTAAAAGAAAGGGATCCTTAAGACCTTTGCATTTTCAAGGCATCAAGGGTAGAACAAAATACCTTTAACATAGATTAGATAATCAGACCTAGCAAGATTATATAATATTATAGTATCTATTATTACACAATATGTTACAGATATTTTAGTTTACATGAATTCTGGTGCCTTAAGTAACTTAAGATAAACACAAAAACTTAAATTCTTATGCTTTCAAATATAGCACTAAAAGCTGAAGGAGCTTCTTCAGCTGAGTTTGCTTTCTCTTTCCAATCTTAGCAGCCTTTCAATTCCTTCCTTGCAGTCATCATTGTTTTCCAGGTAAAAAGCATTCATATAGGTGACATTCAAATTTCAAGTTGTTTTGTCATGGCTCAGCCTACATGACCAATATTTAATTAGCTATGTTACTGCTTAATTCAAAATGCATAACACCTCCATTCACATAGATCATTACACAAATTCTTTCCATTTAAAGAAGCATGGACCATCTCAAAAGATCTTAGACTTCTCCTTAAAAAAAAATACCACTAAATACCACAAAAATAAGTTTCTATTAATAGCTACAAAGAAATACTGCAGATAACTGTAGTGAGATTATGATAACAAAAAGACACCAGTCTGTGTAATAGAAGTGTAGTTTTAACATTAACAACAGCAAAAAAAGCATTTTTCAATTACAAACATTAATGTTGACATTATCTGGAAATTTGGGGCATTCTTGGTTGCTGAAAATAATTTTGGATCCTCATTTCCAGAAGTGTATGTCACTCCTACAGCATTAAAAGCCTTACAAACCTGACCTTACATTGATGACTTTGGGTATCTGGACAAGATATGTACCTTTTATGTACCACAAAGTTTCCGGTGAGTGGAAGCACATCTCCAAACATAATGGCAGTAAAATAACATGTGACAAAAATAGTCATAGGCTCCTCAAATGTCAGCCATTGTCTCAAATCACCATCCACTTTCTCATCACCCATGCTGACAGCACATGCGAAAATCCAGCAGAGCAGAAGCAGCCCTTCACAGCGTCAGCAGGACACAGGAGATGCAGTGAGGCAGCACAGGAAGGGCAGGAGTGATCTTTCAGATCATCCTCACATTGCAGTTTATTTGTCAAGTAACTTGCTCCTTTCCAGAGCTCAGGAACACCACCCAAGAACACACAGACTAAACGACACTCTTCTCACATGGAATGGTGTTGTACCATCACAAGTGACACCATGCTTTCAAGAGGAATTTAGGCAACAGTGAGCCAATGGAATCGTAAAGTAAACAAGAACTGCTTAGTGAGCATCAGCTGCTTTATTTCTTTCCTGATTTCGTCTCTTTTGGTGAATCTGAAGACTCACCTATCTAATATGTGAGCTTCTAAAGCAAACCCAAGCAAGCACCCATCCTCAGAAGGTCCTGCTACAAAATTGTATTGCTTCTCTCTGTTGGAAGCCATGGGCTGGAGAGCATTGCCCTGTGACTGCACAGGGGTGGGTACCACAGCACAAGGCTGGACCATGACCTGCACCCAAGCACCAAAGTGCTCGCCAGGCACAACCAGCATTTTGTGTTCATTTGGGCACTTTCCTCACCTCCTTCATGCATCCATGGCGCTCTAGTCAAAGAAGCTGTATTAAGGAGACTGACTTTTGGGGCTTGGAGTACTTTATCATGAAAAATCGCTTTCATACGGCCACAATCGACAGAGCACTTAAACACAGTCTTAGCTAAGTCTTTGGTTAGTTTTATTAAAACCTATCATGAATGCATAAGCTTAAAATTAATTTCATATATAAATGTTCTGGAATGGACTTTGTCTTTCCACTCTAATATCGCTGCTACAATTTCATTTCTTTTCAGTTTATCAGGCAGCTCCTGCTTCTGGCATAATATAGTCAATTCCTTCACCAAACAGCGTAAGTAGTTACACTGTCTTTTACCATAACTTCCTCAAAAAAGAGGGAAAAAGTACCCTCACATATCTTGCCAGCAATTTTATCTTTGAGAAAAATTTAAGTTGTTGAAGGAGAAATTCTCAGCAATACTCCTGTCTTTCCTAAAAAAAAAAATATACACCAATAAACCCCAGTTATTTAAAATTAATTTCTGTCAACTCACAAAGAGTAGTATTTTCAGAGTATTAATTACCTGGAGTTTTTTAACAGTTCTGTAGAAAAAAATAAAATCTGGTTACAATTCAAAGACAAAATAGAATCTTGCAAATCTGCTACAGCACTTTCAGTAAATGTACAGTAAGCAAAAGAAATTGTAATCCTTACATACACTCTACAAGATGAGATAGGAATTATAGCACTTACCGGGAAGATCTGCCAGATATCCCCCCACACTCTGCTACATTTGCACTCCCTCTGAAACCCGACCCTTGCTACTCTCTCAGTTTGACAGCTGGAGGGACAGGTCAGAGGAACATACACTGGAAAACTACCCCGCTAAAACATCCAAAGCTCAAGCCTGTAAAGAACGAGCCCAGTACATCACCTTTCCCAATATTACTGGCCCATCCAATCAAACACAGTTGAATTTCACCAAGTCTCACTGAATGCAAGGGTACAAAACAATATTCCTTGGTAATACAGAGACTGAAGAAGTAAGATTACTCGTCATTGTGCTTTGCAAAAGGAACTTTTTCGGAAGCAGCAGGGGACCTTCTATATAAAAAAATCTTTCTTGATTGGCTCTTTGATATTAACAAAAGGCTCTATTTCACCCTCAGCGTGAGCACATAGCTCCCCTTAATTCTGAAAGAAGTACGCATGCACACTGGAGAATTATTACCATAACCTTTTGCAACAGCATGCCTCAGTTTTCACAGAGTTCCACCTATGGTCACATTCTGAAGGGAAAAACACCTGACGTGTTCAAAAGTTAAAGGCAGGAAGTGTATCTGAAGAATGGAGGTTCAAAAAGCTCCTAAAGCTGACCAGCCCCGGGGTCCAGGTCCAGCCAAACCATCTCTGCAGTAAGACACATTATCTGTTTATTCACAAACACATGGACAGGAAACAGAAGTTTGCACTTGGAGTCAGACTGGGATTTCACAAACAAACTGAAAACCCAGTCCTTGCACTGAATAAGGAGAAGAGTTCAGTATCAGTTTCTGCTGATTTTCAATACAAAAACAGTACATGTGTAAGTAGGGCTGGCCACACAGCAAATGTTTCACCCTGTATAAATGTGAGATCCTCCAGTACAGAAAAAGCCACAACCACACAACACTAACAAAAAGCTATGAAGGAATAATGGGGAACATTATGTTCACAGTAGCCATACACCTACACTTCCATCCTGCACAAATTTCCAAATCAGTTCTAGTGTAATCTTATGTTTGTGACTCCACTGGTTTTCCCTCATGAAAAAAAAAAATCACACGTTCCGTACAAGAATTGTGTTTCCCAAATAAACTGAGTTGTGGCTGAAATGCTGATTACCCAGAAGAAATCCTAACAAAACAAAATGTCATAAACTATAACTATACACTACACAATATATGCAGTTTCACTGCAAATGTAGCCCTGGCCACAAGAACAGGAATGTCTTTGGAGTCCCATTACATATAGGAAGAATAAGATATTTATGAATGGGCAGTAGCTGCTTGTGCTCATTGCCCTGGGAGAAGCATATATACTCATAACAGCTAGTGGACTTCAATAAGCTCCACACATTTACTTGGTTTCATAAGAATACTCAAGTTACACAACAATCTAGGATTTAAGACTCATCTAAAGCAGCTGTCAGTTTTCATGGGAAGGTAAAAAATAATTTGCAGTCAGTTAATACATGAATACATTCAAGTATATGCTCCATCCTAGAACACACTTTTGACAACCGTGTAGTGAATCCTTGATAGAACATACTATTTGGTAAGACTCAAAAATCTGCTTTACTTGAGGGTATTTCCATGAACACACTCTCCGTTACGTAAATAATATATCACTAGGTATTTCTGAGAGACTTCCCTTATTCAGACGTAATCCTCATCTGTGAATAAGCACTTAAAAAAATTTTCTTTTTTGGGGCATTTTCTCAGTAGAAACTTGAGACTTCAGTATTCACAGAAGAGTTATATACTTGCTGCTGCACTGCAGTTGCATAAAAACATAGGAATCCTAAAAAAACCCCAAAATAACACCAAACCAAACAACATCCAAAATGGAGAGTCAGATTCAGGAGAGCTGTGGTCTATCTAATGTAACCTCTGGCCCTAAGAGCGAGTAGTATCACAGAGAAGGTTTACTGTAAGGCACAAGTACTGAATAACCTGGTCATAGTCTATTTGGGGTTTTCCTATGCCTTAAAACATTGTGGTGAGAAGAGGTGTTTATCCTAACTTCTGTAGTGTGTATGCTCTAATTAGCCGCATAAACATCTGTTTTTCATGTAGACTGACATATCTAGTTTGCCACAACTTCCCAAAGTTAATTATGCATTGTACTGAAAAACACACCCTTTTTAAAATCAGTTATTACCATTTATTGCCTTTCAATGCAGTTCTTTGTTCTTACTGTAAGTTAAAGCTCATGATTTATTTATACATACCACAACCCCCCCTCCCCACCCCCAACTTTTCATCTTCCAACCTAACTAGATTGGTTTTATTTCTTTCAGTACCTGGATACAAGGAATTCCCTTCAATGCCACAAAGCACTTCTGCCTATCCTGCAGTCCTTCTCTATTTTTACTGTATTTTCTTAAGAGTGATCCAGGACCAAATGAAGAGCTCCTGTTATAAAGCTACATTATATAAACAAGCAGTAATTACTAACCAGGAAATACTGTTATTGTTTTATAAAATTTAAAAAAAACACAAACAAACAAAAAGATTAAGAAAGAGACAGACAAAAGCCTAACTTGGCAGCTTTTCTAATGCAGCAAATGTAGTTAATTCAATATTCAGCAACATGCAATTAGATCGAATTATGTATTCAGAAGATTTTACTTGGATTTGTTAGCTGCAAAATCTCATCTGCCATCACAATACCTATTCCCTAAGCTTTGCTAAATACATAACACCTAAAGTTCTTCAGCCTTCCTCCAAATAATATTCTATCACCCTAAAATTCTATCATCCCTTTATTCATCTATCAATTGCTACACAACAATAGCATTACTAACATTCACCCTATTACTCATTTTCCTACATCTTCCCGTTCATCTTCTATGAGGTACAAGTTGCCAAGCATCCAAGCAGCTCTGAGCGTGCCACACACCCTAGGACATAGTAGAACCCTGAGTTACTCTACACTACAACTTCTCCACAAGGAACAGTTCCCGTAAGTCCATCCCATGCTTCTCCATTGATATTCTAAAATATCTCTTACAGGATGGCAGTTTGGCATAAGAACTTTTTGAAAGTTCCAAGGAAAAAAAAATTACACCCATTAGTGTCTTCTAACACAAAATAATAATCTGGGTTAGCTTTAGCTGTATCTGTACCTTCCTCATCAGATCTAGCTGTAGAAACACTCATAACAAAACACAACCTATTAGAGTATATCATCTTGTGTACCTTTCTTTGCCATTCTTCCCTGGAGAATTCTATTCTGAAAAGTGCCAAAGACGTCCTGCGATCCAACAAACTCTTTCAATAGGCAGCAATATAACCAAGAAAAGGAGAGGTTATACTCTGATGTGAAACATCACATTCTTACAATATTTCACTAAGCTTGTTTGGATGTTGCTACCACCAATTGATACAGTTTCTTTCTTCTCAGTCCTTAGTTGGGCAATCCAAAAGTGGGGCAACAAGACAGATTGAAATGCAAGTGAAGCTACGTCGTATTGTTGAAAAAGAACATGTCCCAAATGGCACTCTTCTAACTTCGAAAGCCCGCAAACAGAAATTCTTCTAAGATCTCACATGCATTTCACACTAAACCTGCACCCATTTAAATGTCAGCTCACAAATGCATCTGAAATGTATAAATAAAGCTCTTCCATTTCCAAGGTTTTAGAAAGTTCTTTGGTACACTGGGTCGTAGCCAGCCTACAGTCAGAAATTGCTCCAATGGGTCAGATACAATTTTATAGAAGCAAGTGCTACATTTAGACTTCATTCTCACTACTTTTGTCTCTTCTTGAGAAAGGAATTTCTTCCATGTTTTTGAAAATGGTTTATCCTTGCCTATTTCAGCTACTGTGTAAATTTAAAATCATCAGAATCAATGATTCAGAAATACTCCTATAGAAATCCTTTTTCCCTAAAAGCACAGTATCAGTCACTTTTATCTTAACAGACTTCTAAAGCAAAAATAGCATCGATCTCAATAGCTATACATACAGCATCTGAATACATCCAAGGAGGCGATACATTTCAACTTTCTAATTACTTATTATCAGTAAAAGCTTTAAAGCTGTAAAGCTTCACAGCATGTGTACATAACAAACTACAAACATTACAGTAATTCCTTCCAATATCACAGGAATCAGTTCCAGAAAGATATCACAGTAAGCAAAATCCACAAAGTAGCAGTAAATACAGTAAAAACAGTAAAAATGGTAGTGTCCTGGGTAAGAACAATATCTTGCAGGGAAGATAGGAACCTTCCTAGAGTGGAAAGGGAAAAAAAAGCCTCCTTATCTACTTTACTATACCTTTTCAATCAAAGGGAGTTTCAGCCAAAAAATGTAATAAAAGGAAGCAACAATTCCTTACACAGACGGGCTGGCTCCGAGTGAGGATCGGTGCAGGGACAGCTCTCTCCCTCCCTCTTCAGGGTTGGTGGTGGGCCCCCTGAACACAGGGCTGGGCTGGGACAGGTAGCAATGGGAGCAGACTTGATTTTGGTCACAGGAAAATAGTTGGGACTTCTTCACTGTTGTGCAGGGAGCAAAACCACAGCAGTAAGGCAGCTCANCACAGGAAAACAGTTGGGACTTCTTCACTGTTGTGCAGGGAGCAAAACCACAGCAGTAAGGCAGCTCAGGTTCTTCTTCCCTGATCACAGCTGAAAATCACCAGTGACCCATCTGGTCCCCAGCAGTGTCCTTCTATTGTCCACAGAGAGGAGGGGGGTTGAAGACCAAACACTCCAGTCCCAGCCCTGCACAGCCATCAGGGGCCAAATGGCCCATCAAGAGCCATTAGCTCTCCAGACAAAAGACAAAGCAGTCCTCCATCCACAGCCTCGTGGAGGAATTCTGCTCCATTTTGCTTAGTTGGATTAACGTCTCCTTTCCTCAGCGTTCAATAATAGCTTTGTGGTTATGGAAAAATTAAATTTAACCCATGACAATCCAGTAAAGACACAGGAAAAAAATCCGCAATGTAATGATTGCTACGAATGGAGAAGCGTGAAGTAGCAAGGGACTACTATATTACTAAAACTGAGAAGCAAAGCCATCCATTAACTTAAGATGCAGACCATGAAATCACAGAATGCTCAAGAGAAGCAATTCTGAATTGAACGTTACAGTCGGGTCTCCAATAGNGAGTTTCAGCCAAAAAATGTAATAAAAGGAAGCAACAATTCCTTACACAGACGGGCTGGCTCCGAGTGAGGATCGGTGCAGGGACAGCTCTCTCCCTCCCTCTTCAGGGTTGGTGTTGGGCCCCCTGAACACAGGGCTGGGCTGGGACAGGTAGCAATGGGAGCAGACTTGATTTTGGTCACAGGAAAATAGTTGGGACTTCTTCACTGTTGTGCAGGGAGCAAAACCACAGCAGTAAGGCAGCTCAGGTTCTTCTTCCCTGATCACAGCTGAAAATCACCAGTGACCCATCTGGTCCCCAGCAGTGTCCTTCTATTGTCCACAGAGAGGAGGGNGGTGAAGACCGAACCCTCCAGTCCCAGCCCTGCACAGCCATCAGGGGCCAAATGGCCCATCAAGAGCCATTAGCTCTCCAGACAAAAGACAAAGCAGTCCTCCATCCACAGCCTCGTGGAGGAATTCTGCTCCATTTTGCTTAGTTGGATTAACGTCTCCTTTCCTCAGCGTTCAATAATAGCTTTGTGGTTATGGAAAAATTAAATCTAACCCATGACAATCCAGTAAAGACACAGGAAAAAAATCCGCGATGTAATGATTGCTACGAATGGAGAAGCATGAAGTAGCAAGGGACTACTATATTACTAAAACTGAGAAGCAAAGCCATCCATTAACTTAAGATGCAGACCATGAAATCACAGAATGCTCAAGAGAAGCAGTTCTGAATTGAACGTTACAGTCGGGTCTCCAATAGCACTGTACTGTGGGTCTTGCCCCTTATATGTGAAGCCCTCCTTCCGCATAGAACAGCAGCA
>WEKX01024519.1:45091-96407 GCA_013390025.1 Pitta sordida
CTGTCCTGGTGTCTCTCTGGGTGGGTAGACCTGGTCTCTCCATACTTGAGGTAGATGAGTATGTCTCGGAGAGTCATTTGAAGAAGTCATGGACAGCACATCTAACCTGAGAGCGTGTAAATCTTTCGTAACCGCACGCAGCCTCTGTGCTCCAAGAGGAGTGGGGCAAGCACCATTCGGAGCAGACCTGCTGCAGCCCCTGCACTCCCAGCAGAGCGGGATAGAGAAGACTGGCGCGGTGCGGGCGCACTGGCAGGGGCACTCACCGTAGCCTTCTCGCTCGGAGCGTGGCGAAGCGGGATGGGAATGGCCACCGCAGCATGGGCACATCTGCGGGGAGACCCGCTGTAGCCTTCTTGCTCGGAGCGGAGGGAAGGGGGTTGATTTGAATATTCATGACTGTCTAATTTGATTATTCAGGCGTGTNCCACCGTACTGTGGGTCTTGCCCCCTATATGTGAAGCCCTCCTTCCGCATAGAACAGCAGCATGTTAATATGCAAATTTGCCCCACACCCTCATACGGCCCCCCCATGCGCTCCGGCGCTGTTTCAGCACTGCCCTGCTGTGTGTTGGTGTTTGTGTCAGTGTTTCCCAGCGCTTGGTCGGGGACAATGGCGTGGGGGAGCCGCCCACGCCACTGTCCTGGTGTCTCTCTGGGTGGGTAGACCTGGTCTCTCCATACTTGAGGTAGATGAGTATGTCTCGGAGAGTCATTTGAAGAAGTCATGGACAGCACATCTAACCTGAGAGCGTGTAAATCTTTCGTAACCGCACGCAGCCTCTGTGCTCCAAGAGGAGTGGGGCAAGCACCATTCGGAGCAGACCTGCTGCAGCCCCTGCACTCCCAGCAGAGCGGGATAGAGAAGACTGGCGCGGTGCGGGCGCACTGGCAGGGGCACTCACCGTAGCCTTCTCGCTCGGAGCGTGGCGAAGCGGGATGGGAATGGCCACCGCAGCATGGGCACATCTGCGGGGAGACCCGCTGTAGCCTTCTTGCTCGGAGCGGAGGGAAGGGGGTTGATTTGAATATTCATGACTGTCTAATTTGATTATTCAGGCGTGTCAGGTCACACAGATGCAGTTGCGAAAAGGGGCCTCCTTAATCGCTGAAAAATCATGCCACTACGATGTGAAGCCACCATATGGGGGGCGTGAAGTGAAAGTGGGCCAACTGTATAGAAAAAGAATGCTACTTTATTTTGTTTTCTAGAGTGGGTCAATGTAGTAAACGCTGGATGTAAGAGTCACTGCACAGGTGCAATAGCGAATGCCCATGAAACAGACCTCCTCAATCACAGGGAAATTATACCATAAAGAGGTGAATCCACAAATGAGGAATCATGAAGTGGAGAAGGTTGACCGTATCAAGTTTCTCAGCCCTGTGACTGCAAAGTAAAGATCTTAAAATGTATAATTCTTACGAACTAATAAAAACCAGAAAACAAATAATAAAATAAATATAGCCTTTTAACTTAATGTCAACCTGCAATTGTTGAAGACCAAAGAAATAGTAAAAAAATAAAAATAAAAATAAAAAATAAGGATAATTGAGAATAAGGAAGTCTTTGTGCATTTAACTCTTGAATATTGTTGTTAGAATTTCTGTAGAAAAACAATGGTTCCTTTTTCTTGCTATCTGCTAAAATCAAAACTTGAATTAACTGAGCACACATGAATCTTCTGAAAGATGGACCTTAACTGTGAGTCCCCCCAAGTCTTCTCATTAACACTAGAAAACAAATCGCTCATCGAGATATTCAGGACAAAAATAGTGATTCTGTACAGTCTGTTTTCTGAGGACCTACTTTTCTAACACAGGTTAAGAACTTATCCACAAGCCCTCTGAAGACTGTACAATGTGGTATTGACCAGATCATTTCATTCTACATCACTCAAAAGGCATTTCAGCATGAACCCATTCCTATTCATTGAAAGCCTCAACTAAATGTGCATTCAAACCCATTAACATCAGCTGAGGCTTTGGTCTAATCACCAAGCACACATATTAAGTTTCCCCACTGAATATATGCTCTCTGAATGGAACTTCATTCAATTCCTACATCAACGTGCTGAAAACAGAAGGGCATGTATAGTACCTGAATGATGAGATAATGAAGATGCTCAAACATTACAAAAATACCCTAAGCAGAGTTTGTGTCCTAAACCAGGTGATGATCAATGTGCTAGCATAGGTTCTCTTGCATACTTCTTGGGAGTCTTCCAGGTAAAACCACATCCTGTAAGACCAAGCTCTTTGCTTGGTAGAGGTCTCACTCCTGTGCAAGCAACAATAATGACAAAATAAAGAACTGATAATAAATTAGCTAGATTAAACTGATCAAATTTTCAAACACACCACAATTTCCCAGATAACAAAAATGGCAACCTGTTAGTGTGGGGTTTCTTTCTTACATTTAAAAAACAAAGACTCCCGCAAAACCCAGTTGGCAGTTTTCAGCTAAACTCTAATATTACAAATTAACTCCCTATCACAATGGAATATCCTGACACCATACTGCAGGCTCCTTTAATGAAACCAAACCAACAAAAAAAAAAAATCACAAAAAAACCAAAACAAAGCAAACAAACAAGCAGAAAAGATGTAGTGTTTCCAACTAAGTTTTCCACTAAACAAAGGAAAATGCTGATTCTACCTGGATGGTATCAGCTACACTAACTCAATCTAAGGAAACAGGTAAAAACTAACAAGGTCCATAGTTCTACATATCAGGTTGAGGGAGAAGAGCAAAGTGAAAAAGGAACCACTAATGCATTTGCAACAAAACAGTTTGGATCATACTGCTCAGGAACACCAGTTTCATCAAAAGCAAAAGATGATTTAAAAAGAAGAGTGTGCATTGTATATGCTAGAGTATTTTACTTTTCTAAAGTAAATCAAAAGCTTTTAATAGGCTTGGCATGATCCAAAACTTAAGGGTTTCTTCTATCTTACGTTTTACAAAATTAAGATTAACTTTACTTATTTCTTAGTTCTGTTCCAGAACAACATTTCACAACCAGAACAGGTCTGCTGGTCAAGGCAATTTTCACACCTTATGATACTAACCTTAGCCTAATCAAAAGGAAATGCTGCTTTCTGACCTGATGAATTATAATTTTTTACACAAAAGTCAGGACTGCATCTTCTCTCTGAACTCAATCTTTATTTCATCATCATTTTTATCAAATCAGTGCTGGTGGCAATACATCAGCTCCTTAGAATTTCAATGAAATTTTCATTACAAAGGCTTTCGGGGTTCTGCAAATTTTCCCTGGTTTATTCTGCCTGTGATTTAGTCTCAATGTCTTTCCATAATATTTTGCCTACTCTCCTAGGTAGTTCCCAGTAAGGCCCAGCTTTCTGGGCACCTCTGTGCCTGGAGTGAGATTGGGTTAGCAGGAGTCTGTGCCACATCCCTTGCTCTCCTGACTTATTATTATTATTATCCCAGTGATAAACACAGCAAGCTCTACACGTGCAATCTGATTCCCGGTACTATCCGGGTGATCCGGTATTTGTGAGTATCACCCAGTGAGTGGCTTCATAGTTGTAGCAGGTTGAAAAGATCAACAGCCAGTTAGCAGCTACGGGTTGATAACAAAACTATATACACACATATATATATACATAGTATATACACTTAAACCATCTCTAAAGAGTTTCTACATTATTCTTGGATTAGTTAAGTTATATAAACAACCTATGCTTATACCAAAAACACATCCAAAATACATAATGTACAATATAATTAACAGTATTCTCTTATTATATGTAATCACACTGATAGCCAAAAGAAGACAACAGATACAAAAGTCACATACTGGGTACTTGACCCCTTAAAAATTACATCTTGATGGTGTCCTCAGTAATTTTCCACAGAATCTTATATGTTTTTCTCCTTCTCAAAAAGCCCTTCTCTTCCTTTAACATAGTATTACAGTTTATCCAATGCCAGTAGTTGGTAATAGAGCTGACATTGCAGGAGTACCTTTCTGATAGTTCATCTCTTACACAAATGTACTATTCTGTAAAGAAACAGAGCCAGATGATGCTGAGCGAATTTTCTGAAGATACTATTTTAGAAATGAACAACTGAGAAAAATATATCTGCATAATTTTTAACAAAACAATGTGGAGCGTGGTCCGATGCATTAACGGTCTATAATGTTATTGAACAAGACTGCAAGAGAGACACTTTACTTGCACTTGCTTGTCAGACAATTACTCTCTGCTACTGTAATACTTCATGTGCATACTTCCAAGGAAGACTCATGAACGCACAGGTTCATTAAGGGAATGAGAGAATCGATTGTAAAATGGAAAAGGCCGAGTGAGGTCATATTTCAAAGAGATGAATATGGTACACTCCATTATGTTGTAATCAGCCTCTCTCTTTCATCCTAAGAACTGTAATAGTCTATCCTAATTTTCAAGAAAAAAAAAAATCTCACTGCCTGCATCATACCTTCATCCCAAATACAGTGAAGAATTCAAATGTGCTGCAGGCAGTTTCCATTTACCATGGTCTTTGGAGCAGACGGTATTGATGTTGCTGACCATTTTTCTCCTTAATAAGAAAAACATTCAAATGCTACTAATATTGCTGCCTTGGCAAACCACATTTTATAGATGGGACTTGCCCTGTACATGACACATAGAACATCAATCAAGGCTGAATTTTATTTCAATTTATTATGGTTGCTGTCTAAATGAAAAAATGCTTATATCGTTAAAATGTCTTACAATATAAATGTGTAAATGATGTAATCACCCATTTGTGAGAAAACTCTGATTTTGATTAAAAATATCTACAGCTAAATATTTAATAAGTGTGATAACCAAAAAAACACAAGCACATTAAGAAACTGTAGTAATTGGTATCTGGTGTAATATTGTGGGTTTGTGCTTGATAGCTTTTATCTTTAGAAGATGAGTTTATAAGGTATTCTTTTAAAATGATAGGAGCTGCCATTTTGTTCAACCCTTCCAGAATAGATTACTTCAATCTTGACTTCATTCAAGAGCTCACATCTGTGGCTTTTTCCAAGTTATCATTTATTACATTTCTTTGCTTGCGATAGCCAGCTGTCTCCAGACTCTGAACCTGGTGGCCTGCAAAAGTCACAGAATCACAGAATATTCTGAGTTGGAAGGGACCCACAAGGATCATCGAGTCCAACTCTTAACACAGTCTCCCTGGCGGGAATTGAACCCGGGTCTCCCACACACCAGGTGGGGACACTTACCACTGTACTAAAGTGGATTTCCTACAAGCTTTCCCAGCTAAGCAACTCTGGAACAACACACAGTTACAAAGGGGTAGAAAGCAGCACCTTATAAGTAGACAATACTCAATTTTGTAATTTATTATAGAGTGCACAAATGTGTCCCAGTGGTAGAGACAAAATTTAACACTTGGCAGAGTTCTACTGGCACATGTTGCATCCAACATCCCCAGGAGCTGGCTATGATTATGATTTTCCTAGACGCTGCCTCAAGCATGGCACAAAGCAACGCACACAAGTTAATAGTCATGCTGTGGTGAGCATTATAGATCATCAGGTCAACCCAAGGGTGTTGAAAACTCATTAAACTTTCATATTCTTTCTGTATCATTAGCATACAGTTATTATATAAGTACAATATTCCCTCCTTATAAAAAGCTAGCTCTATCTGCTGTGTTTATCTGACAAAGCTCAAAAGTCTAGAGCCTAAATGTAGTGCCACACATCAAAGGATGAGAAATGGTTACAGAAGTTCATAAGCACACCAGAAACAAAATTCAAACAGTTGCTACTAGAAAATAAGAGTTTGGCATGGATGTACAGGCAACAGGTTCCCCCCTCTACTCCACTTCTGTAAGATCTCCAAAGAGAAGGACAATAAGAGGGCTGAAACACCTGAAAAGACAGGCTGAGTGAATTGAGGTCATTCAGCCAGGAGAAGAGAAGGCTCCAGGGCGACCTTATAGCAGCCTTCCAGTACCTAAAGGGGGCTACAACAGATCCATAGAGAGACTCTTTACAAGAACATGCAGTGACAGGACTTCTTCGAACTGGAAGAAGGTAGGTTTAGATGAAGTATCAGGAAGAAACTCTTCACTGTGACAGTATTGAGGCACCAGAACAGGTTGCCTAGAGAGATTGTGGAAGTGTTCAAGGTCAGGTCTGATGGGGCTTTAAGAAACTTGGTGTAGTGGAAAGTGTCCCTGCTCACAGCAGGGCGTTGGGACTAAATCATCTTTAAGGTCCCTTCCAATCCAAAACATTCTATGATTCCATTTTTCCTTACTTGAAGAAAAGTCTGTGAAACAGAGTTTGTATTCCCAAGACAAAGACTGAACTCCAAAAGCAGTCTCTTGGCACATATTAGAAACCATAAAAAGATGTGATGAACATACACATAGCACAGCCATGTACAGTATCACTTAGTGCTGCAGTTTGTCAGGTAACCACTGCTCATGCACAAGTCCCAGCATCTTCCATGACAGGGAAACTTCTGGAAGACTTTTTTGCCTTGCACTGCAGGGTCCAGAGAAGGGCAACAAGGATGATGAAAGGACTGGAGAACAAACCCTATGGGGAGCGGCTACGGGAACTGGGCTTGTTCAGCCTGGAGAAGAGGAGGCTCAGAGCTACCTGAGGGGAGGTTGCAGCCAGGCGGGTGTGGATCTCTTCTCTCAGGCTGATGACACCAGAACGAGCGGACATGACCTTAAGCTACGCCAGGGGAGGTTTAGACTGAATGTTAGGAAGAGGTTTTTCACAGAGAGAGTTATTGGTCATTGGAATGGTCTGCCCAGGGAGGTGGTGGAGTTGCCATCCCTGGAGGTGTTTAAGAGAAGACTCGATGAGGAGGTCAGTGACATGGTCTAGTTGGTGGGGAGTTGGACTGGATGATCCTGAGGGTCCCTTCCAACTCAGAATGACCTGTGAGCCTGTGAACTTCAACTTGGCCTTAAAAAACAATCAAAACAAAACAAAACAAAAAAAGAAAATGTATGAAAGTTACATGACAGACAAATGGGACTTCTATAAAATTGTATATTGTCAAGTTTGCCAGAATGTGTGGAAAGAAGAGTCACTGTCCTGGTTAAATCACATCCTGCTACAGCTGTCCAACTTTACAGCTAAAATGTTCATATTAATTCCATTAAACAATCAGAGACGGAAATCCAAAACATTATAACAAGTATGTTGGCTTGGGACAGCCTTTTTTCAGATTTAATAACAGATACAGTACTCACAACTTCAAAGGTGAAGAACTTCTTTGTGAATATTCACACCCTGGAGGCCCCAGAGCAGTTGTCCTGTGGAAATCTTACAAAATCTAAACTTTACTATACATTTCTGACAAACATTTTAGAAAAGAAAGGATGGTTATTTTGGTAGTTATGGAGCTGGCCTGACATTTAGAGGATCTCAATTTAATTTCCTTGTCTGCCAGACTTCCCTTCATAATCCCAGACAAAGTAAATCATTTTCCTTTCCCTAGTTTTTCATCCTTAAAATGGAAAAGACCACTTAACTACCTGAGTCACAGACATTTTAAAAGGAAAAAAAAATCCTTTTCTTTTGCCTTTTTGTTTTTTTTCTCAGGTAGAAATTCACCTGAAAGCTCAATCTACTTTACTGTATACTGCTTCATTCTTGAAAGAAACAAAACACACTATTTATAGGTAATACTCCCTATATGTTCCAGGTCTTTATGTCATTGGAGAGTCTTTTATTTTAAAAATCCTTCTCTGTGATAAGGCAAGATATGGAAGAATGAGCACTGAGGAAGTTAATAAACAAAATGCATTCATGGCCCATTACTTCAAGTAACTTTACTATATAAATAGTCCACTCATCAAATAATGGCCTCAATTAACATTTAATTTCCAAACAATGCATTTTAACATACTGCAGGCATTAAAAGTTCTGCATGAATATCACTATTCTAGAAGTGCCACAATTTACAAGAGAAGTATTGATATATTTTCCACTAGATTAAAAACATTTTGATTCTTTTCCCACCCTTTCTCTAAAGAAAGATACTCTACTACATGTGGAAGCTCCCAATCTGCTGGCTGATGACGGCCATCAGCCTTGCTTTTAAAATCCATAAGCAAACTAGTGCAGCATTATTAAAGAGGAGAAAGAGGTCCCTGTGATTTTGTTGAGAAAGCAAGTGATGAGCATTCACTGTGTAAACACATGCCTCAATCTTTTTTACAACAAGGTTGAACAAAGAAAGTTTTCTGAGACAACTTGGTTCCTATTAGCTAAAAAAAATAACTAAAAAATAACACTGTGACAGCAGGGAACAAACACTTGAGGACAAAACCAAGGAAATAGTGGAAGAGTCTTTCTGACATTATGTGCACATTCCAACAGCAGCATGCCTTTAACAGAACACTCCACTACAAGAACAGCTGTGATACTTGTAACTTGGTAGATCTAAATGTCCTGTGAAAGCCTTCCTCTCACTCAGCTATCTTGGTTTTCCACACTAATACATTCTCCACCAGCACAGAAAATTAAGAACTTAACTGTGAAAGAGAGTATCTTTGTAACATGTGGTTGCTTTTATCCTGCAACACAGTAACCGAGTATTAATGACAAGGTAATTAGGTCAATTACTCAAACACCAACTAAACACATTCTAACAATGACTGATGCAGTCATGGCGTCATTTTAGCAACTGACTCCAGTACACGCAGGTATTTTTTTGTCTCATGGGTTTGACCTGAATCCTAATGAATGTAACTGCTAGACAAAACGAAGGCAGTACAAGCAATGAGCTTTAAGAGAATGCTGCAAAATCTGCTGAAAAGTCAACAGATGTTTCTGCTAGAAGCCAGAAGGATGGAAGGCCAGAAAGCTCCTGGAAATCTAAAATCGACCTACTGTGCTTTGATGAAGTGTTTTGATAGTGAAGTGATGGAATAAATAAAATAATAATAAAAAAAAAGAGTTAGCATATGACAGATCTAAATATAAAATCCTGCCAACACACATTATCCTCAAAACGTATTTTAGTTCATGTTAGGACTTCTGCCTGGGGGTTCATCAAAGGCATGAAAAAATTAATTCAAGGAAAATGAAATATTAAAAAAAAAAGCTGTTTCTTAACTATTATTTTCTTCGCAAGCACTGTCTTATTTTAAATTTATTGTTAATACAGTATGTTAGCAGTTGTCCTTAATAAGCTCTGCATACATCCAAGAAAACTGCATACACTGACAAAGATGCTTCCAGTTTTGCACAACACATGGCTTTTTTATACTGTATGTTCTCACTTGAAAACTACTCCCTCACAAAACGAAAATTCAGCAGAATCTCTAATAGCTTTCATATTTCAGTCTAATAGGTAGCATGGCATTGCACTGCCACCCACCTTTGCTACAATATTGCACAGCACATTTAACAGACATTTGCTTCCTTCACTCAGTCCTTATGTGCAGCTTCTGCAGGACCTTAGTATTAACATTTAACAGAGTCTATGAGCATAAAGCACATTTATGAACACCTGCTAGAACATTTTATTTGCTTTAAGAGCTTTATTATAACTGTTAAATTTTCTTGCTATGCTTTATGGGCTAAATCCTTGTCCAGTCCTAGCCTCAGTTCCCATTGACTTCAACTGGAAGCAGATTTGATTGTATGTGGGTTTCCATACCAATTCAATACAGCTTTAAATGAAATGGGATCACTGGTAAACACGATACTGGATAAAAAAAGCTGGCACACAGCAGCTCTAAACATCTACTGAACGCAGACTTCAAATGCAATTAAAAACAATAAAAAAATAAACCCCATACTCATAAGTCTGTAACCTCCGCACTGCACTACAAAACCTGACCCTGAAGGTAGAAGTACAAGACATGCAGGTACCCCATCCACAACTGGCTTTGTGGGATGTATTATCATCAACTACTCACTCTCACTCACTAATGCTGTTGTCACCAAAATTTGTTCCTCTGTATGAAAGCCACCAAAGGCCAGAATCCAGCCATGTCAGCATTGGTCTCCTCATCTGAGACATCCAGAGAGCACAGTCCTCTTCAGCAACAAAGGACAGGCTGAAACAAACCATGCAGAGGCAGAAGCTGGGGAAGAGCAGCCCAAAGATGATGTTGTAGAGGAAGTAGACATTCTCTACAAAAGTTCCTCTTTGACAGAGTTTTACTAACAATACTGGAGATATGCGTAACACCCCTGTGAGACTGAAAGAAACTACACAGAGGCAAGCAACACAGCTCCTCATAGCTAAGGAAAAGAGAATAATAGAGGGCTCCAGGAAGTCTACATGGGACTCCTCTAAGAAAACTTAATCTCATTTGAAAATACATAGAGTTTACTTTGGCCATCGCTATTAAAGTCCAAAAAATGGTAAGACAGTTTGCAAACAAGAGACAATATGGCAGTGCCACATCTGTTTCACAAAAATGTGACAGTATATACTTGATTCAATGCATGCTATGAAGCCTCCCAAAATTCAAGCAATTATAAAAATGAAATTATAGACACAATGATAAATGACAACAAATTAAATGTTAACAGATCTAGCACCATACAAAAAAAATATTGATTTTCTCTGATTACTACTTAGGTGATCAGAGTGTATTAGGTCCTAGTTGCCTGCTTGCTCTAGATTTTATTAATGCTCCAATATCAGACACCCAATTTGGAAATCAATGCTTACTTCATCATTTTTCTCTGAAGGATCCTATTATTCACAATTGATTTAACAGAAATGAAAGGCTTACCATTAACAAGACCCAGCTGCTGACACTTCTTAGATGAATTATTGAACTTCTAAAAGTGAATTAACTTAACCATCACCAAGACTTATTGTCTGGTGTTTCTCATACCAAAGTCAGTGTATTTATAATTACAGAACCAAGTAGCAGAAAGTAGCTTCTCTGCTGCCTCTGTCAACACCCACCATATACACCAAGTTAAAATTTAGCCTTGCAAAGAAACAAATACGGGTTTTGCACCAAATCCAGTCAGTGGGAGCTTAGTCTCTAAATGCCTTTTTGCAACCTGAATCTTCATCTTCTTTCTAAAGCTCATAGATGCAGGTCATTTCAGGTTTCAGAAATAGGAAAACCAATTTATGGCAAGTTACATCTTCTGTCAATGAGATTACTACCGTCAAGGATCCCTAGAGCTGACCAAGCCCTGCCAGAAAGCCTAAGAAAGACTATTATTAACTCCCTTTAGCTACAAAATGAAGATCCATCTTATGAATTGAGATAGAAGCAGCAAATATTAGACAATTACAGGTAGAAACAGTACCACAATTCCACTCCAAAAGCAGTGTGAACGTACAAAGCAAGAGGTCTGTGTTTAAAACTGCTCAGAACATAAATCTATAATGCTAATTTTCCAGTCTAAGAAGGACTATGCAAAGCACAAGGTGAACTCAGTTCCTCAAATAAGAGCTTGCTCTGCAGATTACAAACTTCTGAAAGGTTCAGTACCAAGAAAGAACAGGTTTAACCGGGCAGTCCATCAGACTGGCCTCTGTGTTGTAATCCTATGAATTATCAACCTAACTCTCAAACACTATGCATTCCCTGCAGGTACACTGCTAATAATGCTTTTCAGGAATCATTGTTTAAAAGTGGCAATAAAGACCTTGAATGTCAGTGTAACACTGCCCAGCTGCACTGATCTATAAACAACAAAGGGTTGTGCTAAGCAATATACTACACTTCAGGCGTGGGACAGCAGGACCACAGCTGCCCGGTGATACATGAACTGCTCAGTTGTCACAACAAGTGAACACTTCAGGTTTTACTAGATTTTTGGCTAATCTGTACTATCTGTCTGAATATACTTTCAAAATGATAGAATGGCAACTACTTTCTTATCATAATTGCAGAGCTCAGTTTGATTATACTTGGCTCTGGCAATTGCTCTGGAGACTTCAGCTCAAGACCAAGTTCAGACTCCAGTCAAAATACACTCGGGAAGTCTTCTGGATTAATAACACAATTTTTTTGCCACCTTTTTATTGTGGAATGGTGAGATAACATACCTATTCTATCCTTTTCACACAAGCTGAAAGTCAACAACTGTCCAAAATCACTAGAGCCTCTTCTCAAAGCCCTCAATGGATTTGAGTGCTTTCACACTGCTGGAGGCAAAACACCTGGCCTTTTCTTACTAGGGTTAGTATCTGAGGAAGATACTCTTAGAGCAAACCAATCACTTCTTGAATACTGTACTTCTCCTTCCCAACACCCTCCATCTGTTTTAACCCATATCTTACTGGAATTAACATGAAAATTCTGCTTTGGACATTGGACGAACACTATAAATATTAAGGCAAATAGGAAGGAAAGAAACTTGAGAGACAGATCCGCTAATCTCCTAAATCTTACTGTATTACAAAAACAGGCTAAAAAATGAAGTTATTATTATTTTGAAAATACAGGTCATCCCTCAGTTATTCACACCTTCTTATTCGCGGCTTCTTGTATTCATGGAAAAATTTTCCACAAATCCTATGTAGTTATTCACGATTATGTCCAGCCGATGCTTGTGCAGTTGCCCTGCTTCGCAGAGGGGCAGTGACTGGCATGCCCTGTCAGGGAAGGCAGGTGGCACCTCTCGCTTGCTGGGAACAGTCACAGATGACTCCTTTATGAGTGTTACGGAGGTTACATGGCGTTTATAGTCCTGCGGTGCCATGAGACAGTGCAGCCTGTCTCATGCTGGTCTCATGCTGCAGTCCCTTCCCTGCTCCTGTGTGTCTCCATGGCTGGTCCCTATCAAGGAAGGGTTACATGTAGTCTAACAGACACCACCGTGGCACGCCTCAGGGCACACGGGGTCCCATTCAGGGATGCATCAGTACCGACTGCCCCGCGAGCGGGCACTGAGACCCAGCACTACTTATGTATGAGAAGTCACACTCTCCCCTGTCATTTTAAGCCTAGACTGACTGTATGTGTCTGTGCGTCTGTGCACCAGTGTGTGTGTGTCTGTATGTCTGTGTAACTGTTTCCATGGCTACAGGCGGGGGAGGTATTGCTGATAGGTGTGCTGCGTACTGCAGTGGAAGAGAATCACCAAGTGCAGTGTGTGCCCAGGGGCTGCGTGTCCAGTGTGCCTGGTGACTGACATAGCCCCAGGGAAAGTGCCCCATGAAAGTGGCGCTGGGCTGGCGGCGGTGGGGCAAGTGCTGTGTGCTGGGATGGGGCAGCAGCAGGACACATCCACGCCGCTGCCACTGCTGCCACACCAGGAGGAGCCTTCTGTTCCCCCACGCCCACCGCAGCAGGTGGAGGCAGTGTTCTGCTTGGTGCATATGGCCACTGCTGCCACTCCCACACTTGGAACCAGTGGATGTATCATAGCTGGCACAGTTAAAAGGACAAAACCTCCAACACCAATGCCATTCACCCTCTTGAAGGGTCAGGGTGTCACAGTGTTGCAGTTACGCATAAGCGTTCACGAGGTCCAAGCCCGCCTGCAGCACAGACCCATAGCAACCCGAGCCAGAGGACACAGGGGTCGTCCTCACTGGACTGCAGACTCCTCCAGGGATACAGACCAAGCATGCACCGACCCCCTTCCCCGCCGCAGCCCTGGGGTGCACTTCCTCACCATGGTGGCACTGCAAGCATGCATGGTGGCTGCAGCCTGGCAGCAGAAGTGGCAGTGTGGCCGAAGAGAAGCCCAGGGATTCCCCAGGGGTCTACCCAGTCAGAGAGGGCTCAGAAACGGTTCCCTTTGCTCCCCTGTGCTGTGAGAGGCCGTGGGAAGGTTCTGAAAATGCTTCCCAGCACTCCGAAGTGGCAGGGGATGGAGCAATGGGCGTGGCCTATATGCATATTAATGGTGCACCCGTATTCGCTAATTAAAGGTTTTGCGGGACCCGTTATCCACAAATATGGAGGGATGACTGTATTTAGGCACCCAAAGTTTTCCCTCTGCCTCTTGTCTACACAATAGCACTGTTGAAATGGAAGCCGGTTGGCCATAACTGAACTCTGGTTAAATTTGGTATCTGTAAAAAATGTATCTCTGCAAGTAGGTTATAACAATTTTTTTTAAAAGACATGGACATTGGCAGATTTCCTGTCTTTTTCTACACTCATTTCTTCCAGTACTTCCCACATTGCAAAATAAATCTTAATGGTATAAAGACGGCGCAGATTGCAAAATTGGTCCTAGTGGTTCCAATGGGAATAATGTGGTCAGAATTTGGCATTCAACAAAGTTTCCATTTCTACGTAGGTTTCATTTATTTTTCAGTTTAAAAATAAGACCATATTTTGGCATGTAACTAGAGCTGCTCCTAAAACTCAAAAGAAATAACACTGCTGGCAAACCTCAAAGCTGTTCCGAGACAAAACTGTTGGCAGAACTTTTTCTAAAAGTTCTTTTTGACTGGTGGCAGAATTCAACACCAGCATAAATGGGAGAAATTTCACTGAAAATAGTTATATTACACATTAAGTTTATATAATGCAAATATATTTGGCTGACATGGAATTTAAATTCTTTTGAACCAATTCTGTTTATCTTCTATATATACATAATAACTTAGCACCAAATTCCATAATCATTTTTCTGTGAATACTGTTTTTTCTCCTACACAAAGGGTACTGTGCTATTTACAAAGTACACAGCCATGTCACACGTGTTATTTTAACACAAGTTATCCAATTATGATGTGATGAAATTGAAGTTGCAAGATCTATATTTCTATATCAATTGCAGGCACAGAAGAAAATAACATAAATCTGGAATTTCACAAATTTGAGGGTTTAGGTTTGCAACCTACTTTCTAAAATACCTTTTTTGCATGTCATACTCCAAGGTTTATTTAGAGCATGAATATATTAACCAATGTGCTGCGGTGCTTTGTCAACACAGATCACAGCAAGATTTGCTTCTCAACTCCACTATAGGACAGACAATTATGAAAGCATTCAAGTACCTGAACAAAGGTGCCCATGCCCTTAGATATCCACGATATAGCTGGATGATGGATGTGACAAAGTACTTAGAAGGAAACCTGCACTATTTTAGATCAGCTGTTAAAAGCAACTGAATTGAGTTCCTCTTGTTAGAGAGAGAGAAAGCTATGTGTTAGTGACAACAGGCTGCTGAGGTAAGCTTAGAGGTTTGAGGAAAGGGTCATAATAACACCCTCTTTTTTACCTCATGCCTGGGAAATGCAGACTGCTCTTCCTGTGAAAGCAGAGTGGGCAACAGCAGCATTAAATCAGCTACTGCAAGCAGGCTTCAGCAGATAAATGGAAGCATGGTAACTGAAAATCTAGCACTTCGTAAAAGCTAATGTTCCTTCCCTTCTTTAGGGGTTGTGTGATCCCAGGTTTAAGAAGTCCACAATTTTGTCAAGGTGACCCCTCTTTCCTAATGAAAGGTTGGAAAAGATAACTTGACTTAAATTTCCATATCTAAACAGATTTCAACACAACTGCATTGACTAAGAAAAGGGCATTTTCACTGTTCCAGAATTATTATCTTCCCAAATCTTGAGACCTGCTACAAACAAAGGAGGTGAGAGATCAAATCAAAGAAAAAGCAATACAGAGCTTAAATATGTAGGTATTTGTAAATCCAAGTTCTAAGAACAGCTTGCTTACACCACAGTTGACTTGACTTTAAAGGTAGTCGTTTGAGTATCGCATTGAAAACCTTCAGTGTGTTGTTGCCTTTTTTGTGGAACTGTGCTTTTTAAAACCTGTTACAGCGTCACTGAAAGAAAAACTGACAAAGAACCATAGACTGGATTCATTTACCTTCAGATCCTTAAAAATTTGTATCCTATGTACCGCAATTCATGAACTGCTGGAAATAATTCAACCAATCGCATGGACTAGATGACCTTTAAAGGTCTCTCCCAACCCAAAGTATTCTATGATTCACAACACTTGATTGTAAAAGTCAGTCTGTCCACATTTAAGGTATCTTTTGAATAAAACGTATCAATATATGTTTATTGACTTAAAACAATTCAACAAATAAAAAAAGATAAATGGTGTGCTCATACCACAAATGAATGCAATTAATTTGACCACCAGTGTAATCAATACATGGACCAGATAAGTAGAGTCAGAGCTTCAAATAAACTTACTATGCAGCCACTTTAGGGCTGAAATTCTAACCAGTACTCTCACTAAGTTACACAAGAATTTCAGTGCAGTTTGCTTAAGAACTAGTGTTAAAAAAATCATCGGATCTTCAGAAATTTAAGACCAATTTGCCACCAAGTACAGGTCGCATCTGTTTATTTCCACTGCAGAAATAATTACTGCAAGTGTTTCAGAAAGACTTTGATTTTTGAAAACAAGCACTCTCTTTCCTTGTGCATGTTATCAAGTCTAACAGAGGCACATTTTTATTTAGGCTAAATCATGCCTTATGGGACACACTTAGGAGAAGGAAAGGAGGACATGCAAAAACTGGCACTTGAGACATATTGCCAGTGCAAAGCTGCCAAAAGCACACAGCAGGGAGCATGTTTTGGCTATCATGAGCAGAATAAGCATGCACTCTTTAACCACTGCCAGCTGGCATTTGTTTCCAAATACAAAATGCTCACTAGGCAGTTTGGAGACTGGACATACTCCTAACCTTAACTATGCTCCCATAAAAATGCGCTGCTGAGATAGCTCATTAACCATGCCTGTCTCCTAACTGACTGCCAAATGAGAAAGACTGAATGACACAGAAAAATCATACATTTCTCCCCACGCACAAAAAAATACTTAAAGTATATCTAACACACTCTAATGATTACAGCAAAAGAGAGATTTTAAGAAGGTTGGAAGTTCTCAAATTACTCATAGACAGAAAAAGTAAAATCCAGAGACACAAAGTACCAAGAAAACACAGCAATGAACAGAAAGAGTGGTTAGCATTGTGATTATAAACTATACTATCATGTTTAATACAACCTCTAGCAATCCTCAGAACAGACGCTCCCCGCTTTATGTGCTGGGGCAGATTCGTGGGTAGTAGATTAATGTGCCCCTCCATCTGCTAATGACTATATAGGTCCCCTGGGCTTTGCATCGAGGGTTCTTTGCCCTTAGGATGAAACAAAAAATGAGAATTTATGTTCGTTGCTACATGCACTTACCATTTCCAGCAACGTTCCCAATTGCTAAATGTGTATTATTTCAACTTTATCTAAAAAAATCATATTTCATCACTGTAGTTCAACTGTGATTCCAAGCAGATTTTCAAAGAGATCAGATAAAAGGAGAACAAACCAACAGGGGGGCACTTTTCACTTTCAAAGTGCTTTCCTGACATACACATCCTGCATTGGTACTTGCCCCATAAGTGCTCTATTCATTAACTTTTCACTATAGTTTCAAAGTGACTCCACTCCTTTGGATTTCCCTTTCTCTATTGCTGATGGCCCACTGTTATGGACCAAGCAACTCAGAAGGAAGAAATGTACCAGAGACTGCCACGCAAAGGAGAGGGAACTAATTAAAGCCTTCATTTCCTTCAGAGGATTCCGTAAGTGGGTTTTAACTTATCCCTGTTAACTGTACCTTTGCTTCTGAGAACTGGAGGCAAGTCAGAGGGAGCTTGACACCAGCATAGTCTTCATGGACCTAAGCCAGTTTGACATCCTGGAAAAATACAAGGAAAGAGGAGTTATAAAGTGAAGTTTTGAAGGAATAAGGCAAGCATACTCATCACCAGAGCAATGATAATCAGGGCAAAATCAGGGAGGCTCTTAATGTTATCTCCAATACCCACAAATGAGAAATCAAAACCAGCGCATTCCTTCACTAACGTCACTGAATGTAGTGTCTCAGGTTTGTGATGTGCTTCCTTTTCTCCTTTTCCTGGGCCTATCAACTGCAACACTGACACTCTCCTCAGTTCCATCTCAAGGAAGACCTGGTGTCCATGCCAAAATTCCCAGTGAGCACCCAAGAGAATTCCAGGCCCAGTCAGCTGTGCTAACATTAACAGCCAAACATATTCAATTAACTTCCCACAGTTTACTCAACTTAACTCTGGAAAAAGCTGAAACACCTCTGCAGCTGAAACATCAACAAATTCTACACTCTTTTTATAAAAGAGAAATGTGATTTCAGTAACATGACTTCTACCAATTGTTTTGATCCAATTGGACACTCAACACATTCCTTCCAACAAGAAAAGCAGGACAAGACAAAAAGTAGTCAAGAGGGGAAGGAATTGCTCTGTACTGTACTACAGTGATCCTCCGCATAGTCGCGGTTCGTAATTTGCGGGACCCGCATACTCACTGTTGATTTTCCAGCGAGTTGTGGGCCCTGGTGTATGCACAGAACTTACTGCGAACCCAGTCTGTTTATGAATATGTAAATTGGTCCCAGTCGGGAGCCGGCGTGGTGCAGCTGGGATGCGTTTAGTATAAATGTGTGTTTTTGCATGGCTGGAACTGTCCTCCGCCAGGCTACAAGACAGGGTGACGGGGCTGCCATTGTGTGCGTGTCATTGTGTGCCCAGGGGCCGCGCCCGCCGCTCGTGGCTGGCTCCGCGGCTCAGCACTTGCCACTCACGCAGTGGCCCGGCGGCTCGCGAATCGGTGCCTGCCTCGCTGCTCGGTGCTTGCCCGCCTCGGTGGAGCACAGCCAGAAAACTGAGACAAGCCCCGCTTTCAGGACCATCCTCTAGACCTTATTAGGGGAGGGGGCGTGGCTACAGGCATGGTGTACTCGACTACATAGTGGGTTCTCTATCTTTGCGGATTCCAAGAACCGCGTGAGGAGGACCAGACCCAACAGCCCGCGAGTAACGGGGGATCACTGTACTTCATCTTCAGCAGTGAACTGCCTGGTCTCAAACTCTACCAGAGTGCAGAAACCGCAGCCAAAAAAGACAATTTTTTGTCTCACATCAGCGGCACTACAAAACAATGAGTGTTGAACTAACAAAATGCTCTGCCTGCCCAGCCCTTAGTACTCAGAATACTATTTTGAAAACACTTCTCTACTGCCTTTCCAAATAAAGAAATACTCTAAATCAAAGATATACACTTAATATTGTTTAAGTTCACTGTAAAATGCAACCAAAAAGTCATTTGCAAAAGTCTGACTTAGAGCTGAAAAGCTTGAATCTCAATGCTAAAAAAAAGATAACAAAAGAGATACAGTTAAGAATATTAAAGACAAAAGCAGGACTCAAGGAAGTTAAGGGGCAGAGCAAAAAGCTGCAGTTTCCCTTCCCCACAGAGTGTACAAGATAGCATATCTCCTGCCTGATACTCTTTTGAGCAACAGTTTGCTTCTCTTAATGTGCCTCCTAGGTGCCCATCCTGTAGCGTGTACAGGTAGGCAGCCCCTGGAGGGAAAAGCCACTGAAGTCTGTGCATCCTACAGAGCACCAACAGCAACCATTCAAGTTTTTATACACCAACAGCAACCATTCAAGTTTTTATACAAGACCCTTGTACTTTTGGAGAAAGGCCACACTCAATCTGTCCCCCAGAGAAAACACAGCAGTCTAGATTGATAATATCTACTTACACTGTTGCTGGTAAAATATATACTGCCTCCAACAGTCTTTCTGAAAAGCTGAACAAAAGTCGTAACTTTTAAGCCTGAATCACAGCTAGCATATCTAACTCAAGTACTGGTAAAAGGCATTTATGTAATATCATTTGCAAAAAATCCCCCAAACTTATCTGTTTGGGGGACAAGCAGGGAAGTTACTCTTGATACACTCCTTTCTCCTTGTCCCACAGGTAAGCAGGTCTGCACACATAGATGTCTCACACATGGATACAGGATAACAAACAAAACTTCTCCAGTACTAAATTTTCCAATTTGAACATAGAGGCATCAATATATAAAGTTCACCTTGTTTCAATGAGATACCATTTGAATGAATAATGTTGGCATGATTACAATTCATGTAATCATGGGGATTTCTGGTGACAACACTAATGCCTCACACAGATGGCCAAGACAAGAACTGCTGATATTTTCTCCAACTTAGCATGAAGTTAGTTCTGAGAAATATAAAATGACTCCTTGATAAAAACATCTTATATCCACACTGTATGTTACTAAAAATAAATGGTCAAATATGATGCCAAAACAGTGGTGACTCCATCAACAAAGGACACGTCAACAATCAATCTCAGAGCTTCAATAGCCACACTGTCAAAAAATAAAACAAAGCAAAGCCCCAGCAAACAAACAATCCCCACCAACCTGTTTGTTTGGTTTTTTTAACCAAAGAGTCATTTTCAAATTTAGTATGTTACATACCTCCTGGGACTTCTGAAGAACTCGCCTACAGTAACCATGGCCAAGTCCACCAAAGACTACCACTTACTATGTACCACATTTATTTGTCAGAGCTACTCTCAACACACAGCAGCAAAACTGACTAGTCAAGGTAACAGCACAATGCTGAAGTACTTTGCTAAACAGCTTAAACTTGTTCCTTTGCACATGCTCTTTAGAAAGCTATTTTTATTCTAAATTATTTTGGCCATGAGTACTACACAAAGGGCTCCTCTGATCACACAAACAAACTGCTCTTCCTTTCTAAGAATGTAATTTAAAAGACTATTTAGCATAACTCTTATGATACTTGTTTTCTCTGTGGGAGATCTTCTCACAGAATCAGAATAATTTAGGCTGAAAAGGACCTCTAGAGGCCATGTCCTCCAACTCCCAGTCAAAGCAGTGCTGATTTCAAAGTCAGAAGTTGTTCAGAGTCTGGTCCAGTCAAGTTTCTAAATCTCCAAGGGCAAATCTTGCAACCTCCAGACCATTTTGACTGTTCACTTTTTTTCCCGATGCTCAGTCAGAATTTCTCCATTGCTATACACAACAATTGCACCTCATCCTTTCTCTATACACCTCAGAGAAGAGTGTCACTTTCTGTTCCAAAACAGCCCATTAGGAAATGGAAGGCAGCAATTCACCTTCAGCTTCTAATCTCCAGGCCGGCTAAATCCAGATCCCTCAGCATCTCCTTGTACGACATATACTCCAGACATCAACCAAAACAAGGTGGCTGCTCAAAGTTAAAACTCTTTATTTATGAAAACAGAACAAAGCCTTTCACATATTTCACCTTGAGCAGACAACACTGCTTTGCAGGTCCCCTGGCATAGAGAAGACCATTGACTACCTTACTTCCTGATCCCAAAACAAGCTCTCCTGAGGATGACCTCAGAGAAGCAGCACAAAGGATTCAACAGGATAATGCACTGTTTCATGAGTAGCATCTCAAACCACCTACGCACTCTGGAACAGTGCTTTTTGCAGTGTCCACACACACAAAAAAAATCAACATTTAAAGCAAATTGAAGGTGGTTCAGAACATAGCTACACAGCTTCCTGCAGCTGACCCCAGAAAAATAAAAGGCATGTGATGTGTAGCTTCCTTTGACTTTCTTTTGAACTCTAGATTGAAAGCTTCAAAGAGCAGGATTTTTTTTATTAGTTACTTGCAAGATTTTTATGAAGTTTCCAGATAGTACCTAATGTTAAAATATTTGCAATAGAACACCTTCTCAGAGAAAAATATTTTCTAGTAATTGTTTTGAGATAGGATGCAATGCATTACTGTGATGAAATGAACAGAACATGCCACTCTCTCAAAAACATTAATACCAAAGCATTTTGGTATTAGAATCTAGACATAGGTCAAAACAGATACAAGAGGAAGGATATGTGAGAAAAGAAAGATCTGTTACCTGCACTGAGCTACTGAGAGCACTCTTCCTTGCCTGGCAGCATAAAGCACGTCCTCACAGGAGGTGAAGCAGGTTTCGTTCAGAGGCACAAAGAAGAGAGCTTTCTATACAGCTCCACAGTATGTCCCCCATATGCAGGAATGGGTTTAATAAAGGTTCTATTTATCATTTATTTAAAGCTTGTTTTCTATTACTTTGCTGCATATTGCTGCCGCAGGGAGCAGCTTTTTCATATCTGCCTAGATAAGGGCTAAAACTTCCAGAACCATGACTGCCAAATACTCCAACAACGAGTAGCCCCAGATCTTAAGATTACGCTATGCAAGTTCAAAACCCGTCCCCTTAGCAGATGCAGAAGTTCCACCCAAGAATGAAATACATATTAACATAGAGAAACAGCCATGGAAATATTTATACACACAAACACACACGTACATTCATTTGTGCATACAGTATTACATACATACCCAAAGTAAATACATCTTTGGCAACATGTATAAGAACAGTAGCACACACCAGTATCTGCAATATTCTACATTTATGAAAGAAAATCCATGGCAAATGCACCAGAGCTGTTGCGTGTTAATAGCACTTCCTCAGTGAGCCTGCTGCAATTCTGGAAAGGCATGTGCAGCCTGTCCCTCACTGCCATCCAACAACTCCCTACACCAGCCCACTAAACAGGAGACAAGCTGTAGAATGCATGAGAAGTAAAAGAGAAACTAGTGCCCCTCCAGAGAGAGGCCATTCATGCTGTACCCAGCATGAACACATGCATCAGCACAGGATACAACCCAGGTCTTAAGTTTTACACAGACCTGGAAAGATTTTGCCATCACTTGTCTAACAGAAAGAACAAAACCCACTCTATGTGCAAAAGTTTTTAATGTCTCCAAGACCAGCAATTTTATGCCTCCAGGTTTGGGATTTTTCATACTCCCCCCCACCCTGCTCCATTTAGCTTACATAGAGACCACCTCAAAAGTGCCATGTTAATCAGCAACAGCTTGCACTCTATATTAAAACCAAAAATAACAAAAAAAAAAATCTAGTGAAATGAAAAACTGAATGAGCTCATACACATTTCATAATTTCAGTAATACTAGTATATTTTAATTATACTTAATTTTAATTCTGATCTGAGGAGCAGACTTGCTATAATTGCTGGAAAGTAAAGTTATAAAATAGATGTGTGATATAGTAGGGTCTATTGCCCTACAGGCTTGCTATAAAGTGCTACAAAAACATAGATGTCTGTAACCAAAACTAACAATAATAAGCTCACTGTGTAAGGATAAAAGAAAGAGGTGAACAGTAAAGAAAAGTTTAGCTGTTGTAGAAAATAAATTCAAAACCTACAAAGTATTACTTCAACAAACGAAATAAATATTTAATTAATTGATTTTCTTTTTGCTTTCACTAATATGAGTAGCTCCTTAAAAAAAGAAAAACTGCATTCATTATAGGTGAATGCCTATTCTACAAATTCTCTATGCTTTCCTGCATTTTGTTTGGCTTTTTCACAGTGGGGCTAATTCTGTTTTTATGCCTTTACTTCCTACACGTTCAGCATTTACCAATCTATCCACCTTGAATACAAACTAAAACGTAGGCTACAGAGAACAGAAAGTTTAATGACTCTTCAAGTCTTGAAGATTTCCCAGTACCGTAGCAAATGGAACACTGCATATGGGTTTGAGGGAGAGAAATACATTTTAACTGACATTTCAGCAGTCTTGAGAGTCAAATATTGTCTTCCATAATATTGAATATTTTATTAGAATACAACCTTCAATTAAGAAAAATTGAACATAATTTCTCCCCAATATCTTACCCAAGTTTAACAATAGTGTGCACTTGCAATATTCACTGTAACGAACTCCATTATTATAATTGAGATCAGCTAAGCTGTATTAGGGAATTTCAATAACTACTGCCTCCCTTTAATAGATAAACAAGGAGAGAGTCGATGATATTGAAAGACAACAGATTTAATGCAGATAACTTATAGAGTTCAATGCTACAAGATACAGCTGCGACAACAACTTAATAAAACAGGCAAGAAGACACTAAAACCTCACTCATAAAGTAACTCCTAGCTGAGACAGGTTAGAAGAAACTTTCATCCTAAAAAAAAGCACACTAACTGCTTGTAACAGCTGGATAACACTGGCTGGACTTTATACTGTATACCACTGAGGAGTGGCAGCCTTTGTAATCATTGCTTGTATTGCCTACTAGGAGAATCCCACTCTGGGGTGCAGAGCAATGCAATAGTAGTCTTTGCCTTGAAAATACTATGGTTTCACACAGTATGGTATTAGTACAGATCTGCTTGAACCTACTTGCAACACTGATTTTACATGCACAATTTACATTTACATTACAAATACATTTACAACTCACAGAAGTCAACAGGGACTTTGTTTATGCTGCATACCCACCATATCCGTATCAACAAAAGTGTGAAAATGGATGATCCCTTTCAGATACAACTGGTTCAAACTTCTAGTGCACACACCTGTGGGCATTTCATAGTTAGGAATTTGCTAGAATAATTCATTTCATTCTACAGATACATGGGTGAGAACACTATGCTTTGGCCACACTAGAGACTCATTACCCTCCAAAATTCCTCTATCAATAAATCACTTTTTAGTAGAGACACAGACAAAACTATGTTAGAAAAAAACAAGACAGCAGTCCTTGGTAGCACCGCTCTTCCTGCCTGGAGAGAACATGATTTTCACAGGTAACAGAGACATTTTACCATACTATTAGGGTGAATTAGTCTGAAAATTCAAGTGAACTGCAAGACCCCTCAGCTCTGCAAGAAGGTGCAGAAGAGACGCAAGGTATCCCAAAGGGCAATCATCTGCTGTGGAGCCACTTTGCATTCTTCACAAGCACACTTAGTCACAAAATAATGACAACGAGGTTGAAGCACTCTCATTTACTAACACTGTGACACTACTATACAAGGACAAATCCTGCGATCGTTCATCTAGCAAAGCATATTTCACTGAAAGCTGACCCACATAAAAAGCTGAGGATCAACCTTCTCTGATCATTAAAATAGACACAGACAGATGCTGACACATCAAGCTCTTACTCAGGGCTTGGTTCATAAAGGAATGATTTAATTAATATTTTAAATCAAAACCAACTTTCTTGGTTAAAAAACAAAGCACGTACTAACTCCTGATGCTCTTATTTTAAGAGCAATGGTTTTTATTCAGTTTTGCTTCCAGCACTTCCCAAATGACATAACCAAAACTGCAAACAAGTGATGTCCACATAGCAACTTCAACCACAATGACACAAGCAGTCTAAATTTACATTGACACCAGTTTACCTTAAATCAGCTTCTCCCACATGAACACGATTTTGCACTAGGTATCCAATTCCTTCAGTCAGCCAAAACATCATATATAATTAACCTATGCTTACTAAACTTCCTCATGAAAACTCTTCCAAGAGAAAGAGCCAAAGAGCAGTCTCAGTGAATTTCCTCCCTTTAGGCTGTTGCTGTACTGTCCTGGTGGTCATCTTTTGGATCCAGCACAGCCCCCCTGGACAATAATAATTTTGTCTTACTCCATTAACTACTTTGTTTTCAGAACCCATGCTATGGATCTCTTCAAAGCATAAAGTTAGACTGTGTTTACTGACGATTATTTATCCCTTTCTATTTTGTTACGCATAGCTTGCTGAAATGCTATTAAAAGCGTGTCTCAGCAAAATACCAGCAGTACCCAAACCAGCAAAATTCTGCCACAGATTCAAATGACCAAACTGTCACTCTACATACAAACTACAACATGTCACTAAAAAACATCGGAAATGCACCAACAGCCATCGCTATTACCTCCTTATACGTCTTACCGCCTGCGACACGCACACACACACTGCCGAATCTTCACACCGTATTTGCTGCCCATGGATCTCTTCCGACAGGCATCAGAAGGGATCCCGCAGACTCCCACACCGCCAGCCTCACTCAGCCAGAAGTAATCCCTGCTCCAGCCGTACAGCTCACGGCCACCAAGACCCAACACTATCCTTCGGCAAGGCGAGGAGCCGCAAAACTGAACTTCACTTCCAAAGGGTGCAGGAGAGCCGCCCCGCACGCCTTCCCGGCCCTTCGCCGAGTTCCCGGGGCACAGGGAGCCGAAGCGAGCGGTGGGTTGAAGGACGGGCACCGCGGCTCGCCCTGCGCAGGAATCTCTCACAAGCCGCACATCCCCGGGGCTCTGCTCTGGCACACCGAACCGCTCTGCAGAGTAAGCGCTGCCGAGCCCCATGGGCTTGTTTTAGCCACATCTGTAAACATCAAGTTTGTTTGGTTGGGGTTTTTATTTTATTTTATTTTGCGCCATAAAAGCCGCCCGACGTTCAGGAGAGCGGGCCCGGCGGCGGAGGGGATGCCGGCCTGGCGGGGTCCCGATCACAGTTTAGCGCTCCGTGTTACCAAACCAGCCCACGACGAGCCTGGGGNGGGGGGTTCGGGTTTGGGGAGCGGGGGTGTCCCCGGGGCGTGTCCCGCTCGGAAACCCCGCGGGGGCATCTGCGGGAGAGGCGGCAGGCGTGAGGCGGGACAGGGCACCGCGGACCCCCGGGCTCGCCCCTCGGTCCCGGCCCGTTGTCGGGGGCCTCCCGGATGGAGCAAAAACGTGCTACCGCCCGGTCAGAGGAGTCATCCTCACGTCCCCCGTTCCGCCCAGCGCAAGGGGCAGGGGCACGGCACGGGCACCCAGCGCGCCCACCCTTCAAGTGCTCTGTCTTTAGCTGCTCTACCTGCAGCCTTTGGATAAAGTTTTTCTTCCAGCAAACTCTCAGCCTGGCACCCGCTTGTCACACCTTCAGTGCCGGTGAGCATCCTCTTGTCCTGCTGCCGGGAGTCGCTCTCCATGCCTTCCGCAGGAGCGTGGGCCAGACGAGCAGCCCCAGGAGCGTGCCGTGAGAAATGTTAAGAATTCTTGCTAGGGAAGAAATTCCAAATAGGGAGGAAAGGTGTGATGGTAATCCACGTACAGTGGTGAGTGTCCCTGCCTGGCATGCGGGAGACCAAGGTTCAATTCCTGCCAGGGAGGCAGTGGTTAACATTTAAGAGTTGGACTCGATGATCCTTGTGAGTCCCTTCCAATTCAGAATATTCTGTGATTTGGGTTGAGATCTACATCTGGCTCCAAGCCTTCTATCCCAGCAGCACAGCAACGGGTTGGGCCTTCAGGATCTGCTGCCGTTCATCTCAGTTAGCAACTGTAAAGTCCTCAAGAGTGAAACACAGGCAAAAACACCCTCTATTTAGATTTTTGACAGCTGTAATGAGCTCAGTGAAAAATTATGTAAACAATATTAGTGTTAATAAACACATGTCAGCGTTAGGCAGCCTTGTGTAGGAATGTTGGTAAAAGACGTGGCAACGCTTTATTCATAATGTCTTTTTAACTTTATGTAGCTGGGGTAATAGGCCCTGAGCATTGCTGTTGCCTCGACGGAAAATCATTACCCAGTAATAGATGAGCCAGTTCGGAAGGAGTGCCACTGGGATACTGCACACTTTCATTCATAGATGCTACGTATTAGAGGAAGTAGCAGGAGGCCTGCCAACTTTCCCAATTTAATTATTAAACTGTCAGTTCCTGACTCCTTGTTTCAGCTTCCTGAGGCAACATCTGGCTGTAATAACAAAAATAAATAAATAAAATAAAATTTGATCATTCACTCAGCAGCATTCTATTTGCAATGCCCTTTTTACTGCAACTTTTATGAAAAGCTCAATATGGAGGATCTAGACCTGGCATCTCCCTGAACTACCTAAAAATAAAGAGAAGAACTGTTTCAGCTATGATCCTCAAGGCAAAGCTGTGCAGAAGGCTATATCGTACTTGAGCCTTTTTTCAATGAGTCTGATGGTGAGTGTTTTAATCTTTCTAATCCTTCTTTTATTCATAAGAACATCAGCGGTTTTTTCCACTGCATGAATCTGCATGATATGACTTTGGAAGATAAAAAAAAAAATCTTTTGCTAGCCAAGAATTTTTGCATTTTCATCAAACATTGCTTCAAGAGAGTAATTTTGGTTTCAGAGGGAAAAAAAAGCCATAAAGGATATCAGATTTAAATGCTACCAAATGTGAGTGAAACACTGAAGAGAAGTTTTAAAATATCTGTGACTGCGTCTTCACATGTTCTCTGGATCTATTTCATATGATGTGACAGCTTCAGCTCACAATTCGTTATTGCAGTGGATTTTGGAACTGTGTGCGTCTTTTTCTTTTTCATATCCTCACTCAAACACACATATACGCTTACAAAAATATATATCTATATGTGAAAAATGATATGTTGAGAATTATGAATTTACAATTGAAAACAGAATTAATAAAATTATGACAATGTAGCCTAGGTTGAAATTAATTGTTTCAAACAAAGGTGAAGTTTAGCTTTTCTGGGGTAGGGGGATGTAAGCTTGTCTTTCTCTCCAGACTTGTTGGAATGGAGCACAAATGCTCCTCCTGAAAGCGATTAGGCCTGCCTGGCCGGCCTTTTTGTCTTTTAAGTGGGGTTTCCAACTACACCAGATTCCTGGACTGAGAGAGAAATCAGTTTATTTTGTTGGAGAGAGACATGGTTTTCTGTCTAGGACAGTGGTGTGAACCTTGAATAAACATAGCATACACCATTGTATTAAGGAGTGTTCTACATCTAAAAACCATCAGCTTAGTGTTTTTTTAGAATCCCCAAGACTGCCCATCTCTTTTAGGGCTATGCATTCTATGTACTTGCTTAATCAATTTTCAAAGTTCCAGCGCTGTTCTCTTGCCTTATTTAAAATGCCAAAGCCACCTTTCCCATATTCCTTATTTCAGGGCTGGAGTGCAGAGCCCTGGACAAAGCTGGGCCATCTATGCTGCCTTCTGTGAGTCACACTCTCCTAAATGCCTTCCTGAGGGTAAGGAGGTCAGCCTTTCCATTATTTACATAGCAGCTTCCGATTCAGTTCTCAATCTTCACACTTTAGTCCTAGAGAGCCCTAGGAAACCTTTTTTTCTGGTGGCCACTTGGAGCTAAGGAAGGAAATCAAGATCTGGAGGCAAAGGTCCTGGAAGCCCAAACTGCAGTGAGATGGTATCAGGAATCCTGGGGGATGACCACCATCACTCATGAGTGACATTGTACACTGCACAGCACTTTGGTCTGCCCTGTGCTATGGACCAACAAGAGGTGTAGCAAGTGTGATGGGAAGTACACTTTGGGCCAGTACAGGAACAGTGCCTAATTGAGTAGTACCTGCAAGTGTGAGTCTTTCCCTTAGTGCTCCCAGAGGCAACACTCCTGGTTTGCACATTCTATTAACTCTTCCTTCAATTAAGAAGTTACGCGTAGAGATCAGAAGAGTTTCAAGTCAATGTTGTGAGTTGTGCACAAAAGGAGTGATAAACCAAAGACTGCCAGCAGGATGTTGGAAATGGGCTGAGAGGGCTGAGGGAATTAAGTCTGACTACACAGATTAGCAAAGAATCTGCACCCATAAACCAAAGATTGCCAGCAAATTGTTGGAATTGGGCTGATATCAACCATGTCCTTCAACAAAGGACCCCAGGTGGGGACTAGGATGCATATGTAACTCACGTATTGAATATGTATAACTCTGTAGCATTTAAGGCACTGCCAAAACAACAGCAAGCAAGCAAGTTTGGTAAGGACTTAAACCCCCTTGCTTCCAGGCCTATTAATAAACATACCCATCTCATAAATCTAATGGTCTATGGGGTATTTTTCTGCTATTCGTTGCTCTCTTTTGGACTTCTGTTAGAGATCTGACATTGGGTCCTTAGTTTTTTTCCTCTGAAGTTTCCTTCTTCTCATAGCTTGGAGGAACTTCTGGAACTTTTTATTGATTTCTCAGTGCTCTCCGGTAGAACTCCTCATAATTCCTTGCTTTCTAAGGCTTCCCTGGGTACTTTTTCTTTTGTATCCCTCAGTTCAAGAAGCAGAAAGGCTCACGATCCTGTTAAGTAGGGCAGCCTTCCTTAAGACATCAGAAGAACTCTGGATAATCCATTCATACCTGTCTCCCATCTTCAAGTGAAATGACTATGCCTCTTAAGTTGTCATAGGAGGGGATGGAATACTTTATATAAATTCTATTCAAGAGTTTCCTGTTTTCCCTACAGTTCATGACAGATCAGTCAGAGTTTTCCTTTATACTGTGGAGAAGAAAGAAAGCAGAGAGGAGAGTGTTGAAAGTGGATTTTCTGGTCAAAAATTCTATTTAATTTTTTTCCTACGATTAGCCAATTCCCAGGCCTACAGCTCAGTATTATTTTCAGGAAAGTCACCTGGGAATTAAGAAAAGAAAAGGAAAAAATCCTCAAAACAAAGTATTTTGAAATACTGTGGACCAAGGCAATGTTTCCAAGACAGCAACAAAGACTATACAGAGTCCTGTGACCAGGTGCAGCTTTGAAAACCTCTGTAGGAAGTAGAGTTTGTACTACAAGAAGGAAAATTTGTACTTGTGTACATTAAGGAAGCTATCATCAATTTCTCTACTTTTTGCTTAGGAGATCCCTTGGCAATTTCTGTACCATATATGAATTCACTAGGAAAGAGGAAACTGCATAAAATGGGCTTTATGAAAAGGAGGCTAAAGAACAGTGTAATACAGAATGTTTGCAATCTGCTAGAGAAGGTCAATAACATGATGGATAAGGCTACAACAGATATATTTATATATTTACAAATGTGAAAGCAGAAATTAAAGTCTTATTAAAAGCAGCAGCTGTTAATTGCCAGCCTCACATATAGACATATGCTTGGAGAGACTGCTAATTAACTGAATGAAAAACTAGAAAATTTTCAACTCCAAGTTACTTGCCATGGATATAAGAGGTTAGGAGAGAAAATCTGATTCCCAGGTGGATCCCAAGATGAATAATATTTGTTGGCTATATGGAGGCAATGATGTCTTATCTGAAACATAATTGCCTATGTATAAGGACATGCTGATCTACTAGGGCCAGGATCAGCAGCTACAGTCGGGTCTTCTATATCACAGACCCATGGTCTTAATCAAGTTCTGCAAAACCCTACTTCCATGTTGAATGGCAGCTCATTAATATGCAAATTTGCCCCACACCCTCAGATGGCTCCCTGGTGCCATTTTGGCACTGCGTTCCTGTGTTGCCGCAGTGGCTGTGCTGGGGGGGTGGTGGGGAAGCAGCGGAGCTGCTGCGGCCGGGACGGGGCAAGCGGAGCAGCTGAGCCACCGCTGCCGCCACCACCACAGCCAGGATGGGGAGCAGGACCGGCGCTGTGGCTGTGAGGGTTGATTTGCATACTCATGATTACCTAATTGAATATTCATGCATGCCGGGTCGCGCATGCGCAGTTGTGAAAAGGGGCCTCCTTAATCTCTAAAAAATCATGCCACTAAGATGTGAAGCTGCAATGTGGGGGGCACGAAGTGCAAGAGCACCGACTGTATTAAAACAAGTTGCCATAAAGGACTTCCTATATATCTGATGGGCTGGAGACATCAGCTCATATAAAACTGCAAAATACTTGAGGCATAGAATCTAAAATTACTTTCCTTAATTAAAATCTTCCTTTACTGAAAGAAAGAAAGGAAAATCGAATATTCTGCGAGATTTTAAAATTTAGCCAGCAGATGAGAAATCCAGAATCCCACTGAGCTTGGGGCATACTTACATGAATTGTTGTTGCTGTTGCAACAGCCAGCACTTACCTAAAGACACGATAAAAATCCCAAGGTTTTAATAACTCAGTCCCTAACATATATTCATAACTTGTTGGTTGGTTGTTTTTTTCTGCACAACACTGGTAAGTGGAACACAAAGGTTGTGCACAGAGTTTAGAGTATTAATTTTGTGTCTGCCATGCTTACTAGGTAACAGAGATGATATTTTACCTTTAGAGATGAAAAATAAAACTGTGGTACACTCAGACGGTCATGCAATAATAACTGATGGTGGCAGCTGAGATTATCAGAGCATTCACAGAGAGAGTAATTGCATATTGGAATGGGCTGCCCAGGGAGGTGGTGGAGTCGCCATCCCTGGAGGTGTTTAAGAGAAGACTGGATGAGGAGCTTAGTGACATAGTCTAGCTGGGTGGTGTAGGGCTGGATGATTCTGGGCCCCTTCCGGCTCGGAGTGGCCTGCTAGACTGTGAGGGATCTAGGTTGGTGTTATGCTCTGGGATGTGCTCTTGGTCTCTGTACGGGTGTTAGATGGTGAGTTGGACTAGATGATCCTTGTGGGTCCCTTCCAACTCATAATATTCTGTCATTCTGTGTGTGATTCTGTGATCTGCGAGTACAAATATCCACCTGGGATTCCTTTAGGCTTCTGTGTAGCTGGTCTTCTGTTTCCCCTTAGGAATAGAACCAAGCAACACATGGGTGCCATGACTTCTGAATGCCCAATAAAGGAATTAAAAACTAAAGCTAATGAAAAATCCAACCACTATAACTGATATTGTAAAATCTCCTTTAGTGAGCTTGGTAATGACTTAACAAAGTGATGCCTAAAAGACAAAGAGGAAACGTGTTAGAAGAGATAACCCATTTGTTACCTGAAAGAATTTTCTTCAATGATAATGAGAAGATTAGGAGAGATAATTTGGTGCATTGTGTTTAAAGAACTGTTCCTCCAGGTTATTCCCAGGATGGATTGACAGGGAATATCAGGTTTCTGTTGTACTGAAAAGAATATATGAAGAACATAGGAGGAGCATTTGGTCAGAGTGAAAAAGGTTGTAAAAGTCTCTAAGGAGATACGGTGTAAAATTGTGGAAGGCAATGCCAATTTTTAAGAAATTGTACCACCTTGGCACATAATCAGTGATAATGAACTGGAATGTTAAGTATAAGGTATAAAGTATAAGGGGAAAAGGTATAGGGCAGGAAAATTGCTACAAATACAGAAGTAAATAAAAAAAGAAAGCTGGCTAGAGTGCTGTGTTCTCAGCTAATAAGAAAAACTCAGTTTGGATTGAGAAAGAACAAAAATGTAACTTATGGAAAGACAGATACCTAATCAAGCTGTGTTTGTATTTCTGGATTTGTCCCATACACTTTTGATAACACGTAATTCCTCCAAAATTTCTGCTACAGTCAGCCCTCTCCACTTTGCACTTCCCATATTGCTGCTTCACTACTGTGCGGTGTGATTTTTCCACAATTGGGGAGATCTGTTTTGCAAATTGACAGTCATGAATATTCAAATTAGACAGTCATGAATATTCAAATCAACCCCCCACGCCATGCCGTATGTACCACGGGCACACTGCTCTGCCCACGCTGTGTCCACCTTGTTGTTCTCTGAGCAAGGTTGGCCGCAGCAGTTTCACTGGCACCACGTCCATGCTGTGCTGAGCCCACCCCACTCTGAGCTAGGCAGCCATGTCACATCCCCCCAGTGCCCGCCCCAGTCCAAGAGATGAAACAGCACCTGAGCACAGGGGAGCGGCTGCAGAACTGCGGCAAGGATTGCAGCGGAGATAGCTCCCATCCCACCTGGCCAGTCCCCAGGGGGACAAAGGCACCTCTGCTTGTAATTTTTTTCCTCTTAAGTTCTCGCTCTGCTCGTTTCTCCTCTCCACCGGTGCAGTTAACGAGTTAAAACATTACAGTATACAAACTGTATGTATACCTTTCTTGGGTTTTCTTAACTTATGTTAACTAAGACAAGTACCCTGATTAACATTTGAATCTACAAGCTATACTGGCTGCTTCGGGAGTGGGACAGGGGACAGGGAGGTGCTGCCTCGCAACCGTTGCCGTGCCAACAGGGCCAGGCTGGTGTGTAGCCAGCCTCGGGATGCTAGTGGGAGCCCCAGTGTGGAGCACCGGCTTTGAAACTCCACTTTAAACATGTGTGCTGCAGCAGCGCACGTAAAAGTGAGGCGGCACCTCCAAAGGGAAGGATCGCAGCGCTGCCACTCTCTGCCCCCCCCACCCCGGACCAGTGCTACGTCCTGAGCTTGGTTTCAGTGGCGCTACATGGCTTGGCATGATCCCTCATGATCCCATGACAGCCTCGGGCTGCCCGCAGGAGGGAGGGAGCGGTCTCCTTCTCTGACTCTTCTCTGGTTCTGAGTGCTGCCCCTGCTTGCCCCATTCAGAGCTCCTTTATCCCCTTCTCTCCCCTCCCCTTGCCCACTCCCACATCCCAGAGGAGATATTTACACTAACATCTCCTGTATAAAAAAAATTTCCCATGTTCCTGGGTTTGAAATTTTTTTTTTTTATCTGGAGGTGCTTGACATTGAAACATGAGCGGGACCGCAGCGGAAGCTTTGCTGGTGCCGGCAAGCCAGCCATGCATGAAGTACATAGAGCTCCACAGTGCCTCCTCCACCCACTGCAGCTCCCACAGTGGTGGTGGCCAAAGCCCAGGACTTGCTTAGAAGGCAGCATGGGCTCAGAAACCCCCTTGTCACGATTCCCGGGGACCCTCCAGGTGAGGACAGGGCAGAGGAGACCCGCTTTGCTCCCCTGAGTGCACAAGCAACACCTGGGAACGTCCCACAGCTGCTCCGGAGCTGAGGAGGCGGGGCAACCAGGGCCAAATTTGCATATAAATGAGCTGCCACTCTATGTTGACAGAGGGCTGTAGGGTGGGAGGGGCAAGACCCGTGGTACTGTGGTATTCAAGGGCTGACTGTATATCTTCTTTTGAAGGAAATGATGCATCTAGTAGGCACAGATCAGTGTTACTTTTGACTGTAAAAGTGAAGTATATCATTCTTGTAGAGGTCCCTAAGGCTGATCATGGTACATACACAGTTCATAGAGTACAGGGATTACACTGCCTGCTACCTTACAAAGCGTCACCAAAAAGGTTTTACCAGAAGTAATGAGTCAAAATAAGTTTTGCTGGTAGTATACAACAGCAAAGTGTGCTTTGTGAGAGGATTTTGTAGCCCAGCTGCTAAGGGATGAAAGATTGGGGACAGTTGCATGTTCGTGCAAGCTGCATGCTCAGGCAGAGGAATCCGAATAGCTGCTGTAAGTCAAAGCTTTAGACATTTTCAGACAAGTATGAGCTAGTGTCTGTCCTGCAACTAATGGAAGGGATGTACTGTGTAAATCACATTGGTGGTCCACGCGTTGAGTTCTGATCAGAGAAGAACAACAAATCTGTGTTACAAAGGTCATCTGTTTAAGTAATACCACTCAGCCCTCAACAATCCAATACTGTTCTTATAAAATTATTTTTGGATTCATGCTTCCTGTGAAAATTCTGTATTTATCAAAAACTGGCAAAGACCTGTGCACCTGCACAGGTACCTGGTATAAAAGACTTCTGTGTCGGTCTCTGTACGGGTGTTAGGTGTTAGGTGGTGAGTTGGACTAGATGATCCTTGTGGGTCCCTTCCAACTCATAATATTCTGTGATTCTGTGATTCTGTCAGGAACCTGGGACAATATTTTAAAAAATGGACCAATGTACAAGTCAGATGCAAGTATGCCGAACACAGGATTAAAAAAAAAAAAAAGGAGTCGCAATGGTGTAACTAAATAGTAGAAGACTGAATCTAGAGGAGGACATAAAAAAATTTTAACCTTTTGGCATAGTATATGCCTGACTAACAGGTCTGGCCCATCAGTTATGTACTCTATTGCTCCAGAATTTCAGTCCTTCTGCACTGGGTATAACTACAACACTCAAAATCTTTATATGCAGTGGGTTTGTTGGTTTTCTAGGAAATTCTACAATATTTAAGTTTGTATTGATGGTTAGAATTCCTGCAAAACTAAGCAGATGAAAAGCTGTAATACTGCAAATAGTCATAGGGATATATGATATATACGTGAAATATNGCCAGGAAAGGAGCTGCCACCGCGTCCGCCCCGCCTGCCCTGGAGAGCCACCGGGGCCCCGGCTGAACCAGGAGCTGCACTGGGAGCCGGGTGAACGCAGCAGCCCCATCCAGACTGGGAGCTGGGGAGACGCCGCTGCGCCCGCTCCGCCAGGAGCAGAGCCACGGCAGCAGCTGTGCGGGTTGATTTGCATACTCATGACTGCCTAGTTGAATATTCATGCGTGCCAGGTCGCGCATGCGCAGTTGCGAGAAAAGGCCTCCTTCATCTCTCAAAAATCATGCCGCTAAGATGTGAAACTACAATATGGGGGGCGTGAAGTTGAAGAGGGCCAACTGTGTAAAATAAAGTTAATTCCTACCAGCATATGTAGAGTTTTTTTGCAGGGTCTTAACACCTCTTCCTTGCACTACTTCCTGAATTCAACCTCTAGAGCAGAGTTTCAGTCCTGCAATTATTTGTGAAATGACCTTCCCATAATCTAACTCCTAAGTAGTAGTATGGAGTATAGTATGGAAGGGTAGTTGTAGGCGATTTATTCTGTCAATTACTTCTTTACAAGTTAATTGCTGCATGGATGCATATACTGCACCTATCTTCCCTAGGACGTTAGATGTCAGCAACAAATATTTAATATAATAGAGAACCAAGGGTGGCAATTGAACCTACATTCTATTGTCCTTCAGTGTATCCTTCAATATGCTGCCAATGGGTAACACTGGCTGAAGAAAAGATTAAGCAAGTGCTCAACTAGTAAAGATACCATAGTTCTGTTGCTGTGGTAAGGTATTGGTTCATCATAGGATCTGTTCCAGGTTGGTAAGCTGTCCTGCAAACACTGCAGAGTGCAGAAGCATGACTCGTGGGCTGAAATATAGGATTCTAGTCTCCTTCTGGAGATGCCCTAGGGCATCTCATAATGTCACTCAAAACCTACATCACAGAAAGCCTCTAGTGTCTCTTAGTCAGTTTTTACACCAGATATCTAGAAGCATTCTGGCCTTTTTTTTTCCAGAAGTTACATTGAATCTCAAGTATTTAATAGTTTTCTGCTTATTTGGAAATAATTATCTTCAATACAATGCAAGCAAGTAAGCAAACAAACAAGAATACCACTAGGGTGCCTGTGACTGAGACCGTAGGCATAACTGTTTATCTGTGGAGGATAAAATATGGCTATTTATCTATGTTAACCTTTGACTACTTTCTTAGTCACATGGAACAACTTAATAAAAAAGAAAGAGCAATGTCTAGAAGTAACAAATACTCCAAGGAGGTTTGCAAAATCACACTGTCACTGTTTCATTCAACCCAATGAGGTCAGGGTTTTCTAATTGAATTCAGTGAGTTCAGCCTTCAGTCTGCATTCTCAGTTGTCATACACGCAGTTGATATTTGTTATTGCTTATGCTATAGCACTTTTCCCAGTATGTTTGGGCTTTGTGTAAATACAGGAATAAACAGACTTATTGCTGTGGGGATAGTATATGCCTTCCTAACCCAGGAAAACATCCCTCTGACTGCTAGATTTGGGATGAGACTACTGAGTGTCATCCATCGCTCATATATGACTGCAATTTGCTGACGAGTATTCTGCTATAGCTTTCTATAAGGACTAACATGAAAATTGCATTGAATCATATTCAGAAGTGAAAGCAGAGGAAGAGGGAATGGTTACTACCACCTCCACGGCCTCAGCTGGAAGAGACATCCCACCTCTCCTGACTGGCGGGGCTGGTGCAGTGAGAGCTCCCTCTTCTGTTGCAGATAACTTTTATCACAGGGCATATTGTCGTTTTAACTCAAATATCTGGTTTCCTGTTGGATTTTGTCATTGCCCTACTTAACTCATATTTCCATTTTAAATGAACGTTATTTTGTTTTGTTCTTTTGCTGCCTGTTATAGTTTTGTACTGTGGCATTGCTTGGGCTTTCCATTGAATAATACAAAAATCAATAGCCCTTCCACAGAAAAAATCTGAATAAGCTGAATACAGTAATATAATCATCCAGGCACCATTTAAATTAAAGTGAAAAGACCCCAAACAACAAATGACACAAACCAGGAATGTATAACATGCTAAGACCAGCTTTCTCTGTGGCCAGTTGTATGGCACTTACGATCTCAGTGAAGGCTAGTTTAAAATGCCATGTGTTTTTGTAAATATGGAAAACACTTTTTGGAATAATCAACAATACACACAAGGCTATTTCCTTTTCTTTCATTTCAATATGCTCACAAGGTGAGTCTGAAACTTGTTTATCTGAGAAGGTCCAAGCACAAGCATGAATTTTCAAATATGTACTTTTTCAAATACTATGAAGAATAATTTCACAGGTTCACAGGTTGTTCTGAGTTGGAAGGGACCCATAGGATCATCTAGTCCAACTCCCAGGTGAATGCCTACCCAGGGATCAAACCCACAAGCGTGGAAGCATGAGCACCATGCTCCATCCCTCCAAGCTTCCCATCATCTAGGCCATGTCACTGAGCTCTTCATCCAGTCTTTTCCCTAACACTTCCAAGGATGGCAACTCCACCACCTCCCTGGGCAGACCATTTCACTGNATTCATGCTGGAAGTTGTGTTACTATCTCCCATTAATCTGCCTCCTTCTGGGCATTATATTTGTCTCCTTTTCCCTCAGCTGACTGGTTCATCAACTTGAGTCTTTGGGGAAAGAGGAGCCATTTGCTAAATGCTTTTACAGCCTATGGCACAGGAGGGTCCTGACCTGACTGGTATTTGGCCTTAGCATATTTTACAGGAACTTGTTACTTATTATTCCTGTGTGTAATATCTCATGGAAGATTTGTATTGTTCTCATGTTTTATTGAAGGTTATTTTTTTATTCAAGTCAAATATGCCTTGGTTTCCCTCAGATTGTCATGTTTACAGTATGGCAGATTCTGCAATACATTCATGATGGATATTGGCAACACAATGATACACCATGATGACATTTCACTTTTGTTTGGACTCTGCTGGGTAGCAAATGTCTGAAACAAAAATCCTGGTTTTGTCTGTAGGCAGTTAACGTACTCCCGTCACGCTCTCCTTCTACAGTGCACACTCCTCTGTGTTTGCCTTCCTTCAACTCTGACCAAGGATGAGTGAGCACCATTTTGAATACACAGGCACTTCAATTTTCATGCTTATTCAATCCTGAGCCTCTGCTGAGACTCCAGTAGTAAAAGTTATCTCATATAAAAATATTTTTATGATACAAGTTTGCCCTCAAAAAGTCCACCTGCAACAGTAACAGATGTGTCTGATGATAAAGCATATTTGTTTGTGTGTGTGTGAGAGAGAGAGAGTGTGTCTAGGTATTTTCAGGAAGATTCAAACAGAATAGTGGGACAGACACATAATTTGAATATTTGTCCCTTTACAGTTTAAAATTCTGGACTGTGCAACCAGTAATTTCTCTTCCTTCCCACAGTTTGTTTTGAGCCCAAGCAGCCACTAAATTCTCGGAACACTCAGCTGACCAAACTCCTTCCCAAGTGTAGGAGTTCAAAGCAACTCCACTGTCTTGTATTTTTACATCCACAAATTAAGGAAAAATGCTGTATTTTTCATTTAGTAGTATTGTCTTCTTTGGTTTTACTCTACACCAGAGAAAATGTCTTTGGAATTTCTTAGCAGCAATGTGCTGAGAAAAATAATGTTAAGATTTTGGAAGTTTATATCCTAAATTTCCAGGCAGGGAAGCAGGCAATCTAGTAGTCATGAGTCTTTCAGGAAACAGATCATGACCACACTGGATATTTAAGGTTTCATTATATCTAAAAAAACCCATAAGTACTAAAAGAGGCGACTCCTCCTTTTCAAGTTTCACATTTCAATTTGCGACTAGGGAAGTCACATTTAGTTCAGCTTTCTCCACATATAAAGCTGGCATGGCTGCGCTATCCTTTTTAACAGTTTACATTAACTTTTTAATTCAGTGACCATCTTCAAATAAATTTGTTAGAAGTCTCAAAGATGTAAGTTGTTACAAGCTTTATGAACTTCATGACTAGGTTTAGGAGAGACTTGGCTGTTGTTTCTTCTGGTTGAAGGAAAGTCAGTTCATGTGGGATTTGGGGTTTGATAGCACATGTGCCCACTACCTGGCTAACCACTTAGCAATTGCCATTCAGTCCTTGCAGACTTTTCTTCACTTTGCAGCCTAAATAAAATTTGGAAGGGGAACACAGGAGGGAGCTGATGGTCTGGTGCATGCATCCGAGAAATATTGCAGGAGGAGGTGAGCTCCTGACCTGAAAAGAATAAGAGGATGTTATAGTGGAAGGCAGTAAGATAGAGAGGCAACTACAGGTACAACAGTGCAGGGATATATGTAAGAGGAAAGCCAGCTAGTGGAGGTAATTTTGCAGGACACCAGTTTATAGGAAACAAGGCTGTCTTAATACTGTTACAACCTGCTTACTGTAAATGTAATTGCTTGTAGACTATAGAAGACAATAATTGTAAATTATGACAAGTAATGCATAAACTGTAATTTATATATAATATGAGTCAATATCCTCCCTGTTAACAGGCTTGAAGTTTAATGTCTTACTAAATTATCATGCCAATAACGAAGTTTTGTTATTTAAAAGAGACATGGGAAAAATGATCATAGCAGAAATATTCAAGTACTTATCCACTCTGTAGTTTTCCCATGTTTCCAAGCTGTTAGTTGTTTTAAAAGTAACTACATATAATTACATTAAATACTCCTCAGTGTTCAAAAACTGAAATTGCTTGGTTTCCATGAGGTTATTAACCTGCGGTAAACATAAGTGAGGTGTTTAGTGTGATCACAAATAATAAAAACCCCCAGTCTAGTCAACACTATCTCATTAAAATGATGACTGCACAGCATAAAACACTGAAAGATATTTCACTTTTATATTAACTATTGAAGACTATTCATTTGCCCATAGCTCCACACCAGTGGTATAAATTTAGTCAGAGAATCCTGATTTTCCCTTCTCTAGCTCAAGATAAATACTTTGTCTAATGAAAACTAACTAATTTTACCAGTGGGATTATATCCCTTTACCAGTAACATACCGGCCACTCTGAGGAGGAACACACAATATTCAGACCTAGGGGACCCTCCCCCTAAGGGATACAGTGTTGTCATAGAGGAATATCTGAGTTTCCGTTCCCTCCACTTCATCTTGCTTGTTGGTTTGCTTGTCTAAGTAACATCATATTTAGGTTAGATATTAGAAAAAGGTTCTTAACCCAGAGAGTTGTTGGGCACTGGAACAGGCTGTCCAGGGAAGTGGTCACAGCACCAAGCCTGACAGAGTTCAAGAACCATTTGGACAACACTTGCAGGCACATGGTGGGACTCTTAAGGGCTGTTTGTGCAAGGCCAAGAGTTGGACTTTGATTATCTTTGTGGCTCCTTTCCAAAACAGAATATTCTGTGATTTTGTGTGGTTTGCCAAAGGAAGCCAAAAAAAGAAAGTAAACTCACATGAAGGAAAGCTATGATCAATAGCAACTAAATTTTACAACCACTGAAAATCTGAGAGGCACAGGTCCAGGATAAAATGAAGTAATTTCCATGGGAATATGCTCCAGCCAATGCTGGCCATTTACCATTTACCAGAATGTAAGAGAAAAGTTCAGTGAGTGAACACCTGACAAGGAGTCTAGATATATGACAGAGGGATACAAAAAGTTACAACAAGGCAGTTAATTTTTTTCCTTATTTAGAAGGCAGTGGTAAATATTCTGAGATATTCTTGCAGGATGCCGGACCACAGACTCTCTCTGGAAATCAGTGGCTGTAAGAAAATGAGGGTATTCATAAAAAAATACCTTAGGAGAGAGCAGGAAGATCAGGGCAGTCAATCTCAACAACAAACAGAAACAGATATAAATGTCATGGGGGAATGGAAAATACTTTTCCTCCCTGTGCAATGGTTCTTGCAAGAGAAAAGTTATGTGAAAAAATAATATATGTAAGATAGTTGTAAAAGCAAATATATTTGGGAGAAAGAAACACTTTGTTTAAACCTTGAGCTTGTTTTTTTTCCTTGTGTAATCTTAATATGAGAAAACAAAAATTACATTGCCCAGACAATGAAGGTAACATTATCCTATAACACTTTGGTATAGAATTTCTGTTCATAGCTGCAAAACTGATTACAAACCTTTGTTTTCTCACTCTTAAGAAAAGGCAATTTTAAGTTAGGAAACTTGCTGTATCATAAAAAACCATACTTTATGATTAGACAGAAAATACCATTTCATACAGGAACATGTCTTAGTGCATATACTACTTTGGTTCTCAGAATAAAGTCTTGCAAAATTTACTACTTGTGCAAAGTAGTGAATTCAAAACATTTTCTAGTCACCACAATAAGGATGTTTTAAAAATATAGTTACAAATTAATACTTTTTGGTGTATGTCTGTGGAGTCAAAGCAAGGAAGGCTTACAGCAATATTCAACAAAGCTCACTCTCCTTTTTATCAGTGACCTTTCCTTTAAAATTTCTGTGATAACAGTTGAGGATATCATATTAAATTTCTCAATATAAAATTGAGCAGTGAACAGACTTTTAGAAAGATTATGGGACTAGAGAGATATTTAATGGTGAAATCACTTACTGTAATACTCATTTCTGAGAGCAAAGGTCTGAAGTGAAATGAATTTTGTGATCTTACATTAGTCCTTGTTGGGCAGAGGTCCATGTCTGAAGTCAGTTACGTGTATAATTAGGTATAATTTCTACATCTGTTCAATAGAGGTTAATTGAACTATCATAATAATTGAATTCCAGTACTACTATTTTTTTTCTGTTTGAAGTGTTCCTGTGAGATCAGAGCGAAGTATTCATCATCCAACACACTTGTAGGAAATTCCTGTTGCATTTGGTATTTGGTTTGTGGGTTAATGCAGGGCATTGGCATTTTTCAAATGTCTGAGGACAAATACATATGCAAGCTTCCAAAATAAATAGGAAAAAGGAAGAACAAAATACATGCTACACATACACCGATTCTATACTAAGAATTCTTCATAACTTAAAGAAATAGTCAAAACCAGACAAAGTTATCCTATCCAAGTACTTTGCAAGAATTTCACCCCTCTTGGGGTGGTATTTTTGCAGTTTTTGTATTCAGTAAGTAAACACTGAGCATTAATATTGAGCCTTGTGTTCATTCTACAGTCACAGGTGTGCAAACACATGACAAAAGCATATGCATGAATGCTGTGTATATTTACTTTTCTGTGTATGCAAGCAGTTACACACACACGTTTTGCAGTTTACTGTTCACTCATTCAGAAAAATAACAGAGTTTTCTTTTACTGCTTCCTTATGAGGTAAAAAAAGACAGTCACGGTGATGAACTGCATCCAATTATACATTCACCTGGGATCCAACATGATTGAATTATTTTGGGCTCACTACACTTGTCAGGCCTATTCTTTAGGAAACAGTGTTTTCATTTACTGAGTTTAGCATTTATGAAGAATACAGACTTTTGATATCAATCCGTCTTACTTTTAACTACAAAATAGTTTTCTGAAGACAGTTTCATTACTGACCTATTAGAAAAAGGACTGGTTTTACTAACTGAATTAATCCTAGTCTGTAACTAGTAATCTCATAAAATTTTAGACTCAGTCGGACTGATGGGACCGAGTGAAGTGGTGTTTCTCTTTGAATAAATGGAGTCCAAAGCAGTGAAGACTTTCAACAGTGTAGAGAATGCAGGACTGATCCCTATGAACACACTTAAAATTTTTTGCAGCTAAATCCCATAAGCTGACTTTAGTGGTGCAATGAAGTTCACTGTCTGCTAAGTCATTGTGAATCATAAAATCCCCATTTGTATGGTATAAATCAACATAACATAATCAACAATTAAATCTACAATGAATATATTTTTAAAATTACCAAGCATTATGTTTCATTTTACAAGCTTGCACATGCATTCTTTATAGCTTACTGTCGTGTAATGCTTTATAAATGATTCTTGATAAACAACAGCTGTATAATCTTAGAAATATTCATCAAGAGGCACATGTATCCATGGTAAATCACTTTTCACTTGTACAATGCTGGTGGCTGGCATATAATCTTCTAACTGCTTGCATGTGGAACATAATAGGACATAGCACTATGATTCTATGAGACTAAAATACATTTAGAAAACATAGTTGGTCATCAACTGCAAGCAAGAATGAAAAACATTTGTTGAGAGCAGAGTTTTGAAGTGTAAATCTCATAGTAGGTGCTATATTTATGTGACACCACTATGCACCCCTCTTTTGCATAATGTTTATTTTTAAATTGGACTTTATTGCACTAATTTTCACAGTTTATTGACACTACAAACTCGAACTTAGGGAAGATGTGATATCAGGGATTGCCTTTGCTCTCCCATAAATTAAACCAAGCTGCAACTCCTGTGCTTCTCTCAGCTGTTCTAGTAATTCCCTAGATCATATAATAGTTTATTTCCTATCTGTTATACATGCTTCAACTTTCAGAAAAGTCCTTGTGAGGCAGAATATAGAATAAGAGTGTTTGGTTATTCTTTCAGATGCTTCTTGATGACTTCTGCAGAGTCAAATACCATAGTTCATATGCCACAGTGAGTTTTGGGGAGGAAGAGATAAGGAGAGAAGAACATCATTCACATGCTGATGGCCAACTGGTAATGTTGCTCTTACATAGCAGTGGGACTTAAGAATTGAAGTGCACTGTGATTGCTACCTTTGGGCTCTGTGCTGGATTGAATTCCTCGTTATAGCAGCCTCACTTCTGCTTTATTGAGGCCATGCAGTTTATATTTAACATTTACACTATACAGTTACAAGTATCTTTTATTTAGAATCTTTGGAGAAAGCCAGATTCTGAGGTACAAACTGTATCTACTCCACTCATGCAATAATTTCCATGACACTGGTTGTGTTGCTTTTTAAAAAAATCATGGATAGGATTCCTTTCACCTAATCAAGCAAAATACACTCAATGTAAACCTCTCAGCTAGGTGTCCTCTAATATGCAATGGTTCAAAACAGACCAATTAATCCCATCCTAAACAGTACACAAGAAAAGAGGATTAACCTCCCTGCAGAGGATGTGTAGACTCTAGAGGCAAGCTAAAAGGCTTCCTTATACAGTAAACCCTCATTACTTCGCCGTTCTAATATTGCGGGTCCACTTCTTCGCAGGATATTTTCTCCACAAAGGTGGCACTATGTTTTGTGGTGCATTCATGACTGTGCATGCACTGAAGGTCATGAATGTGCAAATTAGCCCTGCCCAACGCTGCCCGCACTGCACGAACCGCTCTGCCTACTCTGCTGCACCAGACTTGCAGCACATACTTGTAAAAAAGAAAGCATGTATCATGTGTAGGTATACTTAGAGATATGTAGAGAAAAACCATTGGTTTGGGGTACTCTAGGCAGCAACGAATGGTGATGATGAAGAATTACCTGTGTAGTACTGATGACGATGAAGGTGATGATGCTGAATGCACTGCACAGCCAAGAAGAGCTAATCCAGCGCTATTAAAGGCACCTCTTCATCACCTACCTCATCAACAGGGACTTCTTCAGGTGCTGGACTATTTTGACCCCTGTCTGTAACCCAGGAAGGTGTATCTTGCGGCTTCCTATGTTCAAAAAACATCATTATAGGGAGTTGCTCTTTCAGCCTTTTCTTCTGAATGAGAAAGGTCTTCTAAGGCAACATGGCATTGTTGATAATATTCAAGAAACACAAGGAACATTCTGTCACAGGGTCATATTCTCAAACACATTCTTTTTGTTCATGGTCTAGTCTGACTACGTTCATGAGGTCATCCAGTGTAATGTCAGCTGCCTTCTCTGCTTCTCCATTTCCTTGTTCCTCTTCCTTTTCTCCACTGTCTGACTCACTAAGCTTCGCAAGGTCTTTGGTCATCGATGGTTTGGACTGGACACTGATCAGGTCATTAATGTCATCAGGAATGACCTCATCGAACCCTTCTCCTCCCAGTTGTTTGTCAGCTGTACAGTATCATCTACCACAGAATTCTGGACTTCCTCAAGGGAGAATCGCCTGCAATCACTAATCCACATGGCCAGTGCTGACTCTATCCTCACAATGGGCATACTGCAGGGAGTGGACACTCTCTTCTGGGTCTCGTTGAAAGACCATCTTGATGTCATCCTTATGTTCTCTTCATTCTTTTTGATGTAACAGTCTGTAGATTCTTTCAAGCCATAATAGCATCCAACACCTGTGAAAGTTCTTCCTTCCTTTAACATGTCCAAGAGTCTGACCTTCTCAGAATTCTCCTGGAGCACTTAGTTTCACTGCTGGAAGCCTCAGATGATGCAGGACGTTTGGGAGCCATCATACAGATTGTTATGTATGCAGCAACTGTAGTTAGACTGTAACAGTCTGGAGTCTGGTTGCACCCATGTGTCACAGAACATGCACACAACAGGAATGACCACGAAGCAGTTGTGGGGAAGGGTCACAAATATGAGATCCCAAACACACCTAGGAACACAAAAACTCACATTGGACCCCCCAAAAACCAAAAAATTCACCCCCCAAAATATCAGAATCCACTTGTGACCACAAAACACACCTGTGACCCCCACAAACACACTGTGTTCCCAAAAGAAACCATAAAACACACTTCTGCCCCACAAAAATGGTCCCCTCTAGACCTACAGACTTACAGCCCAAACCTCCCTCCCCTCCCAAAGCTGCCCTCCCAGACTCACGGAGTTACAGCCTACCCCCCCCCCAGAACCCCCCCCCCGCCGAGAGAGACTCATGGAGTTACAGTTCAAAACTGCCTCCATCAGCACCACCCCCCCAAAAATCAGTAACCCCTACTAATCACCCCTTGAGGCATAGCCCCACTTCGATCTGGCCCCACCAAGTGAACCACCGGCATCAAGGTCTCAGTAGGCACTAGGAGCACAGCATGGCCAGCTCTATCCCCTGCCCCACCATGCTGAATGGAGGAAAGTCCTCAGTCAATGGTAGCACTTGGTAGCACAAAGCAGGCAGCATGCTGTCTCCATGGTAAAAGCGATGCTGCTCTGCTCGTCCCATTGCTAGGGGACCTGCCTGTGCCCCTGTGTCCCAGCTTGAGTGTCACTGGTAGGAATGTTCCATGGGCCCTCCTGTTTCCCAGTGATACCTCGGCAGACTGTATGCACTGCCACTACCACTCACAGCCAGCCCCCGCCCACAAGTCAGATGGCGCTGCCTCCATGCCCTTCCCCATACCCCTCCTGCCATGAAGGAGGCATAGACTTCCCCTGATTTGGTGCAGGTGGTGGCAGCAGCAACTCCTGATGGGAGGCAGGGGAGAATAGAAACAGCCACTGATGGCAGTCCTGGCACCCTCAGGCCAGCCTCCAGCCCCAGGGACAGGTTCTGCCCTGTCTTATTGGCCTGGAGATCACTGCCATGAGCTCAGATTGTGGGGGGGAGTTGGAACGTTCCCCACTCACAAGCAAAATGAGGCGATCTGCCTGTGCCATGACCGTTCACATGCACAGTGCTGGCTTCCTGCTGAGAAATGAGGCACGGGTTCCCTGCTGGGTGTTGAGAACAGCCTGAGCAGGGGAAACAGGTGGAGCTGTGCCCCAGCATTCAGGGCCGTGGGTCCTGTGCACTGCTGGCTATCTTCGTGGAGTGAGGGCATCACGGTGGACTCAGAGACCCGTGGCCCTTCAATAATCAAGGGTCAACTGTAGTAGAAATGTATTTTTTTAAATAGGGTAGTGTGAAGTGAGGTGAGTGCTAACAGCTGTGCCCCTTTTAGACTCTATTCAGTAGCCATGCCCCCACCACAGCTGCCCTTAACTACAGACCACATTGGGTTTGTGTTGTGAAAAGTGATATGTTGAGAGTTATGAATTTACAACTGAAAGCAGAATTAGTAAAATTATGACAATGTAGCCTAGTTTGAAATTATTTTGAAGAAAGGTGAGGTTTAGCTTTTCTGGGGGAAAGGGGATGTAAGCTTGTCTTTCTCTCCAGACTTGTTGGAATGGGTATGGAGATTATAGTGCACATGGCACAATTTACCCCAGCTGTGCAATTAAAATGTCATTCAGGGAAGTAACTTAGTTTACCGGGTTCGTAGTGTCCTAAAATTAAGGACTTGATCCATACGTGGGCAAATAGCTTTTATAAGAGTTACATGATGTGCTAGAAAACTTTTGTTTCTAGGATAACCGTAGAAGACCTGTCTGAGGAAGATGTTGCTTGAACGGACTTTCTACTAGTTTTTTGTATTCACTATATACAGTTCTGTATTTGTGTCTGTGTTACACCAAAACATCTCAGGTTTTTGACATCAGTTAAAAGATTATCTATATATTCTCCTATCTCCACTGTGGGTAGAGGAAAAGCTGGAGCCTATCTTTTATTCTCTTACAGTGGCAGAACTTAAACGGGAGCTCTCAAGAAAGGAGGTGCTCCAGAGAAAGTCTCCTGGCAGTCAAATTAAGACAGGAGTTTTGGGCTTACGGGAAAATTGTATACCTCTGAGAAAAAAATGGTGTAAAAATTGAGTTCTTCTCATTTATCAAGTCTGAATTTGGAAATATGATTCACATAAGATGACAAGTTTAGCAGCTTTGTTCCTCTCTCATCAGGATATATTATTCGGAACTGTAGAAGACACATTTTTTTAGTCCTTTTTTCAGACTTGAGGAATTCCAATGAGCTAATAGGCACCCTATCTGTTGTGTTGTTCTCTGGTTTTATCTGTGCATTGTGTCTTTGTGTGACTGTGAAAAGACACAGCTCCTACCACATTTTTAGCCTTGTAACCTGTTTTAGGCCTTTTTAGAGCTATACAAAATGCTCCTCAGTAGTTTATCTTCTTTTAAACATTTCTGTAGAAATGAAGACCAGATATAGTAAAATCAGTCAAAGAGCAGAAGAGTTCTTATCAGTCTACACTTTTGCAGAAGATAGAGCAAGTAGTAAAAGTCGAAAAGCAAAGTTAAAATGTTTCTTCAGTTAGGCACAGACTAAGTTTACATTTTGAAAGCTGCAGAGCAATTATTCATGACTTAAAGCTGTATCTCAGCTCACTATTAATGTCACCTTGCTAACATAGGACAAAAAAGCTTTACAGTATATATTAATGCCAATTAATTGTTTACTATACAAGACCTTCCCTTTCTGGTGACATGAAGGTTTCCAACACAAGGCAATGACAGCTACTTAAACAACAAAGCATGTAGAGGCATCTTTTTTCCTTCTATATTATTCCAGCTTTTGTTCATTATTTGAAATTCCTGAAACAGAGGCAACATCTGTAGAACTGTGTTTAAAATTCATTAATGAACCTCTCCTCCAGAGACTCATCTAGTCCTCTTCTTGATTCATTTTAATTTGGGTTTCCACCCTGAAGCAATGAATTCCACAATTTTATGGTGTATAAAAGCAGTTTCTTTTGTTTGCTTTAAAACTGCTGTGATCTGAATGTGCTCTTTCTCAGTACGTATTTTGAAAAACAGTGAATAGCAATTCACTACCTACAATCTTGAAATATATTTTTGCATTATAAATCTCGGTATGTCTCACATTTTTAATCTAAGCTGTTCTGTAACTTCTTTTGCCAAGATTATTGTCATCATTATCTCTGTTTAGTTCCAATGAAAGGTTTTGAAACAAGGTAACTAGAGTTGTATGCATTGTTAAATCTGTTCCACATATAGCTTGTATTAAGTTGTTTCCTGTTTTGTTCTCAGTTCCTTTTCTAAGAAATCCTAACACTCTTGTTGACATCAGTTATGCTGTCAACTTGCAGATGATCTCGTAGAATGAACCTCAGTAATCCTCCACTCTCTATCCAGGATGGAAATGGTTCATTCAGGGTCCATTCTTTTAGCTACCAGGACAGATTTACTCCAAATGCATTACCCTGCACTTACTGATTGTGAGCTTCATTTGACATTTTATTTCACTGTCCTTTCCAGTGTACTCTGGAAGTCCATGCTGTCTTACATCTCAGAAACCCCCTCTGCCAAATAACATAGGAGAATAATGAATCATAGAGATCCAACTACTGGAATTCAGGGAACTTGTTGGTTGAGAAAGTTGACCACTTACAGCTATTTGTCATCTGTTTTGGGGTCTTTACTAACACATGGCAACAGTTTCTCGTTAGTCCCATGATAATTTATTTTGTAGAAACCTTTAATAAGGGAATAAATCAAAAACCTTTTAAAAATTCAAGTACATTATAGCATTAGATCACAGATCACAGATCACAGATCACAGAATATTCTGAGTTGGAAGGGACCCACAAGGATCATCGAGTCCAACTCTTAACACTGTCTCCCTGGCAGGAATCGAACCCGGGTCTCCCACACACCAGGTGGGGACACTTACCACTGTACTAAGTGGATTTCTAGGATCACTGTAATCCACATGCTTGATACAGTTTAAAAAACTCAAATGCATTTGTAAGGAATATCTTCCCTCAGTAGAAACTGCATATTATGCAATATATTGTGTTTGTCCAGGTGTCTATTAATCTTATCCTATATTACAGTTTTACCATTTTGCCTGTACAGAAAGCAGACTTGTAGTCTATAGACCCAAGATCTCTCTGGACTCCTTCATAAAGATTGGTGTCACATTTCCCACCTTCTGTTCCTCTGGCAATGGGTTAGACACCACTGTTAGTAGTTTAACAATTTTATATTTGGGCTCTGTTATAAATCTTCAGTGAATACCATCTGTTCCTGGAGATTTCTTACCACTCAGTGTGTCAATTTGCTCTAAAGCCTTTTCTATATACACTTGAATTTGAGCCAGTTCCTCAGCCTTATCTCCCATAAGGAATGAGTGATATGAGGACCTCATTCTCTTCTGTAATGAACACTGACACAATAAATTAATATAGCTTTCCAGCAATAGCCTCATCTTCCTTGAACATTCCTTTCATACCTTGATTGCCTATTGGTCCCATCTGACTCTCTGTCAGACTTTCTGGTAATGGTGTGTTTGAAAAAACTTTAATTAATAGGTTACCTGTCCTTACTGCTACTCCTTCAAATCCCTTCTGGCCTGTCATATGGCAACTCTGTATGTAGCTTTCTGCCATTTATACTCTTTTCTGTTCTGTTTGTTTGGATACAGCTCCCAGTTTTCACTTCTGATAGCTTTCTCTGATTTACTATTTAACATAGTCCAGGTGATTTTTTTGTCTCAAATTTATGTTTGTAATGAGAGGATATATTTTCTCTAACATGGGAACTCTCTAAATGTCCTTTCTGCAAATATTTTACCTCATTGATTTGCTAGTTTTCTTTTTTGTTTCACTATTTCACCAGTTTATTTTGGTTTTGTTTTTAAAGATTTTGATATTGTGGCAAATTTGAGACCTTTCCCCTTTCTATAAGGATAGCGAATGTGGTCACTATTAGAATACTCTCTATAGATATGGATATGTATCTGTTTTCTGGGTAGCTACTTCATAAACTAGTCATTTCTGATACCTAAAGATGTTCTCGCAGAAACAAACTTGCCCAGACGTAATATTTTTAGGTAAATTAATACATTTTCAAGAAGTGTTCTTGCTCTCATATGCAATAGAAAAACAGTTATTGGCAAAAAAATTACCTAGATTTAGACCAATTCTAACTAAAATTGCAATAAATTTTATGTTGATTGTACTATCAATTATGTAAATATCAAAATTCCAATTCTTAGGTTGATTTGTGTCCTGGTTTGGACAGTAATGGGGG
>WEKX01024521.1:8563-18814 GCA_013390025.1 Pitta sordida
ACACCAGAACGAGAGGGCACGGCCTCAAGCTACGCCAGGGGAGGTTCTATCTTAATATTAGGAAGCTGTTTTTCACAGAGAGAGTGATTGCACATTGGAATGGACTGCCCAGGGAGGTGGTGGAGTCGCCGTCACTGGAGGTGTTTAAGAGAAGACTCAATGAGGAGCTTAGTGACATGGTCTAGCTAGGGGGTGTGGGGCTGGATGATCCTGGGTCCCTTCCGGCTCAGAGTGGCTGGCTAGACTGTGAGGGAACTAGACTGTGTTACCACTCTGGGATGTGCTTTCGGTTTCTGTATGGGTGCTAGGTGTTAGATGGTGAGTTGGACTAGATGATCCTTGTGGGTCCCTTCCAACTCATAATATTCTGTGATTCTGTGATTCTGTGGTAGATAATGACAGAACAAAGGGGGTGTGGTTTTAAACTAAAAGAAGTTCTATTTAGATAAGGCAATAGAATTTCTTTCTGTGAATATGGTGAGACGCTAGCCCAAGTTACCCAGAGAAGGTGTGGGTAAGAGAAACCCCTTCCCTGGAAGCGTTCAAGGCTTAGTTGGTTGGGGCTTTGAACAATCTGATCTAGTGAAAAGTACCCCTGTCCATGGCATAAAGATGGGACCTAGATGACCTTTAAGGTCTCTTTCTATTTAACTCATTTTATAATTTATTCTATGACCTCCAGATCTATAGCTAAGACTAGAGAATCTGTCTCAGGATTTAACAGTGAAGAATATACCAGATTTGTATTTACATTTTCCCCTGTTACTGGAGCCACTTTGGTTGAGATCTTCAGTGTAAATTAAACAAAACTATCATCCACTCTGGGATAGATCAGTATCATACTATACAATCTTGCTAAAATCATGCTTATAAAATCTGCTTCTTCAGGGTATTGGCGTTTTTAGATATTGAATGGACATCTGATTACCTATATATTTCCAGCATTATTTTGTCATCTGTGGATGAAATTTGAGCAGATGTCTCTTGTATTTCAGCTTTAAAATATTTTCATGCATCTCTTTATTACAAAATGACTAAACAGTAAGTGGTTATAAGAGATCACTTTTGGAAGAAGCTCACAGATTGCTTTTATTGCCATCCTATTGTGCATACAAACAGCTTGCATCTCTCCATACATATTTATATTACTTAGAAGTTTCAGAATTTTTCTACCCTTAATAATATCAATACCACAGAAAAACTACTTCAAAATCAACAGACAAGATAAATAATAATGATAGAACCTTGTACTTATAAACAAATAAATAAATAAATGAAATTTCTCACCATAAAAACTTATCAGGTACTCCAGTTCTTTCGAAAATTGTCTTCAGGCTTAACATACTGAATTCAGAATCTTGGCTTCAGAGCTAAAATACTAAAGCATCAAGAATTTCTTTGACAACAGAAAAGCTGTCTCTTAAAACAGGAGGATGAGAACACAGTGAAATATAACATTAAAACATCAACTTGCGACAGTCTCAAGAAATGTTTTAGAATTTATTTTACCTATTTTATCAGTTTGCTTTTCTCCACTCATTCTGTTTTTTGATTGTCCTTACTGCACATGTAGTGTTCAAACCTCACTAAACCAACTGTTTTGTTGTCTTTGGTGATGACTCTTTGGTCTGTGCTTTAGGAATAATAAAGACACAAAACAGCTTCTAATAACCCAGGAGCAAAATTTTCCTTGGCATCGATCACAAAGGCAATACAAAAGCTGAGCAGACACTAGCACAGAACAGAGCAAGGGAAGAAAGTAATATAAAGGTCAGAGAATTCACAAAAAGAAGGCAGAGGTGACCTCCGAACTAACATAGCTGTGTGTCAAATGCTGATTTTATACCTTTCAGAGTAAGATAAGTCTGCCAATAGTCTTTATAATGCATTTACAAAATTTCGGAATATGTGAAGATGATATTTAGCAGGATGATTTAAAATAAAAAGTATAGTAAAGTTGGAGTTTTAATAGTGATTGCTGAGGTGCATAATGAGTTTTTAAAAATTGTAGCAAGAAATTCTGTCACTAAAAACACTAGCAACAGCTTTCTTGCTGGTCCCTTCCTTTTACAAAGTATTTTCATAGTTTTACTATTGACATACAGTGAACATAATGAAGTCTTGTATATCCAGCATACATATTGCAGACAGTAATGCTTTATTTTTTATGCAAAAATACAGAAAATTAGCATAAATTCTCACATTAAATTTGTATTGTAAACAGCTTTGTGGACATCCAAGGAAGGGTTATAATGAAGATACATCAAACAAGCAAGTAATGAATTTTTGATTTTATTTTACTGATGATAAATTTTCACAATTCTTTTTTTTTGTGTCCTCACATTGAAAGCAGCATCTGCTATTAAGTATGATCGTCAGTTAAAAGTCAAATGAAAAATAAAAAGCTGGTGGTTTTCTCACGGGAATTTGAACTAAAGTGCAGATCTTCTTTTATTATTGTGTTTTTTCCTAAACTAAAATAATGACAGTTGGTTGGGATGTTTTTTTCCCTCAGCTATTCTTTTTTTATTTTTTTAAGGACTTGTTTCCCAAAAGTTCGAAATCTCATATGACAGAGAGAGTAACACAGTCTTTTTGCCTTTTGAAATGTATTCTAAATGTTACTTTTAGCTTATTTGATTGGTTACATCTTTAAGCAGCTAATAAGGATATTGATATAATACTTTCAGTGCTACAGGATTCCAGACATCAGTTCTTAATGCAAATGGAGTCTGTTTTGTAGATGAAATTAACAAATTTACTCATTAACATGTTCTCCTTGGAATTATAGCCACCAATGTATAGCTGAAGTTAGGGCAGTTATTCAACCGAAGCCTATAACATTTTATACTATAAGGAAATTATCCTCCACCCTCCAATAAGCCTTTTTGGGGAAATTTAACTTTAGAAGAATATAATTACTATGGATATGAAAATAATGGATTTTTTCATGAATATTCATTCAAACAGAGAGCAATCTCACTGATTATATTGTGGCCTTCTATGACAAACAGCCATGAGTCCTACTTTTGCTGACATTAGCACTTCCTAAACTGAAAATATATTGTACAAAGATCATTTATTGGACTAGCATGTTATTTTTCTATTCACCACTGTATAATTATGTAAGTAGTGAAGCCTCACAGTCAGTTCTAAAGTGCCCAGTAAATTCATAGCCCATTTGTGCTTAAAACTTTGATGATACAGATGATTTGAGACCCGCAATATTTTGCAGGTATACTGTCATAATGGTTGGGTACTAACAAAATTTTTAATTATAAAAAAAAAAAAAAAAAGTGATTTATTTCTACTGTCCACTCAAAGGCAATGGATATAGAAGTATTTTTCATCTCATCCTTTGGAAAGATATCTGCTAACAGATACAGATAGACATAGATACCTAAATTTAGGTAAAATATACTGTAGAAGAAATCAGTCTCTACGTCAATAGAAACCTAGTCAATGCACGCTCTAGAAGGATATTTAAGTGAAAAACTGCAGCAGCTTGACTAAACTACCTATCCAGGTCTATCTCACAGGCCCTCAACCCACACACTTTTTCTGTAGATGTTGCCCTAGTTTGGCTTAGATGTTGTGTAGGAGTAGGTGTACTGATATCTTTAGGTAGTTTTGTTTTGAACACCTAAGTATTGGCAACTAAACTGAGCTCCATGACCTGAACTGAATATCCCTAATGCTGAATAAAATCCAGGATTACTGCAGTGCACTGCAGCGAGTAGGAGTTTGCCAAAGAGAAAAGACAAACTACTTTCTTTTAGGTATTCTTCAATTTGGGTGAATTCAACTTGACTTATAACACTCAAAAAAGGCGGATCTGGAAGATGACTGTTTTGCATGAAGTTGGCAAATTGTCCAGTGGAATATACAAAAAATCTGAAGAATCTCAGATATAATGAAGGTAGGTGAAGAAATCATTGAAGCAGTAGTTACAACAGCAGTATCATCAACAAGAGCCGTATCGATTTAAGTTGAAATTTCCAAGTCTATATTAACTGATACTTAATGCCACCAGTATTAATAAAGGCTAGACTCCAAATGTATTATCCTTATATAATCATATCCAGTGCACGTTCTGCTCCTGACTGCATTATGGAGAGAATGCAGCTCAGAACAGATAAAGATCAGATAACTTCCACTCATGACTTACAATGTTTTTGGCAAGACTGGAGCAACGATGATGCCATGTTACATCAGAAGTAGCTCTGAGAGTCTTTTAATGAGTATCACTTCAATTTGGGAAGACTTAAGCAAAGAAACTACTCAATTTGGTACACTGTGTAATTTATTCCATGAGGTTAATAACCAGCACAGGCAGTATATTTCCTCTGAAAAAAACATACATATGATTACATTAATACATTTCACTGTTGCTTTGAGACAGGAAGATTCTGTAAATCATCAGCTACTTCATAGATGACATAAAAAATATATTCGGTTTATAGTATCTTCTTACTGATTGCCAGACATATCATAGATGATGGTTATGGATTTGACCCTTGATGAAAAGCTGGTAGGTACATGCCCATGACTTCTTGCAAGCAACAACAACAAATTTGTTCCTGGAGTTGCTTAAACATCTGGGAAATATTTTTATTTCAATGCATCACCCTAACCTCAATTTTTGGAAATCACTTTCCCTCTGAGAAAAGCCAGCCTCTGTATCTGCACTTTTTAGGGGAGCACAGAAGAATTTCACATAGATGCAACTGTCATGGTAAAAGGGGAAGAGCGCTGTACAGGAACATAATTATTCCAATATCTTAATGTTGGGATAACTTACTGTAACAGCCAACTAATGGGGAAAGATGTCCCACTTTTCTTACAGTAAATTAATGCCTGTGGTGAACAAAGATAAATTCAAGGTAATAACAAAGTTAGCAATCCTACATCTTGGATTCCATTCATCTACTTTAATCTTAGGTAAATGCTTTTTACCAAAGCCCACTCCTCCTCTTCGAACTGCATTTCTGAGCATGTTTTAGTCTAAATTGTTGTGCACTGCACCCTAATGCTGAGTCTATCAGTGCTTATAAAAGCAAAATATTTTCAGTTTTTCAAAATTTAGACTAATGTAATTAATCGTGTTCTTCAGTAAAAGTTTACTAAATAGGATTTTTCAAGTGAGAAATAAATCTAAAATAAATATATATGTATGTCTATTTCCTGTTGTAGCACACCACCTGAATGCTTGGTCCTGCAAAGTGCTGATTTCTCCTTATAAACAGACCACTATCTGTCAGCTAAGGTCACAGGGCTGTACCTAATGAGAGAATTTTCCCTTCAGCATCCTTGGAACTGGAAAGATCACAGAGTTTAGCAAGATAGGAACACAGGACTCGATTTCCAATTCTTTATTTCTACAGACATCGTTTCTGAAGGGTGAAGCTCTTTTGAGATGGTAAAAGGATTACTCCACTGATGCATGTCATCAGCTTATATTTAGGAGCAAAGCTGGAAGTGACTTGGAAAGAAGGGAATTCTGTTACCTTACTAATTGAATCGGAATGTCTTATTAGTATCCTCTCTCAGTAATCTGATATGAAAGTCACTAATATGATACGACTGTAACATAGTATTAGCAACAATATATTCTGATATGATATGAATGCTAATGCAATACAAAGGAATGTTGCTAATGTGTTAATCAAATAAGGTATTGTTAATGAGATATGAGAGACTCCACTAGAAAATATTATTACTTCTCCTAACTTTTTGAAGATAGCATTAACCTTGCTCATCAAGAATACTGCAAAATGTCCTTTTGCCCTTTCCTGGACATTTAGGGTTTTGTCTGTCCCCATTTCAACTCTCTACGCACTGTGATTTTACTGTCAGAGTACTCAGACTCAATAAAAAAAAGAATAAATAAGTGCAAAGTGATTTGTGAGTCTCAAAACAACATGTACTGATGCAGTAGTTACTTAGCATCAGGATAATGTGTTTCAAGCAACTTCCTTTGAAGCATAGAATCATTTAGATTAGAAAGGTTCTGTAAGACCATCAACTCCAACTATTAACCCAGTACTGGTAAGTCCAAAAATAAACTGTGTCCCCAAGAGCCACATCTACACTCCTTATAGGACTTGTTCTTTTCTTTCAACTAAACTCCAGTAGTCTTAAAATAAATCAGTGTTTAAGCCTCTTAATATCACAGAATCACACAGAATCACAGAATATTATGAGTTGGAAGGGACCCACAAGGATCATCTAGTCCAACTCATCATCTAACACCCGTACAGAGACCGAAAGCACATCCCAGAGCAGTAACACAAACTCACAGTCTGGCAGGCCACTCCGAGCTGGAAGGGACCCAGGATCATCCAGCCCTACACCCCCAGGTGAAGGAGTGTGGTATCTTTCCCCATACAGGACAGGAAGAAATAGAAAGCCAGAAATGTGAGTTGTGCACCACATAACTGGATGTGAATCTGGACAGAGCTCAGACAGAGGTCCAATTTATTAGGGAACCTTTTTCTTTCATCTTGAATTACAAATTTTCTTTTCCATTTTTTCCTTTTTCTTTTTCTTTCTCTCTTTTTTTTTTTCTTCCTTTGTTTTATTCTTGCTCTTTTTCCTTTTCCTTTTCATTTTCATTCTGGTTTTTATTTTTCATTACTTGATATATTCTCAGGAATGAAAAGAATGATGATGGGAGTTGCCCTTAGTTCTCCCATCTGTGAGACACTGGATGGAAAAGACACACATAAAGTCCAAGGTTTTTAAGGCAATTTTCCTGAAATGTTCCACTCTTTCTATGGGACATACTTCAGGCATAAATCAGAGTGCCTCCATTGCTTTCACTTAAACTATGACCCCTGGTGCTAAATGCATCTATGCATTTGAGAAAGATAATATTTTTTCTTTTAGTGTAGGAAGGGAAAAATGAACCATCTTACACAAAATGTCTGTCCAAAGGATCTCTGCCGATCGCTCAGTTCCAACTCCGTGTTTCTGCACTCTTAAGATATCTGCAGCTTTCCAGGTTGATCCTCTATCTTGAGCATGGCCCCAGGTGGATTCTGCATAGCTGGTTTCTCTCTCTCTATTCTATAGGTTTGCAGACAGACAGTCTGCTTCACTATGGTCCATTCTACAAGTAACAGCAAGACGCCTGGAACCCTTCCTACCCCTCCTCTGGCCAGCCTAGCCGTGGTGCCTTCATAGCTCTCAGCTTCTCCCAGGCTCCTCTCCGGCCATCTACTTTTCTGTTACTGTCTTTTTTTTTTTTTCCTTTCTTAAATATGTTATTCACAGAGACGTCTCTATCTGCTCATGACCTTGATCACCGTGGCAGTGATGGAGACCCAGGAAGGAGCTGTTAACCCCCCGCACTGCCAGAAGAAAAACCTAAACCAGGACAATAAGGTCATATTTTTTCTACTAAAACTGACATGACTTTCATAACAGTTTCCTCCTTTTTAGTGCCTGACAGCTTATAGGTAGAATTTTTCCTCCCAAGAATGATGTGTTACTCTTACATGAGTTAGAATGGGAACAAGGCACTGGTCCACAGAGTGACAGAATCACAGAATATTCTGAGTTGGAAGGGACCCACAAGGGTCATTGAATCCAACTCCTAAGTGAATGAATGCCCATATAGGGATCAAACCCATAATCTTAGTGCTATGAGCACCATGTTTTATCTATTTGAGCTAATCTCAGGGTCATGGAATTTTATTTTTTTTTTTTTTTTATAATAACCTAACTCCCCATCCCATCATCCCATTATCTAGACCATGTCAATGAGTTCCTCATTGTGTCTTTTCTTAAACGCCTCCAGCGATGGTGACTCCACCACTCCCTGAGCAGACCATTCCACTGAGGGATCACTCTCTCTGTGAAAAACCTCTTCCTAACATCCAGTCTAAACCTCCCCTGGCACAGCTTAAGGCCATATCCTCTTGTTCTGGTGCTGACAGCCTGAGAGAAGAGATTCACACCCACCTGACTACAACCTCCCTTCAGGTAGTTATAAACCGCTATGAGGTCACCTCTGAGCCTTCTCTTCTCCAGATTGAACAACCCCAGCTCCCACATTACCTTTCTTCTTCTTTTACTTCTTGGCTCCTTCTTTTGTGCCATTTTGGCAAAGTTACAGAGTTATTTTGTAGTTTAGATTATCTGCAAAATGGGTATATTAATAATTACCTTCTTGCAGAGGTAATTATAAACTGTTTAATAATGATTAATAATTAGAAATGTTTTAATCCCCTTACAGGAAGGGAATTAAATGCAAAGTACTATTATGACTGTTAATAATCCACAGTGAACTTTCATGCTTGTATGTAGTGGTTTCCTCTTTTATCCATCTCCCAACTTAACACTTACTTTTTAAATTGAAATTATATTAGGCAAGGTTATTCAGGAGAAAGTAGAATGGTGGATGCAAGGGTAAATTTGAGGTGGAGGCAGTGGTTATTGAAGGGGAATGAAGCCACTGACTTCATTGTGTCTTACAATAGAATGGAGGAAAGCAGCACAAAAGAACTATTAGTATTAATATGAATAATGACCTATAAATATTCCACTTGTTAACCATGTAATCAATTCTCTAGTCTCAATGGATGTCTATCTTCCCTTTTGTATATTTGTATATTAAAATTTAAATGCATACATTATAATGACTTTTTTGGCTTACTGGGTTTAATGTATGAGAGATTATTCATTTAGCAGTCAGATATTTATTCATTTTTATTGGATTGGAATTGCAAAGTCGTTGCTTAGCAAATTTAGTACACTAAGTAGTTATTCCGTAGGGTAGTAAGGTTAAAAGGGATATGATGCAGGGGTTTTTAAAGCTGACAGATGCATCTGGTGCTCAGCTTTGGGTACTGCTTAGAGACATATTGCTTAGGCAGGTTTCAGTCATAGTCACCCTGTTGGATCCCCAGTGTCACGATGTGTGAACTCCATGCCAGAAAAACATACATTTGTTATTAAATTGTAGCATGCTGACACCTGTTGAGTATTTACAGGTTGGCAGACTAAAAATGGAAAGCTAGGACTTTTGTTACGCGATTCTAGATGAAGGTATTTGGCAGAATATTTAATTTTATGGACTTGAACTTTTCCTCATCTATTCTGTTCAAAGAAGAAACTTATTTGACTGCAGGTAGACCATCAAGTACTTAAGAGAGGTTTTTTGGTAATTATTGAGGTAAAAATTCTAGTGCCTCTGCCTTTGTTACTCCTCATGCAGATTTTGCTGTGGTTTAACTCCAGAAGGCCCTACGCTCACTCTCACGGTGGGATGAGGAAGAGTATTGGAAGGGTAACAGTGGAAAAAATCATGGATTATTATAAAGACAGTTTAAAAACAAAAGCCACACATGCGAGGAAATTAAAAAATAAGGAATTCATTCAATACTCTCATCAGGAATCAGGCATTTGACCATCCCTAGAACATCAGGGCTCTGACACATGTAATGGTTACTTGGGAAGACAAACACCATCACCCTGAATGTCTGAGCATGACACCACAGAGTATGAAACATCCCTGGGGGCACTTCGGATCAGCTGTCCCACCTCTGTCACCTCCCAGATTCTTGTACAGCCTATTTAACACATTTGGAAAAGACCTTCATATTGTCTAAACTCTGTTCAACAATAAATGAAACATCTCTGTTAACAACAGTTTCCAGCACAAATACAAAACATAACCCAATACAAGAAACTATGGATATAATTGACTCTATCTCAACCTAAACCACTGCAATAGGTGAAATAGGCATTGGTTTCCATACAGCCAGTTGCACGTAACTTGCTTATTAACTTCTTACAGCTAAATGGCTTTCCCAGCTAATGGATCTGGAGGTCATGGTCACTATCACAAATAAGTAGTCTATGAATGCATTTCCTTAGGGAGGAATATTTTAAAAGTCGCAGGGAAAAAACCCAAACCCCACAAAATAAAAATGTCTTACAATGCTATTTTTTCAACCCAAAAGGTTTCAGCTGCATCTTCAATATATAACAAGTTAACTGCAGGGTGTGTGTTTTATTCTGGATATCGATGCAGTCTAAAATGTCATTGAAGTTCTAGGAAAATGAATATTCAGTGACCACAAAGGTCAATCAAATAGTCAGAGATGCTTGTAGCAATGGAAGAATAGGGGGACATCTGCCTAAACATATGAAAGCAGTCCAGCTGATGACTCTTTCTCTCCCACAGATGTCTTCCATCTCAAATGTGTATAGGTGTTTATATAGGGATAGACATGCAGAAAGGCA
>WEKX01024522.1:0-51831 GCA_013390025.1 Pitta sordida
CTATTGCATTATACTCAAATAATTAAAGTATACCCCAGGTTTCTTTTGGAAGGAACCCGCTACAGTTTACAGTGAGATGGTTCCTGCCCTGGATCTGGTCACAAATACCAATTTGCCCGGTTTACCCCTACCCTATGTTCCCCCTTTGTCTCCTGGTGAAAAAAGGGAATATTAGGTCTGTTGTAAGAGATGGAGGGGTGGGGGGAAAAGGTTGCCTTTTAAATGATGCTTCCTTCACAGTTCTGATCTTGTTAGTTAGTAAATAAATCCTTTATATTCTTTACTTGTAGTTTGCCTTGCTTTTTCTGCCTGTGACCTGTTTTATTTTCCGGTTTTTCCTCCAGGAGAGGTTGTGGGTGGATCTCTTGCATCCAGCCAGAGAAAACTGTGATGTTTTAGTTGTGCAGGAACCCGGCGGAAATATCTGTATTTGTGGTAGTCAACTGGTTTCTGGAGAGACTCTGGACTCAAAGTGGTTTTGAAATATTTTTTCCTTCTTTTTTGTTGTTTTGGTTTATTTGGTTTTTTGAGGGAAAGTTGTTGTGGTGTCATGTACAGCAGGCTTTCTGCTCTCTTTTAAAAATCAAGCACTGTGTATTTAAAATTGATCCAAAATACTGTCTGTCTAGGGTGGAGTGCAGCTGGAGTCTAAAGAGAACCCTGAGTGGATACAGGCATATTTTAAAGCAGGTATACAAGTTTAAAACCATTTCTTTCCAGTATTCTTAGATGTATGTTGATAATGACTCTGAAAAGCTTAAGCCCAATATCTATTCTAAATGTTTTAAAGAATCCTCCTTTCATTGTGTAGCCAAGATTTGTGAATGCCTGAAGACTTACAAGTAAATCTAGAGAGATGGATAGAATTTAGTAAATATTCATTTCTATTCAAGCCTTGTTCTTTTTTGGAAGATTGAGGTTGAACAGTTTTAAATAAATGACCACTGATATTTTCCTGGAATTTTTCTTTAGTTTCTCAATTAGAAACATATTTTGTCTTTTTTATGCAGTTATTTTTTTACAAGCTGTTCGTAGTGCAAAGGAGATAATTCTCATTAATTATTGATAGGCCTGGTTCATTCGGTGTTATGAGCAATGAAAGGATGAAAATTAAATCTCTGTATTCCAAAGAAGCTTTAGAGGGAGGACACAAGAGGGAGAATATTTTGTTTCTAGGAAGGTCTCTGCCACGTGTGCAGGTTGAGGCACCGTCTCATGGACAAGGTCCTCATAACGTGTACAAATAAATATGTGATGTCACATAATGTGACAAAGGGGACAGTTCATTTCCAGTCACGTTTTCTGTGCTCTGAGAGTTCTCTTCCGTAACTGAAATAGTTAAATGTGTGAGATGTGACTGGATTTTTTTGTGTTTGCTGTGACAGTACTACAAAAACAATTGGGCTAAAGCACTAGAAGTTCTGATTTGAAGAAATGAACTAATCCTGTGTTTCCTCCAGAGGCTCCACAGCTGCCCAGATCTTGTCAGTTTTATGGTGGAGCTGAAAACTGTCTTGGTAAGTGACAGGATTTAAAAGTGGGAGATGGGATGTTCTGAGAGCTCTGGGTTTCACTTGGTGTTTCACAGGCTGCTGTTCAGTAGATCTATGGCTGGGTTTTTTCTGAGGAGGGGATTTTGTATTTGTGATGTTCATGTAAAATTCGTGTAAATATCCTTTAGTGACTGTATTCTCTGGGAATTGGAGTCTTGGGGAAAAATTAAAATCCTGGCAAGAGCAGAGGGTGAAAACACGTTAGACAGTGTGGAAGAAGTGGGCCGAGATTATTAGTAAACTTGTTTTATTATAAATTAAATTTTTATTTAAATGTATAACAAATCATTAATAATTTTATTCTAAATTTCATCAGTTTATTTGTCCTGTAAGCATGATTTTAACTTAAGTACACTTTCAAAGATAACACAAATGTGAAACGTGATTTTGTTTGATTTTTCTCTAGAATGTGGAATTACCTTTTTGATAAAAAACTTTTTTGAGACATTGCGAATTTGTCGATCCCAAAACTTACTCTTTGGGACCCTGTGATGTTAAAACTGAGCAATTGATTTTGTTTTTGGAGTGCTGTATCAAGTTTATATAGATAATATTGAGAATTTCATAGATGTATCTTCTTTTGTGGCTGCGGAGCCCAGGAGGCAGCTGTGGGCTTAATAGAACCTTCTTTTGAAATGTTCTTTCAGCCAAGATGCTTGACTTCAAATTTATTAGCTGAAAAAAGAGGCACATTTGATATTTGCATGTGAAGGCTATGCTGTCAGCATCTGTGGGGTTTTTTTTTTTTAATTGCAGATGTTTTCATTAGCCGTATCTGAAGTAATTTACCAAACAGCCTCTTTGTCTGCTTTAGCTGGAGGCTATAACAAAACAAATGCAGTGTACAGTTAATTTTACATAAGCTTAATATTTTTGATTGAATTGCAAAAATCACATGGCTAAGTAAATGCAAAAATACTGAAATGTATTTCCTAATGATGTTTTTAATGTTGGTTAAAACAGGAAATTGCTTTAAAGAACACACAAGACCTGCACATACCACGGCCACCAGAATATTACTCCTGTCTTGTCAGAGATCTAGAAACACTGGGTTGGAACAAGTATGTTTAATTTATTTCTTAACAAACATTACCTTTAGGATATCTGTTCCTCTTTCGTATCTGTGAGGTGAACATATTAAAAGTACTTGTTCTGCTAATTTACCCTATTCAGGAACTGATTTTGCTTTAGAAACTGCTGCTTTGTTTTTAAATTAAAGACTCCCAGCAAACCTGTGTCAACTGGAGGTGTATTTTCTGTCTCAAATAACTGAGCTGAAAGGTGAGATGCTACTGCTAAAAAATCAATTCTACTTTGACCTGTAAACTATTGATATAGTAACTATAAATACTATCAGTAAATATGTTTTTCTTTTTTCTTCCCACTTTTCCCTCCTTTGTACAGTTTTTTTGACTATTCCCACAGGCTGTGGTTGATCACTGGGTACCTTTGTGCTGCTGTAAAAACAGTTCATACCTTTTTTAGAACTGGAATAATTATTTTGAAAGGACAGTTCTATCTTGCTCTCCACAGCACAAAAATCTCCTCAGACAAAAGAATAACACAATTCATCTACAGAAAGGTAAATATACCAGAAGATATGAATGGAGTGGAGAATTTTAAAAGCTGTAGGTCCAGAATGACGTAAGAGAAAGCACAGTAACATAAACTGTCAGATGAGCTTATAGAACAAAGGTATTCACCCTCACACTGAGGAAAACCAGGTTGTTCTCCTCAAACCTTCTGTAGAAACCTGCAGGAGCACACATTGTCATCAGGTACACAAGAGCCACCTGGAGATTTTTCAGAAATGTGCAAAGATTCTTGTTTTATGGACTTGAAAGGCTTAAACTGCCACCACTGGCAAATTCTCTGATCCTGAGGCTTTTCCTTCTAAGCAACACCCTGGGATGGACTGATTTCTGTCCTCCTGGAACTTCCAGGACATGTCAGTGGGGTTGAAGAGGGGAGAGGTTTCTGTGTAGGAAGGAATTAAGGAAACATATTTTAAGGCTATCTTTAATAATATGGAATTAATCTCACAGGACCTTCTTTCAAGGGCTTAAGATGCAAAAGACATTGAAGAGTTTTGAATGAGAAGCTACATTTTAATTCCAGTACCTATTTCTGTGCTTTTTGCTGAGATAAATCTGCTTTTGCCTTGGTCATGTGTGGTCATTTAACAAGTGAGTATTTTGCTAAATGAAATAAAGCCTTGGGTGTAACTAGTTTTGAGTTTTCCCACCTGATTTGTATTTGAATAAATAACATGTGATTAACATGAAGTAGGAATTTGCTTTGAAGGCCCACGTTCATTTAAAGATTTAAAACAGCCTTGTTAAATCAGCTGAAGGTTTTTTCAGTGACTTCCATTGTTAAGCATGTCATTGTGCCATACCCTTCAAACTTTTGAGAGTTTGTCTGCTGTCAAAAAAACTGAATGTGAGGGTTCTTCATAAATATAATTAAACATATTTTTACTATTTTTTAATATGATCGTGTGCATGTATAATATATAATGTTTAATATATAAATACTTGCACACATTTTATATAGTCCATATAGTTTTTATAAACAGTTATATAAATATACTTTTTATACTTATTATACGTTTAAATATGTATCTATATATCCTAGAGGCTGCCATGTCATTAAACTGTTAAAGGTCTGAACCCTTGAGGATTTCAGAAATAAATTTTAGGATATATGTATATGACTATTATTATCTAGAAAATAAAACTAATTTTTTATTCGGGTTCCCTCTCAGCTGATACGGAGTAAAATGTCTGATTTTAAACTAAAATACACAATTCGTATTTTTTTTATGAATCAGAAGTGGAGTGGGCCAAACAAGGTGAACAGACAAAGAGATAATTTAAAATCCCGAATTCCTTGGCAGCCTCCCTTTAAACGTCCTGTTCTTTGCTGTGGATCCTCCCAGCGCTGCAGGCACCGGCTGGGCTTTGCTTTGGGCACTGCTGTGTGTTCCATTGTGTCCGTGCTGTGCCTGAGCTGCTGCTCCAGGGATTCCCCACCCCAGGCAACGGCAGAGGCAGCTCTGGGACACAGATAGTTTCTGCTCTTTGTGGTTCAGTTTTCAGGTAAAGTTGAAGCAAAGTGGGAGAAATGGTTTATTTTTTTTTCCCAGTTAGAGAAGGATTCTTCCAATGCTTTCTAAATAGATGGAGTTTAATTGACAACAGTTGAATTACACTTCTATCAAGACTTGTCTTTCTTTCAACTCAAATACTCCCAGAAATCTGTAGGACTCTAACAGTACACTAATCAAAATTAAACATGAGACAATGTATCTCTTTCCCTTCTTACCACTGCATTTTCCATCTGGATTTTTCTGTTCCCTCACATTGAGGCTATTTAATTTATGTACGCAATTTTCTTGTCCCTTCCAAGGGATGTGCCACCCTTTAGTATACATGTTTTTGGGTTTTTTGTACAAGCTTCTAAAACTCAGTTGCCAGTTTCACTTGGGAGCACCATGTTACTGGGATAGTATAGAATGGTTTAAAACAATAAATGTTACATAGGCCAGCAAGCAGATGCTCTCTTTGAACTCTGACAGGCCTTTCCATCAGTCTGGGTGATAGGTTGTGCAATTATCTTGGTCTGGTTTTTGTCTTTACACAGCGATGACGCAGTAAAAATGCCAAAAAATCCATATGTCTGGTTTACTGGTAAATATATGGAGAAGTTTGAACCTGTGTGGCAGTTGTTGAAGGTACTCAGCAGAATCCATTCTTAGAGAACAGTGTATTTTATGGCTGTGCCCATCTTTGTTGTGATGGGAAGCACAGATCAGTGACATCCTGAGCAGAGAGTCAGTGATTGTGTCAGAAGTTTTAGAACTTACTTGCATCCAGTAGATAGTTGCTGCTGGCAAGGGCGTGGGTATACAGTGTAAAGCTGTCATGAAACAAACGCCAATCATCATGAATAACTCATTTTGTGCCTGTTTCAGACTAGTATTTCCTGCAGAAAATCAATTTCAGAATATGAACCAATACCCACTGAATTTTCTACAATAACAGTATTGATAATAAAAGAGAACTTCATTGAGGGGAAAAGCAAATCAAGAGCATAAAAGTCTGCTGGAGCAAGAAACTGCAGAAATGGATCAGAGATTTGACAGGAAGTTTAATGTGTACATAAGTAGAGGCTGACAGGAACACGCTGTGTGTGTCAAAGGTTCCAGTGATGGAAAACTGCAACACGGTGCTCACTGACCACAGCGTGAGCCCTGACACTGCTGTAAATAACCCGGAGATCTATGGCTGCACTAAGCACCAGCCTGGGCTATTAACAGCAGTAAATCTGGAGCAGCAGCAACGCTTGGCACACAGGATTCCCTCTGATTAATACTGGTCACAGGCTAATGAGAGCATCACACACCTTTCAAACTCTCCTTCTTGCCTTGCTCTCTTCTAGAGTTGCTGATGTGGACACTGGGCTCACCACAGTCAAGCTGAAAGCTGAAGACTCTTGTGGTCGACAGCATCTCATCACTCTCAAGTTAAATGCAAAGGTAAAGTTATGTGGGAGAAAGGCCTTCTGGTTTCCTGGAAATAAATGGATTTCCTTAATTCATAAGGATTTTAGGGTTTGTTTTGTTAATGTGTCTGCTCTGCAAAGTGACGGTTGAGAAATTTTTTTATAGAGAGTTTTCAGACTTTAGCTATATTTAAAATTAATGTTGCATTATGGTTATCTGTAAGATGTAACCGTGCATCCCAGGAAAATCACTTTCTGATATTGAAATCATTTTGCTGGTTTACAGGCAAAGCCATCTGGGAGCCTTTCCTTCATTATTGCTCCATCCAGAGACTGTGCATAGAACAAGAATTGGAGGATGCTGTGTTGTTTATTAACAAGCCTCACTGTTAAAGCTGTAGATGTAAAGATTTATGAAAAACCGAGTACAGAAGTCAGTCAGAAAAACAATTTCTTTTTAGTCTGAATAATTGTTTAATTTTGACAGCACTTGCCGAGCAAATCCATGGTGTATGAAGAAGCAGAAACAGTTTAATTTTTCCTGGTATTTAGCACTGAACTCAAATTGCAACGTTTCTTTATAGAATGTCTCGTTTCAAGGCATAAATCTCTCATCAGAGACTATGAATATCCAGGCTGGGTGGTGACAACTGCATGGCAATAGCTCTTGTCTGTCTTCAGAAAGTCAGTGCAGGGGGAAAAACAGATCTAAAAGTGTCTGAACGTTGTTGTTTGGGACTATTCTTGGTCCGTCATCTGGAGTAACGATCTTGGAGGCACGAGGAGTAGGCACAAGAGTGTAAGATTAAATTCCACCTTCAGAAGCATCCCATACTCTTAAATACAAGGAGTGTTTCAGTCTTACATAAGATGAGTTAATTTGACCTTAAAGGGGGAATAGCCTATGGAAAAAGAACTGTTTGGGAATTGAGGGTTGCTCAAGTGGGTTTTTAGAAAGAGTATCCTGCATGCACAGTGTAATGAATGTGTAATTAATTTGTTAGTCAGTCCGTTACTAAATACATTAATGGGAAAAAATCCATCAGGAAGTACAATTACAGTCTGTTTAGTGTGCAAGGGGAGTAGCCAGACTGTGTTGTTTACAAGGGAGCTGCTCTCCCATGCTTGGCGTGACACTGGAAATGTGCTGCAGCCTGTTGCCTCTAAGCTTTTCTTACTTTACTTCTGTTGCCATAAAAGTATTTCAACTATTTGGAGGTATAAACGTGCAGAAAAAACCCGCAGTGCAATACTGCTTTTGAGGCGGCAGCAATCATCACAGTCATCATCCATCTCTTTTCCTTCTGTTTTGTTTTGCTTTCAGGTGTTTATTATGATAAAGGAGCAATTGATTGTCCTTTTTAAGCCACATCTGGCATTTAAACTTGCCAGGCAAAATCTGTGTGTGAAGTGTGGGTTGGGTGACCTGGGGATTTGATTTTCCTTCATACACATAGCTAACGCTTTTGATTGGAAGTGTTTCTTTCATACACTTTTGATTGGAAGTATTTTTTTTGTTTTGGAAGGTATTTCTTTTGATAACCTGCTTTAAGGAAAGGGTGGTTGTTTTTGTTGCCGTTCCTTTGGTTAAGGTTAATGTGTGAGCATCTCAGATCCATGGGATTCACACAGGCCACTGCAAGGATTTGCATGTCATGGAGTAATTAAGACACTTTTTGGTAATTATCTGAATTATTTGGCAGGGTTCTGGAAATGCTTTTTCTAGATGAAGTGAGCTGCACGCTCAAAATTCCAGTAGAAGTGTTTTGTTTAATAATTGCTTCAATTGTTCTTAAGAATAATAGGATGATTTCTGACATGTACCATTGATTGTAAGAGCCTAAGGTGTCCTAGATATGCTCTGATTTGAGTTATCAACCCTTTTATAGCTTCAATTCTTTCAATACAGGTTTTTTTTTTTCAATTTTTCTTATTAATATTTTTTTCTTGGTGAGGGGTTGTTTTAATTCTGGGTGTATGTTCACTCATCTCTTTCTAAATATTTCTATACTTGGATTGCTTTCAATTTCAAACCAAAAATATTGCTTATCAGAGCAAATTTTTCAGTTCAAATTAAAAAGCATTGCTTGGGTTTTTTTTTTAATTTTCCTATCCAGTAAAGGAAATTGAGGAGAAATTTTGTAGAAATGTATGTTTTTTATCTTAAGGTTTTTTAAATATGTCACTGTGACCGCTGAACGCAGAAAGCTGCGACTCTCCTGCCTTTCCTAAAAACTGATATATGAAACCAAGATTTTTCTTTAAATGATCATTAACATTCATAACTATTTCTGAAAATGCTTTACATACTGCTTCCTTTCAGAGCCAAGTCCTCAAGATGCTTGAAGTGCTCATATTTTGTTATCAAATTTGGCAGCTGAGTATCAATCTGACTTTAAATCACTAAGAAAAATAACAAACCCCCTGTGTTTTCTCTCCCTCCCTCAGTATCCCACAGAACCACCAGACTGCCTTGTGGATTTTCCCGTGCAGTTTGCGCTTTCCTGGATGCCACAGGTAACTGCTGGACTCTCCAGCTGGTTTATGTGCAGTGGGGAGGTGGCAGCAAGGGCTTGGGCTTTACCTTTTGACTCCAGCTTTTCTCCCTCCCATGTGCATTTGCTCAGGAAAATGTAATAATGCAATGCTGTAAGGAGCTCTCTGTTCCTCACCACAGTAGCTTAAATACCTCCCTCGCCATGTGGATAAGATGAACGTTGTGTGTTGTGCCCTGGGGTTCTGGCTGGGGTTTGGGTTAAGATGCTCACAGGGGTGAAACTTCTTCAGGAACTACATTGGGGAAGTGGCAATGAAGTGCAATACATGAAAAATTATTGCCTTCTAGGAAAGAAGCACCCTCTGAAGGTGACAGACTTGTTTTCTCATAACATAATCAAACTTTTATAATCTAGTTGTAGTCAAACCAGGAAAGTATTTAATTGAAGTCTGATTTCTTAGTTTAACTGATAATGTTACAATAAAGAACTACAAGCCATTGTCTTTTTTAAGTCTCTCACATTATTTCATGTACCTCTTTTCCCTAATAGATCATCTGTACTTGATTAGATGAGTTTTAAGTGTGACCACTTAGATATAAGTTAATTTGAATTATCTCTAGAAAATAGTTGATGTTTGATTTAATTTCGTTCAGGAAAATAGAGTTTGCATAAATGATTGCATCTGATAATTCCAACCCTCGCAAGGATTTCTAACCAGTAATAAAACCTGTCTTTGGTACTAAATTTACGTAGGGAACGTGGCTGGGAGGTTACAGCAGGATGAGTTTGAACCAGGCAGGTAATTCTGACTGCAAAGCCTAAGGTTCTGCATGTCCCCCTCTGATATTGAGGGGAAACTGCAAAATCAACCATTGCAAATATCCTTATTTTCACACGTAATTTTAGGTTTTGATTCTCTGGTAAGGTTTGGAACAGTTTAAATAGATGTTGGCTTTCCTTCTAATTATACTGGTGCCCATAAACTATGGGCAGGATTTCAAGTGCTGTTTCTAACCCCGAACTTTATACCTACTTTTAACAGTGTTTTATTAATTTTACAGCCTTGCAAGTTGTGTTGCCTCAGATTAACAACATTTCAAATATCCCTGACAGTCACTGTTTCTCTGTGTTTACTGTTAGTAATTTTAAAGCTACAAACAGGACTTGTAATTTAATAAAATGTTCTTGAAAAACATGACATGGAGCTGCCTTTGACAAGTTAAAAACAGGGCTGGATATATTAATATTGGCACTACAGCCAAGGAAAATCCAACGTTAAAAATACAACATTAAAGTCTTTTACAGTTAGAATTACCTGGGGACTGTTTGAAAACACAAACAATAGATGTTTGTGTGTAACTGAAGAGCCTGTTTTGAAATCATGGGATGCTAATTCCAGCTGCAGAGAGCCTCCTTTAATCCTGAAGCAAATGCCAGCAGCCCTTGCTCTGTGCCGACAGAAGGGCTTTAGCTGTACAGTAGGTTTGGAACATGGTTCTTGTCTGAGTGGGTGACATGAACCCAACAAATGGCTGTGGTAATTGTGTAAATTGTGTTTATTTTCCAAATGTGTGGAAATCATGGCAGTGAGCAGCCCTCACGCCGGGATAAAGTGCGGGTTAAGCTTAGGTAATGCTGGAACTCCACTGCCTGCAGAATTCAGCAGGTACTCAAGTGGCTGAACGTTTTTGTTCCTAAAAGGAAAAAAGAATACACTGTGTCTGTTCTCTAGTAAAACAACATGAAGGGTTGGCACCAGTAGATCTTAAGTTTTATTATTTGTTGGTCATCTTTAACCTATAAACTGACAAGGCTTAACTAAAACAGTGAGGTGGCACCACTAGAATACAGACTCCTCCGAGATAAAATATAAATACATTTCAGGTAATTGATTTTTCCTTTCCCACCCCCTGCGTGTGCTGCTGCCTATTTCAGGCTCCTGGACTTTAAACTTGAGGGGTTGTTTGGTGCTTGGTTGTTGGGGTTTGTTTTTTTTTTCTCTCCCCCCCCTTCCCGTATAATAATAGACATGGCTTTATGGCATCCATATTAAAAATGGGTAATTTTCCTTATGGTCCCTGTCTTCCTGCTGGGTTGATAATGTTTTGATGTATTTTTCTTGTGCGCTGATGAGAGGTCTGCTGCTGCTGCTCTGACATATTCATTTGGATGAATAATTATAACTTGCACAATGTCAAGCTGAAGATGGTGGGGTTTTGTGCGTCATGACAAGCCCAGTAGCCAGTGCAGGTGTCTCACAGCATGAGCAGCAACAGCCAGTGGATTCTGGCTCAGAGGAGACGTTTTAGAGTGGTAAGAAATCAGCACCAAGGGCAATGCTGCTGCTGCTGCTCCTGCTCCAAGTGCCAAATAAATGCAGAGTGCTTCTCAATGACAAGAGCAAGAACATCAACTTACTCCTGCTCGATCCTTTTTCTAAAGCACCACATCGGTGCTCTCTCCAATGTTAGCACACGCTGTAAGGGTGGTTCTGCTGCCCCCATGCCAGGGTATGGTTCCTACCCTGCTCACTGCCCACCTGCCTGGCTACATGAAGGTCATGCGAGTGGAAATTAATGACTAATGAGGTCGTGCAGCAGCCAGCAAGGAAACAGGAACACAGGGTTCATAAGGTGTAGTGGTTGAATGAGATTATTCTTCAATTATTTTGATGAAAACACAATAAAACTCATCACAATTTTGCTTTTTCCTTGGCAGAGGAGCTTTGCAGACACCAGCTGTAAATAAAAAAATGGAGATGACGAGGCAATTTAAAAAGATTTCAGTGTTTTCTCTGTTTAATTAAGAATGGGGAAAATTGTTGCTGTTCATGGCAAATAGTTTCCTAACAAATCTAAGGAAGCCCAAATTCCTGAGGTGGTACAGGTGATCTTTTTTCCAGCCCACAGCTGTTTTGTTAAAATTGTATTTTTTTAATGAATTCATGAAGGGCAAGTGGGTGGCAGCACCTATAGTTTAGGCTACTTCACCTTTTCTGTTTGGGGGCTTTGCAGTTGTTTTGTTTATTATTATTTATTTATTTATTTATTTATTATTGTTTGTTATTTGTTATTATTATTGTTTGGATAAGCTAATTGTATGTTAGGAAGAATTTTAGCCAAAAAAGGTCAGAATACAGATTTGTCTATCTTTTTTTTTTTAATTATAATCATTTGAGCTGTATCTACCTTAATTAGAACTTTCTCACTAATATTTAATACAGCTCATCCGGGATTTGGAGCAGGTGCTTGAAATTTGCAAAATTAACCTTTGTTGAAAGTTCCTGAAAAGCTTCCTGGCTTTTATGGCGCGTGCAGAGTCAAGACTTTCCTTTATTTTTGTCAGCCTCTGTGGCTCTAGAAATAAAAAACAAAAGTAGAGTGACCTTTTTTCCCCAATTCCTTCTCATTCCTTTGGCTGGAGGAAAGAGTGTCTTGGCAGTAAGGGGGAACATGGGAAAATATTCAGGTAGGAATAAAGAAAAACAGAAGGAAGGAACTGGCACAAGACTTCCCTGGTAGAAGGCAAGGTGTATTCCCCTCGGAGACAGGTGGGTCCGGAGTATCTGATTTTCCCTGGACTGAGTCAGTGCCTCATCTCCTACTAGTGGCTGATACGGATGGGAGACACCTGGAATCTTGGAGAGGTGACTTGGGGGTCACAATTTGCTGAGGAACAATCCCAGTCGATGTTTGTGGAGGAACCAGTTTGGTGTGGGAGTGAGGGTGGCAGCACTGAATTCTCAATGTCTTGTTTTCCAAGGAATTTTGACATGTGTCACATGAATTCCAACGTGTTTGTACAGAGGAGACCACGAAACAAAGGCTTGTGCTGTTTGACAAGCTGAGTGTTCAGACCTGTTGTAAAACTGCTGGGCAATGACCAGGAATTAAAAAGGAATGTTAGAGTTTTCCTGGCTTGCATGACAAGCAGGTGATGTATTTAAATAGCTATAGATGCATTTATGTATATACGTAGCAGGAGACAGCTGGCAACATCAATGGAGCATGCAAATAAGATCAAATGAACAGTGTATTAAAAAAAAAAAAAAGATTTAACTACCTTTTTAAGGAACATCATTGAAAAATTACAATTAGTATTAAAATTAATTGGATTTTAAAACTTATCTGTGGGTTGTAATCCCTTGATGTTTCTTTTTCTAGTGAAACCCTTTGAATTCCCAGAAGATAAAGATAAAAATTATTATTAGAGGATTTATCTGTATGTGATACAGAAAAATGTAAAAAAATCAAAATGGAAAGCAACTGTTGCAAGTACCAGAAAATTATGCTATTAATTTAAGTGTCATCAGAGCACAAAAGATCACATTTCAGGACGGTGTGAAAATTATTAAAATACTGGAAATAATAGTACTTAAGATGAAGATACCATACTCTAAGATGTGGTTAAGTGACTGACACTATTATATCACTTCAGGTATTATAAAAGTAACAAAATGCTTTTAAAGATAATAAGCGTTACATTTGGAGATTGGCAGTGTTCACACTTTCCTGCTTAGGTGCTTTCCTACTTTAATATAATTTAATAACAGCAGGGAAAAAAATGTAGCATTTTATTTCTAAGCTGTGCCGTTTCTTTCTAAAATATGTGTGCACAAAATACTAAAAGTTATTACAGAGGAACATCCTATTTCTTCATCTCAGAACACTCACATAATTTGCTGGGGTTTATTCAGGTGAGAAAGGAAGAACATAATCACCACAGATTAAAGGAAACCATTCCTTATTTTGCATTATCTATAGAAAAATACCAGAACATTTAATTAGCTTTTTCTTTTGCACCCCAAGGTGTGGGAAATCTGGCCCTCCCTGGGGACACACAAGGGGGTTCACTTGAACATCAACTGTCTTTTCCACTGGCAGAAGCCTTTCCCTGCAGCCAGAGTTACTTCTTTTTGCCCACTGATGATTTAAGATGGTTTCTTTTGCCTCGCTGTCCTGTATAATGAAAGATTTTTCTGATTCCATGTAATCCACCCTCAAATATTGAAATCCCTCAGGTGTAATCCTCTGATTATTAGATGGTTTCTCTTTCTCTTGCCTTATTTACATGGTCTGAATCTGATGTTAAGCACCTGTTTTTATACTGCTTAATTTTGAGGTAACTATGATGACGGGAGGTGATATTTCTTTGAAAAATAAATAAGCTCCTTTAGTTTTGTGGGTATTTCTGTGTATTTAAATTGTGGTGCTTGGCTGAAGCAGGGACAAAATATCAGAATGTCAGAGTTAATAATACAGTGATGATAATAAGGATAATGATGATTTTTCTGTCATTTTAGTCCTTCTGTTTTTTTAAAGTTAGAATGTAAGTTAATTGCTGTTCCCAGTTTTTTAAAAAGGAGTATAACCCACTATGAGCTCCAGGTGTGAATAGGACATGTTAGAGCTACCAGGAGTACTCAGGGTACAGCTATTTTCACTTGTGTTGTTTCAGTTACACACCCTCGGAAGGTCCAGGGTGCTCTGGGACAAACACATGGATTTCAGCACTCCTTAAATGGAAACTGTATGAAATTTGTTTCCTTTTCTTAGAACTCCTTAATAGACATCTACAATCAGTTCCTGGCAGCACTGGAGTCACTGAAGGAATTCTGGGATGTCCTGGATGAAATCGATGGGAAGACGTGGGTGCTTGAGCCAGAAAATCCCCCGCGGAGTGCCACAACTCGGAGGATTGCAATAGGTAGGAAAAGCTGGAAGGGGTACAGGAAGTGTGAGAAGTTTTGCTTTGCTGATCTCCTCAGCTGCTGCTTGTTGGAGGTAGTTAAAGGAAAGGCAGCACCCTTCTTTTGTGTGTTAAAAATGTAACTTTCCACTTTGCTGTTTCAAAATATTCTCGTGTTGGCTCAGTCCAGGTGTGCTGTGGAGGGGACTGACTTCCACTGCTAAACACGTATTGGCCCTGGGCTTCTATTTTTGACTACAAAAAATAATGATGAATTAATAACTTACATCTTTAATACCTTTAAAGCTTTGCTAAGATTTCAAATGGATTTTGTCATCTCGCTGGAGTTGATTATTCAGAAATAAGCATGTGTGTTAAGGTTGAGGCAAGTCTAAAAGAAATGCAAGCCTGGCTGTTTTTTTAATCAGTTGCTATTTTGAATTACAGTCCATTGAAATGTAAATATTTCACATATACTGGTATTTTGTACTGTTCATTTGGATACCTACCAACTTCTTTATTATTTGTCATAATGAAACCCAGCCTGATTTAACCAATTTAAAACTGCTTTTAAAAATATTTCCTTTTTCAAATACTTGACTGCAACACTTCCCCCTGGCCTTACGTTCTCATTGCAGGGACCAACGTCTCTGTGAGTGTGGAGGTAGATCCCCGCCATCCAAACATGCTCCCAGAGTGTTATTTCCTTGGAGCAGACCACGGTAAAGCAGCAAACTCCACTGCTTCTCCTCCAGTCCAACCCCCACCTGAACTCTGGGGGTTCACTGGGATGAGGTAAATATTCTACCTCTTGTTTGCAGTGGTGACCCCCCTGAGAACGAAGCTCAACAGCAACATCCACTTGTGGTGAGTAGCTTTGGTAACACAGGCCTTGAACGGAGCTGGTGTTGCCATTCCTGGTGTGGACTGTCTTCTCCCCCTTTCCCACCCACAGGGATCCAGAAATCAGTTTGTTACAAAACCTGAAAGACCTCCTAGAAATTGATTTTCCATCTCGTGCTGTGCTGGAAAAAAGCGTAAGTTGCTTTTCTTTAACAATCAGTCGTTATTCCTGAATAAGGAACATTTAAATCGTCACTTTATAACAGCCAGGAAAAATAAGGGAGTTAGAAGAGGGGTAATTGGATTAATATATTGTCACAAGGACTTCTGAACTTCAAGCAACAGTTGTGAGAGCTTGTTAACCTTTGATTAGAGTGCACACTTCCCTGTGGCCTTCATAGCAGTGAGGCCATTAATAACAGACTCCACTGTTAAATGGGAAAGAGGAAGTTCCAGAGCAGCTAATGAGATGTGGAAAATCCAAACATTCTGTTATGGATGCTGTTGACTTCAGTTCTAATTAGGTAGAGCTGCTAAGAAGGGACAAGAGGCCATCCAAATGCTGGTATATTTAGAAAAAAACGGGAATTAATTTTTGACAATGCTTTAACATTCGATTATGAGCTTGGCTTTCACTTGTAACATTTCAAAATTAGGATCTGACTGGGGGCTTGTGTCTAATGTTGAAATGTAATGACAAGTCATTGTGGTTAATACAAACAATGGGGCCAAAAGTATGAAAATGGTTGTTGAACTAAATGTAAAATATAACCCAATGTCACCCTCTGCCACTCTGGCACAACCTGTTCTATACTGAAGGTGAGAACAGTCATTCTAGACAACAAAAAATGCCAAAGCCAAGGCAGAGCTGAAGGTGTTTGCCGTGTTCCCAGCCCGTTCCTCCCTGCTGTGTTTCAGGACTTTGCCCAGGACTGTGGGATCTGTTACGCCTATCGCCTGGACGGCTCTGCCCCCGACCAAGTGTGCGATGACCCCCGCTGTGGACAACCCTTCCACCAGGCTTGTCTCTATGAGGTACAGCAGGTCATGGCACCCACAGCTCAGGAATGTCACCACAGCCATTGTGCTTCTGCTTGTCCTCTCATCCCCACTTCCTACACCAACCCTCCCCTCTCTGCCTCCCAGTGCATCGTATCAGCTGTTCATCATCTGAACTCTGGTAATAAATAAATGCTTCTTAAATTCTTGAATTTTAACCCATTTCCTTGTGTTGCAGTGGCTACAAGGCCTTCCTACCAGCAGACAGAGTTTTAACGTCATCTTTGGTGAATGTCCGTATTGTAACAAGGTAAGGAAATCCAAGGAACAGGAGTGAAAGTGTGTGTGAGCTCAGAAAAGGGCAAATCTGGTATCAAAGTCTTTTCTAAAACAGAATTGGTGGCTACTGACTTCTCTTTTACTGGAGGAAATTGCAAATTTCTGTACATTTAATGCATCAGTATTTAAGTTGGGGTTTTTTGACACAGTATAAAGACAGCCCCACACCATTACCCCATGCAAGTGCCAGACTAATTAAAGATCACACTCAATTGTATTTTAATGTTGCTGTAACAAAGGTCCAGTTTAAAAAAAAAAAAGATACACTAAAAAGAATCTCAACATTTGTAACAACAGCACGAATAGTTCAGTACATCTATAACTACCACGTACAGATCTGGAGGGGTTAAGAGAACTTGCCTGTACCAAGGTATGTACTGACAGCGTTATTTAAAAACTTCTTTTTCAAGCCCCTGACACTGAAATGTTCAATGAAGAAACACTGAGCAAAAGGTGTGTGGTGGAAACACCACCGCAGCAACATCACAGAAGGTACAAGGACAGCACAATGAGCAGCAGCAGCACCAGAACAGCTGCAGTGTAGGGGTACGTCTGGTCAGTAAATGCCAACCTCAGCACAACTGCCACGGAAGGACGGGAGCTGCCAGGACCAGCCTGGGATGGCACTGGAGTGAGGAGGTGATCGTATTTCTTTCTGGACTCGGAGAATATTGTGTAGGGGTTGAATGGTGGCACTCGTCTGGTACTGTCCTTCTGCAGGGGAAAAAATTAGCAGTAATAAAGTTATTATTGATTAAGTTGAGATGTTTAAGTTAAGCTATCCTAGAGAAAGCAGCACAATTCTTACAGAGTCTTACCTATGGAATCTGCAGGTGTATGGATATTGTATAGTAACTGTGTCACATAAGGTATGGTTACAGAATTTACTGTTGAAGTCCACAGCTGAAATTTTTCCTCTATCTTTGATTTGTTTCCAAAAAAACTTTAATATATTCAGTCTTTCCTGCTAATAAAGGTTTACCCTGGAAACCCAAGACATGACTCTGGAGTTGGATTTGCTGTTTTGATTTAAGTTTTGCACTTTACAGTGAAGCTGAACTTCTGACCTATCACAGCATAAACTTGTGGCTACACAGGGCAGTGCCAGGGGGTTTTGGGTCTCAGCAGCAATTCCATCTCTTGCCAATCTCCAACTCTGAAAGGGAGCCCCAAGCACCACCATTCCACTCCACCCTGGACTTTCTTTTCCACTGTCCTTGAGAAAAATCTACAACCCTTCAGTTTTGGTGTCCTTCTGAATTTGGTGAGGAATTCTCCAAAATAAAACTAACAGAATGCCACCATTTTTCCTTCTCCAGTCTCTCTTTTTAATATCTTAACTGTTATCTGACACTCGTTTAAACTTGGAATAACAGCTTTTCCTTTAGAACAACTCAATCTAAGCACAAACATCATCCAAACACTGCCCTGGTGATTGGTCCCTTTTCTGTAAAAACATTACATTTGAGAACTAGGAAGTAGCACTGGAATAGCTTCCTCTTCCAAAGCTCTATTTCACTTTTCAGACTGTCTCCCCTGCTGGCAGCCACACAACCTCCCAAAATGTTTCTGCTCACCCCTGTCCTGCCTGGTGCTCTCAGGTACAGCTGTGCTTTGTCTGCTTCCCTCTGCCAGCTTGTACCGGAGTCTCCAGGCAGTGATGATCAGACTGCTTGAAGCAAAGAATTTGGGATTAATGACAAAGCTACCTTTAAAGATGCGTTTTTGTGCTTATTAGAAACTGTCCTCATTTAATCAAGTTACTTTTTAATTTGGAAGTAAAACAGAGGGGAATCCCGTCAATAAAATGGACTGAAACTCCAGAGAGGAGCAGCACAGGGTGATCATCCAGATGCAAATTATTCTGTATTATTTATACTAAAACTTGGATTAATTTTTTCATCTATTTTTTTTTTCCTGTAGAGTTGAAGAGTAAGACTGAAAGCATTCATTCAGCCCTTTTATGAACTAAATTACCAATAATATTCGAGGTGAGTTAGTTAACTACTGAAACCCTCAGATTTAAGAACTTCATTAATTGAGTGCTCTGACCTTTAGGGTTTGCTGCAGACACTGAGTTTGCATACACGTAGTTCAGGCTTTATTTGTGGCTTTTTGAACTCTTATTTTTAGAAGAGCTGGTTTTCCTTCTCAGGGCCCCATGTCCAAGATAACATCAAACCCCTCACCTTGTGTGGGTGCTCAGGCTGCTGGACTGTAGTGTAAAATTTAACTGGATTCTCTTCCAGCTGGCACTGCCGACGAGTGACCCGGGGCCTGCTCAGGCAGCTGGAGTTGTCCTCTTGCCTCCTGCTTTCCTTCAGTTCCACTGCTTTTGGTGAAGGCTTGGGTAAAGGAGCCTGTAGAGGCACAGACAGTAATTCTGTGAGCTGCAAGGAATTCAGTAACACTCAGAGTTACCCCAGGTCCCAGCCCAGCAGGTTTGGGGCAGGTAAGGCACTTACCCTGGCCTACAAGAGTCTCTGACGTTCATGTTTGGAATACTGGCATCCACCACCTTATGGAGTGTGACAGAGCACTTGGCTCTTCTCAAGCCCATTTCCTCCTCGCCCACCCCAACAGCTGGACATGGAGCTGAGGGAGCAGAACTCCCAGGGGTTCCATGTGCCCAAATCCTCACCTGCTGAGGCTCTGTGTGGTGAGGCCTCCTGTGCAATTTACTTGGCTTCTCTTCACCCTGGAGTTGTGTCCCTGTGGTCCCAGCACAAGCTTTGTTATGACAGGTGTGTTCTCCACTTTCCATCTTTTTTCCCTTGTGCTGAACTGGTTTGGGTGCAGGTTTTGGTGCAGGTTTGGGTGCAGGCTGTGGGAGGTGGGCCTGGGATGCACAAATGAGCATTTTGTATAGTGAAAAAAGCCAATATTTCACACAAAAATGTTCCAACTCCAGTATGGAGAAAGCAGAATGAGAGCGAGCTTTTATCCTTTCAAAAGAATATTTTCCAGCAATTTAGATCCCAAGTAATGTCCCCTTGCAACAGTACCAAGGTAGATCTGTGCTGTATTTGGGAAGGATGCTAGAAAATTAACTTGGGTAAACATTTCCCACATACCCATCTTCACCACACAGACACACCTTAAATGACTACATCACTTTCCAACAGGACTTCAAGCACTTACACAAATATGACCATTTGTAGATGTAAAATACATATTTCATACTGCTAAAATTACCAGTTGGTATCCATGTAATGGCCTTTTAATCTGATCTCTACAAGATCAAGCAAGCAGAGAGCTGGCCTCACCCTACCTCACCCTGCTGCCTTTGGCCCCAGTGCCACTGGAGTGGGGAAAGCTGAAAATATCTATCCAGTGCCAAAAACAAATGTGGGAGTTAACACAATGAATATGTTCGGTGTGCATTTGGAATAAAGAGTCAGGATGTACCCACTGTTATGCCTTTTATGTCACCACAAGAATACATTGAGATACTGTACCAGGAGCAGCTTCCTAAAATCCACCCTCTGTGGCAAAAATCCTTCTCAAGGAGCTGGTGCTACAGGATCCCCTGCCTGGTGCTCAGGGGTGTGTGCTGGCCTGCAGAAGGGAATTAACTCTGAATCACCTCCTTCCCTAGGCACCAAACTGCTCCAGGTGCAATCACACAGCTCAGCTGGAGCCACATCCTGCCCCAAAGCAACAGGTGAGGCTACAGAGCTTGTGTGGAGCGGCTCCCACTATTCTTAGGCTGCGTCTTTAATGGAAGAAGGGTTTGGTGAACAAAAGGGAGGGGAAAGGTAAAGAGTCAGCCCTGGGATCACTCCAGACATCGCCATGAGGAGATGCAGCAGGAAGAGCCTGCCTGTCATCCAACACTGTCAGGACTGCACCAGGCCCCTGAAGCACTGCCTTTGCTGAAAATAGCAACAAATTTTGGGAGAGTTCAGTTATTTGCCCTCTCTACTTTTATTTAAGTACTCCTTAATTCCTTTGAGTAACCCTACAATTGCCTTTCTGCAGCGAAGGGTAGAGGAAACTTTCCTGTGTCAGCAGCAGAACTGGCTGCAGGAGCACACTCCCATAAAATACAGGTGTGTTCCTGCTGCTCCAACAAGTGAGACGCAGCATTACAGAGCTCTCTGAAAAAGTGGTGACAGGAGCCAAGGTTTAGTAATACACAGACATTGCCTCTGATCTGGTTCCTGGCCATCAGAACCAATTCCACATAGTCCTACAGCACAGGAGTGGTGATAACTGACACTCCTCGTCCGGGGGTTGTGCACTTGCAAACTGCAAATGCTACAGCAGCTCCTGCAGCCTGGAAGGTCAGGCTCGTCTTCTATGCTACATATTGGCAAGTCTTAGACCAGGCAATAAGATTTGCTATTCAGTATCTGACTAGGGAATCACAGACTGCTGTGAATCAGAAACCCAACAGCATCAGCTGGAGCTCGGTTAACAGCTACCTGATGCTTCAATTCCCTTCAGGAACAGTGCAAACTTTAAAAAGCTTCTCAAATGAGTGAGGACAAAGTGGTCACTATCAAAGCCAGAGAAGTCCATTCACCAAAATACCTCGTGGTTTTGTTAAAAGGGAAAAAAAGCGATAAACCCCGAAAAGTCAATAAAATCCATAAAATAAGTGTCTGTAATTACCAAGATCAAAACCCGGTGCCTTTTCATTAAACATGAACTTTTGTTCTGCCTTCCACAATACGTAAATAGTGCTGACAATTGGTTTGTGAGGCACTTGCTACAATAAAATGTAATTGTATCATGAGAGAAAGGTGACAATCAGGAGATCATGTAAAAATTACATATTCTCACTGGTGGTTAATTAGCCATGCAAAACCCCCTCAAATAGATATTCTCTTCTATTAGGAATGATTACTATGCAGGCCTACAGATGTCAATACCACAGTCATTCAAATACTTCTTTCCCTACTAATTGAAGGTTGTAAAGCTCTGGTGCCAAGGTTTTGCTTCCAAAGAGCTAATTTATGACTAGAAGGATATTTTATGTCTTCAGTTGCAGCAGCTACAAAACTCAGCAAATCAGAACCATCTGTGCACTGATACTTGAATCACCATTCATCTCGCAGCCTATCAGTCACCTTAGTTTGCATCCTGCATTCTTGGCTCGTGTGCACTTGTGACGGTCCAAAGTTCACCAGGAATATTAAAAATGGATGTTACCCTGGCCCCGCCTTACTGCACACCCAGAGCCCCCCACGGGGCTGGTGCATCCAGGGAACGATGGCACTTTCTAATTACCTCACCCTCTGCTCCCAGTCAGGCTGGGCTTTATTGACTCAAGGCTCCGGACTAAAGTACGGAAGACAAACAGCACAGGACAGCTGCCACTCCTAAAACCCCGTGTCAGTGCATCCCATGGCCCCACGAGCACCGGTAACATTCCTATTCCACATTAATCCCTCCTCCACACTGGGGCTGCAGGAGTGTAAAGGCAAATGACAAAGAACAGTTTGAAAGTGGGAAAAGGAATTAAATGCTTTCACTAATAAAGGTAACTTCGCTTTTAATCTGGGATGAAGGAAAAACCTAGCATTCAAGCTTGTCTTCAAGATGTTAGTGAACAAAGTCCTTGACTTTCCCATTATCCTGAAAGTAAATCATTCTGCACAGACCTCCTGCTTTGAAGTGGGAGGCCGTGGGTCAAAAGGACTCATGGCAGTTCTTCCTCCTTGAGGGTTGACATTCCACTTTTTAGCAAAGCCAGGGGAAACAGGAATTAACAAACACGGTGTATTTAAGGCAAAAGAACTGCTGTGTCAGTCTCATTTAGAGATCTTAAACTATTTCCTCCTCTGCAAAAGGAAAGGCAAGGAGCAGGAGATGTCAGAGATAACCCCAGCACTGTCTCACTTACTCTGGACACTTTGGCAGCACAGTGGTTCCCTGGGCACGCTGCCCTGGAGAATTCCAGAGGGCCATCGTACTGCATCCCTTGGGGCCCCAGTCCATCCAGCAGGATTTTCTTCAGCTCTTCATACTTGGGCTTCTCATCGTAGGCCAAGCCATAAACACGGACCAAAAACTTGGCTATTTCACCTGGGGAGAGGGTTTTACTGTAAGCTGGACCTAGAACTTCAGAGAGGACTTGATTCCAACAACACAGTTTCAGGTGGACACATTCAAACCCCAGAACTGACAATATCTTGTCTGTCTGAGATGAGTAAAGACAGACTTGGATAAACAAGCCATCCCTTAAGTTCTCCATCTCATTCTGCTCATGCACTAATTCCCACAGCACTGAAAGCTATCCAAGGATAAAAATTAAAATAACAAATATTTCTGTGCAAAAGAGAAGTCTTTTACATAATACCCCTTTAAATATTACTCACTCTCAACAGTATTATTTTAATCTGCATATATGCTATACTGGGAATGCTTTGGGAAAATGCACCTTTTCTATTTACATCAACTCCAACTGTTGTTTTTGTGATTGCATCCTAAAACAGGAACAGCAGCAGTATTTTATCATGAAGTGGATCAAGAAACTGGGAAACCACTGAATGGGCAGAAATAATGGTAGTAGGGAAAACATGCTGGGGGATCAAACTTTTCTTTCAGCTGAAGACCCAAGTGTATCCTGAAGCTGCAGCACTACACCAGATATTGGTGTCTGGTCAAGATCTATTGGGTATGTATGCACACCATGAATGCATTTTATCTGATACACAATGCATTCCAATAATTCCAGTACAAAAGTGCTACAAAAATAAGGGAATAAGCCAAAAATAGATACTGACCTTTGGTGTTTTCCCTGGGTTAAGTTCGTGTATCAGTGAAAGAAGAAACAAGACGATACAAACCATCCATTTGCCTTTTTCAAACTCTGAACACTGAGCAATAAACCATTGGTAGACTATTTCCATACTAACAGCCACTCCTCTTTCCAGGACAGTCACTGCTTCCCAACACCTTGGATTACACATGGCCAAGATCCCTTACATCACTCCATGGGACACATCATGAGACTGAGCAAGATTATCGTTCTCTGAAGGCTTTGTTAAATTTGTGTTAAATTCACTTGCCTTGTGTTCCCCCCCAGAGTGAGACATTTAAGTGTGGTTAGTGACAGGCTGACGAGTGTCTGGTGCAAGGTACACTTACTACAGCTGCTTCCAGAAGAATCCCACTTCATCACCGAATCTGGGAGCTCATCCATAAGTCTGAAACAACAGGAGAGTGCAACCATTTAATGTGGTTTAGGAGCAGGTGATCCTTCATTTGGGATTTAGGAAAACAGCGAGTCTCAACTCCAAAGGGAGGGGACCTCCGGGATAGCTAATGATTCACAGCACTGCTTTGGAACCCAAATCTCCCCTCCCCAGCTCTGGTTTTAACTCTTTGCACGCTGCTGCTTTCACCAGGTTACCCAGATTTCCTAACTCCAGGCTGACATGTTAAAACTGCACTCTCAAGTTTGTCTTTGCAGACGTTTGAACCGTTCTAGAATGAAAAGAGAAAGCCCTTTGAGCTGAAATGGCTTGTCCTGATTTCAGATTGACAACTGCTGTTTGTATTTTGGAATTTAAGCAGCAGTTCTGCTCTGCCTTCCAGTCACTGAGCATCAGGTTCTTCCTGCCATGCAGCACATGCCTGTCAAGATCACACACAGGCAGGGCATGGCCAGATGGGGAGAGAGAAGTCAAATGGCCTAAAGTCCCACAAACTTCCCTGTGCATTTCCTTGAAGCCTCTGTGTCCTGGGAACATGAGCAATCCAAGGGTTAACTGCAAGGGAAGAATTAGTGAGGCAGCTCCATTGATTAAATTGATTTAACATTGAATTGTAGAAGAGTTACCCTTGCAGGAGGTTGTGTAATGGCCAGAAGTTCTAAAGGAGAAATATTCAAGGGAGCAGACACTGTCAACATTCCCACACACAGTCTGGCATTATCGGCAGTGCTGCCCAGCCTCTCCTCTGCCACCCAAACGTGCAGATTGATTCCCATCGTGCACCTCTGTTGTGACTTGCCCTACTTAAAACTTTGCAGCCTCCTGCAATTGCGGTGTTACACGTCTGGGTAACCACAGGTACCAGGTGCGATTAACTCTCTCGAGTCCCGACTGAAAGCAGAGGACAAAACACTACAACACTGTGGCTTCAGTGAGCTCTGGGTGAGTCAGGCTCAGGGAAGATTTTCATTGAGTTCCTCGGCGTTTTGGTATTTAATTGTTTGTAATAGCAGTAGGCTGACAGAACACTAAAAACCAACAGAAAAACATCTGAAAAACAGCATCGTACAGAAAGTTAAATAAATTGAATGCACATGTGGAAAAACCTCCAAGAGATGTTTGTGCTACAGAATCTACAAAGCACCCGTGAAGTTTAATGGAAACACACAACAACCTTCTGTATGTGCACCAAGGCCTGTGCTAATTTACAAATGTTTTCTTTGAAAAAAACCAGGACTATTGGAAAAATACACAGCAGACAAAATGCCTGTGTACTGTGCACTGGAATTTATCCTCTCTCTGCAGCAGTACAGACATAAACATGCAAAGGAGGGTAGACATGCACATAAAGTTCACGTCTTAACTACTTCCAACGTCTCTCTTAATTAAGGAAAATTGTTTTAGCTTTCTCCTAAGGTGCTCTATGGCATGGAAAGCTGTCTTTCCCAGACCTGTGAAGTGCCGAGGATGGTGCAGAGTTAGAGGGTGGAGTGTGTACACGTGTGGGGGGATTGTTTTTACTGTACTTGGTTTTTGCAGTTTGGACAGCCACAGGGTCCTTCAGGTTCTGCTCCCAGGGCAGCTTCCCACATAACCATTGCAGCATGCAGTAGCCAAGGATTTCAAGGTCACCTCGTCTGGACGGGGCTAAAATGTGGGAAAGGAGGGAAGTGAGGGGGGAGAGAAAAAAAAATACAATTAAGGATCTCTTCTTAGGAAATAGAAAAGACTTTGATTGAACTAGTGCTGATGAAATATGAAAAAGCCAAATGGGCAAAGTGTTTTGTTTATTCAGCTGTATCAGACCCAAACCTCGCCGGCACTTGGCCACAGGCCACAGACAGGCAGTGACTTGTTCCTGCTGGAGTGAGGGTCAGCTTCCTCACCTCCTCCAGCTCCATCCTTCCTCAGTCTGGCCTGTCACAGGGACTTGATCCCCATGGCCTCTGACATGATCCAGACAGCCCATAACCGAGTACCAACACTTTCTCAAAGAGCCAAGCAGTAAAACAAAGAAATAAATGTCTGCTGCTAAATTGCTAACACATGTTCCAGGAAGTCCATGGGGTCCACATTGGTCATGCGGGGACTCTGTGAGAGCAGACTAAACACTGATGGCCTTTCCTGTTCCTCCGCGGAGCTGTTTGAACTCGGATGCTGGGACAAAACTGCCATCTAGTGAGCGCTGACTCACCCGAGCCCACTGCTCCCAGCACCAGCAAAGTTTGGTGAGTTGGAGCACAACCCAAAACACACTTGTTGTTTAGCAAAGTCCTGGAGAAACTTCCCACTGCTGCTTCCAAAAAGGAAGCTATTTCAGGAATAACTTACTCCCACACCGCACATGCTCAGCAGAACACAAATACAGGAGATAAAACTCAATTAGAAATTAACCCCAACCCAACATCATCCACACAGCAAAACAGGTAACTGAAGTTAATCTGTGGATTGACTTTCTCAAGAGAAAGAGGGGGGGAAAGTGCAACACGAATAGAATTGCTGCTGCTTTGCTGCTACTCTGAGGAAACTGAGCTTGAAAAAACTGAACAAGCAGGATCGCTGCAGAATTTCTGCATACACAGTTCACATGTCAAAGCCAGAAACTGTTTGTCCTGATTAAAGACAGGCACATGCAGAAGTTAAATTTATGCTTTTCCAAAATGAACTTGTGCTTCCCAGCAAGGAAGGAAGAGCTCAGGCTTGTTCGGTGCTTTCTCTCAAGCGCAAGGACCAGTAGCTGAGGGCTGTGCTGTTAATCCAGCTGTAAACAGATATCATATTTTATGGGCCTTCATTAAATAAATTCCAGAAAGTCACTCAGCAAACTTATCTTTTAATTTAAGAAGTCATCTGCTAAGAGCTGCGGTGCCAACACATCGTAAGTGTCCCTTGTCACCATGCACACACTGCTGTGAGAGCAGAAGATTGGTTTTTATGCATTCCCTACCTTAACTGCTGTTAGGCCCAGGATTATTCCAGGCCCCTAGATCCCACAGAACCCCGGGCTGTCCCTCGGGCACCATTTATTTCCTGCCCTGGATTCAGCCACGTCCTAATGCAAGACTTGGCTCCCATATTAAAATAAAAACACAATCTCCAGCACTTGCTGCTCTGTAGTGATTTCTGCAGCCATAAATCTCCCGGTAACTGTGGAACAATTCCATTCATACACATGTGTTCACAACTCCTTTTTCCATTATGGCAATTCCAGATTATGCCCATGTAAGCCAGAGTTTTTGACTGCAGATCCTCTAAATTTCACACAAAGCTTTTCTGGCACCTGTTTGTGGAAGAGGGGCTACAGGAAGTGGCCTTTTGAGGAGAATTGCCAGAATTACCATGGATGGCTTTTGGATTGATGGCTGGACATCTGTAAATGACCCCAAACCAATCAGATTTCAGAAGGCAGAAGTTAAATTCCCCAACTTCTTAAACCACATACATTCTCGTTAAAAGGCATTTGACTAATCTTTAGTGAATTAATATTATCTCTGAACAGTGGCATTATTAGATTTTCACCTCAAGTAAATCACAAATAGATAAATTTCAATCATATTTTTACTTGCAGAAATAAATCCGCTCACACAATTGAAGATTACAGGAATTCTTGATAAACATCAGTGGAGAGAAATCAATCTGCCTTCATTTTAAATATGACAGGCAGTCAAAAATAAAACAATTCTGCTTGATAACTTGTCACTGTTACGAGTGTGCACTCAAAACAGTGCTTATTTAAATCAAATTCTCTTACTTCTCTGCAGACTAAAAACTTGCTGGGGGTTTTTTTTCTTTCTTTTTTTAGTAGATGTTTGATTTCTACTTTTCTACTCACGGGATTTTTTTACTATTACTTTAGTCTCATCAAATACTATTTAATGGGGTTTTGTTATTTTATTTCTCAATATTTTTAGAGGTGAATTTTTTTTATTTGAGGAGTTAGGGCCTGATTCTGTCCTCAGTCCTGCCGAGATAAATCAAGACCGACTCCACTGAAGTTTATGAACTCATAACCCCATCAATGAAAAAAGAAAAAAAATAAAATCAGAGTTTCAAAATACAGAGTTAAATAAAATAAAGTCAGAGTTAACTCAAAATAAAATCAAGAGTTTCAAAAAGTCATAAAATCAGAGTTTTATGTACATCACAAACATACTCAACACACAGGCACAGCGTTCAGGGGTAACTCAGAATAACAAACCTCAAGGAGCAAATGAGCAATGGATCTCTGTACACTGGATCTGGCAGCTCTCTGAGCCCCAGTTTATATTCAGGTTATTTCAAAATACTTCATAAATAGTATCACAGCAGCCACAATATGCTCTCAAAACTATAGTGCTCCCAGGAACTCATCAGAAACCCCTGTAAAAATGGGAGTTCTCCTCCAGGGCCCCTATTTAGCTGATTTTCTCAAACCTTTTGTAAAGATCTGGGAGGCCAACGAGTGGCAGATGAAATGCTCTGCTCTCCGTTTTAATTAGCAATGATACATTATAATTTCACTATTAGTGATTCTTTCAATGAGCAGCTTTTCATAAAAAAGGATCATTTTGGTTGCTCATATTTCACTGATGTGAGAGGCACCTCCAATTCTCACTGGCATCACAGAACACAAACTCCTGGTAATTCACAAACAAATGTAACTCACACCACGACCACTAAGTCAAAAAGCAAAGGAGGGATAACGACCACAGTGAAATACAATTATGATAAAAATGTAACATCACAAAGTCATGTAACTCAACTCAAGGTTAAGGTGATTTAAAAAAAACCAGAAAAATACAAGATTTATAAAAAATCAGTGTCTTTATTAGGGCAACAGAAAACAGAAAAAAAAAGAGCTGGCAATTAAGGATTGCTTTCCCCAGGTAGTGGTCAGTCTGAGGAGCTCCCTGCAGCCAGGTGAGTGTGTGGCTACAGGGGCAAGGTTAGAGAAATACAGTTAAATTTACAATAAATTTGGTGCTTGGAGGCAGGCAATCCTGCAGGGTTAGCCACGCTCAGGCAGAGCAAGTGCCAGCTGGGACCCATCCCTCCTCCCCTCACGTACAGCCCTGCACTGTCAGCTTGGCACGCTGGTGAAGCCCTCACTGAAAATCACCAGCACCACGGAATGCTGGAAAGAGAAACCCAGTGCAAACATGGCAGCACCGCAGCTGGAGCACAGCTCTCCCCCAGAACTGGGGGACGTGGCAAAGAGCAAGTTCTCCTGTGCCAGCCGTGGTCTCCCTCCCAAACTGGGATCCTACAGCTTGACGGGTCCAACAGCTCATGGAACACAGAGCAGAGCTGGCAGGAGGGAATAACCAGGCTGGGGGCCTGATGCCATGGCAGGGTTGGAAGGTGCAAGGAAAGCTGAGCATGAGAAGTGGGTAGGAGAGAAGGTGCTGGTGGCAGGAGATGCAGGTACCTGGTCGGAAGCAAAAGGTTCCAAGCTTGCAGTAAGGAGAACGTGTGGCAGGAGAGTGGGGACGGGAAGTTTTACTCTTCTTTCATCTGTGTGGCAGAAAAAAAGTCACAAAGGTAAGGGCCTGGCAAGGAGGGGCAGGTGAGCAGCTGAGATTCACCACTTTCTTAATTCCTGGCATAGAGAACAAACAGCCAAAATTCCACAGCCCATTCCCAGCCACACTCCTCAGCAGTGCAGGGAAGTTGCAATGCTCCTCATCTTACTTATGTTGCTCCTGGACATTCCTGGCAGGACAGAATAAGCACCCAGAGGTGGTTGCAGGAGTCTATCCAATCTTCTCCTTGCTAAAACCTGACTCTTCTTTCCCACCTCCTCCTCCCTCTCCTGCTGGGCACACACTTCTAATCCAGCTCTCAGGAACTAAACCAGCTTTTTATTTATTTCTCACTGTAAAGTTCCACCCAGTTTTTCACCAGGCCGGTTATATTTTCCTTTTATTATTTAGGATTTACAGTTTGTCCTGCACAGTTTTGGGAAACACATATCAAACTGCAGCAAATCAATAATTCATTTGACTGACAAAAAAAAGAAAAAAAGATCCTGCAGGCACCTTCTGAATCCTAACTATGCATGGACAGATGCCAAGTAAACCTCTTGATCCAGAGCCTTTTGGAGCCCTGTTCTCTGGAAGCAGGCTCAGAAGGAATGTGCTTCCATGGATGTTTATATTCCTGCACATCTTTCCTCACAAAATGAGCCCTGCCCATATTCTAGTCAAGCCCTGCATGTGGAAGAGGAAAAATGGACAAGCACCGAGCTGTGCTTTGAGCATCAAGCAGCAGCAGCTCTGCCAGGGCAGTGGGGAGAAGAGGAACTGCAGAGCTTTCCCTGCAAGCACCCAGTGCTCGCATAGCCCGGGACAAACCCAGCGTCCAAGTGTTCCAAGGGACCTGAAGGAGCACACCTGGAATAAACCCACGTGAGGGGCACAGAGAAGCCTCTCCAAAGGCACCACTACTGTGTGAAGCAGATTTTACTGTTCTGGATGGAGATACAAGTCCTGCCCGGATTGTGGTGGAGCACCTGATGTGAGGCAGCAAAACTGCTCAGTTACCGTGGAACACTGGAAGGAAGAGGAGAATCATCTCGGAATCGATGGCAAACACAAATATACGCTGGAGGGAATTCAGCACGGACAGTTCATACTCATATGTTCATCAATGACAGCAAATTAAAACTGGTCTTACACACTCAATGCCCAGGACTGGAGTATTTAAAAGCCCTCAATATGTTAAGCACAGTGTTTCTCCAGAGAAATTAGGTATTGACTGCACGCCTCAGTGAGCAGGAAATCTGCAAAAATCCATAGGAGCCATTGATCCAAATATTACTTTTTAACACTAACTATGTAACAATTTTTTAAATGTACACTGGGCACAGATATAATTCTCTTTAATTATCAATCAGCAAAGCAAAGTGTAACACTGCTTATACAGCACGGTCTTTAAAAATGAATACAGTGAATGCCCTCAACTGTGATGTCCAAACCACCAATGCAGTTTTGCTGTATGAAATTGGCATCAGAATAAAGAGGGCTTCAATTTAAAATACCTCAGGCATCCAATGGGTGTTTCCTGCAGTAGGAAACTTTCTGGACCTCAGTGGACTGCATCACCTCTGCTCCTGCTGAGCTCCACAAAGGAGAATAAACTGGGATGCAGCTGGTCAAACTCTCTGGTCAACCAGGGAAACTTCAATTGGTGGGAAGTGAATGCATTTGCCTGGCTTTATGCAAGGAGGTTATATCAGCTTCAAGCATTGCCAAGAGGCAATTTTGAGAGCAACAAATTCATAATTTTCTTAAATTTTCAGCATGTACCTTGAATTTCTGTATATATTCAGTAGCAGCTTCATGGGCAAGTTGAAATGTTCTCATTTGTCTGGCTCGGTGCTGTTCAGGAGCTTTGAGATACGGATTTATGTTGCTATGTACATGCAGGAAATGCCCTCTGGAAAGGATCTCATTTATATAAAGTACCATTTAAAAATTAGAACTACAGTCCTAGAGCATTGAAATAAAAAATACTCCACTTTGAAAAGCTGGGTAACACCAGAACGAGGGCTGTCTGTGCAGCTGTCACCTGCCAACAGTGTTTAAACACTTTCCAGAAGAACATCCCACCTCACCTCACCTGGCACCTGAGACTATGCTGAGGTTCCATCATGAGTTGCGAATACAGGAGACTGCTGAGCACAGAAGCCCTTTGCCCCAGCTGTTGGAAGTGTTTTGTATCCTGAAACATGTTCACAGCTCTAACCCTCACCCCAAGGGACGATGGAAACCAGCCCTCTGGAGATGTGCGACCTCCTGCAGAAGTCACTGCAGATGCACATTTTCCCTGGGATGTTTGGAGAACTGCTGGAAATGGGAAACTCTGGGAATTTGACCCTAATGGATTCAGGCTGTTTGTTGTAGTTTAACCCCAGCCAGTAACTAAGAGCCACACGGCTACTGCTCCCTCACTGCCCCTTCCTGCGGGGATAGAAGGAGAACTGAGAGAAAAAGGTACAATCCTTGGGTTAAGAACAGTTTAATCCTCAAAATAATTTTTTAAAATAATAATGAAGGGAGACCACAAAGAGAGAGAGGAATAAACCCAAGAGAAGGGATGTACAGTACAGTTGCTCACCACCCGAGCAGTCACTGGCCCCTCCCAGCCACCCCCCCCAGTTTATCCACTGCCCATGTTGTCCAATTGTTTGGAATATCCCTTTGGCCAGCCCAGCTCAGCTCCATCCCAGCTCCTTGTGCAGCTCCTCACAGGCAGAACATGGGAAACTCAATAGTCCTTGAATTAAGGCAAGCACTGCCCAGCAACAACTAAAACATCCCCATGTTATCAATGTTATTCTCATTCTAAATCAAAAAAACCCCACAGGACTGCACCAGCTACTGGAAATAAAATTAACTCCACTTTGTTTTCTAGAGTCCCCCACTTTTAACCAATTCCATCATGGCTTTAGCTACCTGAAGCATTTATCTAAGCCACAGATTATGAATGTGGCTCACACTTCCACCTGCACACCTTCTGCCACCCAAGCCTGTAAGATTTCCCTATGTTTTCAAATAAGAGTTACTTGTCCTGTGCTCATACCCCCATGAACAGACACTACCAAACTACATGTGACGTGTAACTATCCAACTGCCAAATCCCAAATACTACTCCAGCTTCCACCTATTGCTCAAACTGCATCCAGATCAAACACTAGTGCCCAGCCACGCTGCTCACAGCTCCAGGCAAAGCAGCCAGAGTTCTCCAGGAAATGCCCTGGCTGCCTGGGAGGGCCAGGAGAGCACAGGACAGATGCTCTCCTCACCACACGGCAGTTTTCAGCAGGCGAAATGGTGCAACTGTCTTAGCAGGAAATCCTTGGCAGTCTTATTTCATTTTTCCTAATGACCAGAGTTAAACGATCGCAGGTTTTAACAGCTCTGGCAAATTATCAGGACCCTCTACATTACATGGTCAATGGGCCTTTTAATAGAAAAAGCAATAATATACAGTTGTTGTGCCAGCTCAGACTCATTAGAAAGTATCAGTTTAAGGTAACAGTTCAGCAACTATTAACAAGCACAAAGTTCTGCAGTGGCCCCTCATGCCAGCCTGGCAGCAGCAAACCCTTCCTTCTGGCCTGGAACATCTTGGGGGTGAAGGGGGGGAAGAGGGGAAAGAAAAGTTAACAAACACACTCTTTCATAGCAGGAGTCAAAGTTTTTCAATAACCACCTTTTTTTTCACTAGCATAACATTAGAATTGACTTTTTGTCTTGCTGACATAGCAACTAAGAAAGTTGTGTTGCATTGACCATATTGATTGTGAACAATGCAGCCATCATTGGGACTTTACACCATATATTTCCAATATTGACCTCCCAGTCTCTTTTCCATGGCTCTATGGGTCTGCTATTGGATTTGGACTGCAGTGTAATAAACAGCTAAGGTTTAATTAATGGTAAATGAATACAAGACATAGGTTATGACTTTAACTAATTAGGGAATTGTTGAATTAAGTCTGCCTTGGAATGCAAGGCAGTACAATCAATATCCAATAAAAGGACTATGTATGTAATTTACCTGCAAATGTGTTTCCAATACCATCAAAGTGAGTTTAAATAAGTAAGATATATGAAAGGCTACTGGAAAAAGATTTCAAAAAGTTAACACTTTATGGCTTCCAGAAAGGTTTTTCTCCTTGCAGAAGGAATGTCATCTTGAAATATCCTCCCGTAACACAGATGGTGACACTCAGGCACAGCTCTCCCTAAAGGACAGTGCACACTCAAAATGTTTTTCCTTCCAAATGCAACATTAGCAAGTAGTGCCTCTGCAGAGTGCAGCAGGCACAGCCCAGTGCCCCCACACGAACCAACCCAGTTTAATGGTGAGCTCTTCTTGGGGAGCCTTGGTCTGCAGAGCCTCTCGAGTTCCCTTGTGCCGACTCCTTTCCCTCCCAGCCCTGGAGAGACATTCCCAGGAACAAGAGGAGGTCACCACACAAGGGGCAAAGCAACTCCCCAGGCTGCTCCTCCTGTGTACATCAGCTCACATGGCCTGATTGCTCATTCTGCAATCACTCATCTGAAATAAAAAAAGGAACCTACCTACTCCCTTGTGGGCATCTATGCTGGTAAACTCTATTGTCCCATTATGGCCCTTCCTAGGATTTTCCTGATAGTGTTTGTGGTTCCCATTGGGACAATATCTGTAGCAAAGTCCATAATCTGCAAGATAAACCTGGAAGACATGAACAGACAAATGAATAATGCTTTTGTCCTTTGAAAGTATAACCTTCATAATTAAGTCTTAAGAAACTGATAGGTTAAGGACAGCCTTAGATCTAAATTTTATTAAACCAAATGGTGCCTCAGGATAAAATATGTACAACTGGGGGCCATAACAGACACCCTCCCCATTTAAGTCCTTCCACTGCTATTCTCTTATTCCAGAGTCGAGCAGGATTTCAGTCATTTTATTTTGTTTCTAAGCCCTGTGCTCTCCAGGTGGGCACCTGGCCACCATAAACTGCAATATGCCTTTTATGCAGCCTCAGATTGCTTGTAGGACCCCTTCGTCAGGCAGGTACATCTACACAGCCCTGTCCACATTTACCTTCAGCTGAGACTCTACAAATTCAGCTCTGCTGTGTCACTCTGCAGCTTCAAAGCCACAGCACGAGGCAGCAGCTTCCCCAGCTGGGTTGGACACGGGGCTCCAGCCTTACAGGGACTGTGGCACATCCTTGGGACTTCACTGGCAAAGTATTAACGGCCTTTAACTTTTAAGCTGCAAACACAACATCTCAGGAGAGCTGAATTTGGCTTTCTGTTCTTTTGCTACCTGTCAAGACAAACCTGCATGTACCATGTGGCTCCTACACCTTTATTTCTGTCTCAGCCCAGGGCACCCAGCACTGCCTCCATCCTGCCACTCACACAATTTCCATGAAGGGCACAAACCCACCCTACAAGGCTCAGATTAACTCAATACATGCAGGTGGTCACTCACTGCAGCACAGCTGACAAGCAGGAACTTGTTGAAGGCAGCTGGAATCTAATCACAGTGTGTCCCCTCCACAATATTCCATAGGTTATTTTCTCACTCTGGCATTTTCACACTCCCACCTGGCCTTTGCCCCTTACATTGACCAGTTCTCACAATAAGTAATTGCTTTTAAAAATAAATATCCAAGGATAGTATTTCCACTTTGAAAAACAACGTTACAGACTATCATGTTGCCAATGGAATGGATTTCTGGGGCAAAAGCTAAATTATCTCACAGCACATAAAGATCACTTCTACTAAATCTTATATGATAAAACTTTTTCTTATTCAAACCTTAGCTTCATTTTCTCTTTACCTAAAAAATAGCTTACCCTATGAAAGTCTAAAATAAATTCTTCTGGCACTCACTTGCAATTTAATTATGTCACTCCTAGTAGAGAAAAAACAAAGGAAAACCCTCAAGAAAACACAGGTTATTTTGTAGCACATTCCGTTGAACTGCTGATTCCAGTTTGTGCTCCAGGCAGCCCCAAGTCCTGGGATTGCTGCTCCCTTGGTTTTAGAGTCTCTGCTACAGGATCTGAGCTTATTTGGAGCGTGTGAGCTGGGAGCAGCACTCACTTCCTACAGGGAAGGGCTTTATCCATTATCCATCTTGTGTTTCACCTGACAAACTCAGCTTTGATAACAGACTGTGGGCACCTGCAGAAAATCTGGGACAAGGCATCCACTTGGTGGGGTTGACTGATTTGCTTTTCTCCTGTGTCCCTTCTCCAGCATATTTCCCATGCTCTGGTACCTGCTCTAATTGAGTCCACAGTCAGTTTGGTGGAGAACTAACTTGAACTACCCTAATACCAAGTTCTGTGAGTCTTCTGTATCCTTTGTGGCCTGGGAAAGACAGAGGGGCCCAAAAGGTATATTCTTCCCAAACTAAGTGGTATATTTTGAATTTCACTTAACTATAGATTTTTGACATGAATAATAAGTTACCTTTACAAATTAAGGCTATGCCTTGAACTAAAATGAGATTTTAACTCTCAGGAAAAAAAAATACACGCAAAGCTCCTCTGGCAGCTCTGTGGTTTGGGCTGGGCACACCAGCTCAAGGGATGGTTTGAAAGATCACCAAGGTTGGGCTGGAGTGTATCTCAGCAACAGACCACCTAGAAAGTAACTGCAAATATCTGGTAGTCAAACCTGAAGCATGTAAAGAAAAATACAGATAAATCACAGTAACCATGTACTCTTTTTTTTTTAAGCAACTCTATTAATACATTCCATTTTTAAGCAATAGATCTGCTTAAAATATTCAGTACAGTAGTACAGTACAGTATCAGCAGAGCAGTTTTCAACTAACGCTGAAAAACTCCTGTGAAAGTGAGAAGTAGTTTTCCCACAAGTATGTGACTGATGGCAGCCTCTCAAGGCAAAGCCTCTTGGCCACCACCAAAAATCAATCCCCTTCAGCTTGTACAAAAGCAGCAGTGCAGCTTTCCAACCTTGTCTCAGCCCTTATCACAATGACTATGTTATTTTAAATTACCATTAATTTCATTTCATCAATTCTCATTATAACCCTTTCATCATTAAAAAGATGTATAGTTCTTTAGAGCAGGTTGTCACTTTTTGACTGTGTAACACTGTGTGCCCTTCCAAATTTGCTCAGAACATGATAGAGGTAGTTAACCAATTTATAGGCTGTTGTGAATTTTTTAAGGGTGTAGGGATGGGGGAAAAGCAGATAAATATTGAAGAATATTCTGAAAAATTAAGCCAGTGTTAGTATGTGTTTCAATACCATAAATATTTTTCATCTGCATGCTTTTTTTTAGAGCAACTAGACAACTCGGAACAAAAAGAATAAATCAGAGCAAGATAAACAAGACTCTGGAATCAGAAGTGGTAACGTGGGTGCTGGAGGTGCAGCAAGGACATCAGTCCAGAACAGCTGGGTTTGGCTGTTACACTTCTTCCCACTGACTTACTGTAACTCCCGGGTTTGTCCAGGTTTCTCCTCCTTACACATCCCAGTCTGCACTAGACTCTGGTCTGTTATTAACAGATGATGCTGTAGGCAACGAGCCAGATTTCCAAAGTCTTTGCACTAAATTTCATGCGAACATGAGTGTGCCCATCTTATGCCAACGAAAAACCACACGGGCACAGAGAATTCTCTGTCCACAAGCAGCCAGCCATGGTTTCAGCCACCCTTTTCCCTTCCTTCAATGGGGCTTGAGATCTGAAATATCTGCCAAACATAGAAAATCCTCACCACTTGTATACATCCTGGTATGATATACAACTGCACTAGGTTAGCACTTTGCATTCTTGTGGTATTCCCTTTATCCTGAAGTACCCAGCGCAGATTTACTGCTGGAAGGATGACAGGACAGTGATTTTCTCTGTACATTCCCTTCCCAGTGGTTCCATTACCAGGTTTATGTCATGTCTGTAAATAATTGAGTAGATACCTACTAATAAGAGGCAGATTGGTTGCTAATGCCCATGGTGGTGTGAAGCTCAGTTGGAGATTAGACTGCAAAAAGGGTAAATGGACTGAAGTCCATGTTGGGACAGAAGTGTGAGGTTTAGTGTTCGGGACAGAAAGAGCCTCTTCACAAAACCAAACCAGGCAGGAGGAAAGCAGGTTAACAAAGGAAAGAGGGAAAGGGGTACAGGGTGTCTGCATCCTGTTGCATTCCTAAAAACTCCTGAAGGAGAACAGAAAAGACTTTCACTTTTCTTAATTCATCTGCTTGTAGCAAGTCTGGCACAGTGGGCTAAAGAGCAGGAATCACAACGGTTCTCCTAACAATGAGAAACAGCTCAAAGTTGGAATTGTTTTCATGCAAGTTTTCCCCATATGATCAACGTGTGGTCTCTGTATCTTCTGTGCTGATCCACTGAAAGCAGGCTTTAATATTTATATTTTGAAATAATTTTGTGTTCTATCTGTGATGATCAAGTCTGACAGTTCTATTCTGTAACTATCTTGTCTAAGAAAAGCTTGAAATTAAGATGAGAACTGAGCTGCAAATGCAATTGGAATTTACACCTTAAAAAGCCAACAGGCAACTTCTGGAACAGACTTGTGCCTGCAACACTGCAGGGTGTCTGCCCACATAGTCCATGGGAACAGGGTGATTGTTCTGAGGACATGTTCTCCAAAATCTGACTTTTAATCAATGTTGTTAGGTTTGGAGCTCTTGTGCTGTGACCATTTAATAGTATCTCCATTTAAACGAGCTTAATGGATCTGAATTTCTTTCAGAGTCTGTATCTATAACACTTATTTCAGCTTTCTCACACCAGCAGTTCCTACCACAAACCTTTCCCTGCCCACAGCCTGGGACAGCGCTGCACTTGGGCTGCAATTTATGGGTCTGATCACTTGGAGTTTCCCTCCAGGCCTGTCTGAGATTCATGGGCTGTGCACTTCCCTCAGTCCATCACTCCTGCTCTGGGCCGTGCTCAGGAACACATTGACGGGAGAATTGATCCTCTGACCTGTAACTGGGGGAATGGCCTCGCTCCCTCCTGGAGAGCAGGTCTGAGGAGCTGCTCTTGGAGGTCACTTCATTCTCATCTTCCAACCATTTCTAACCATCATTTGGAGGTCGCTCAGTGACAGGACCTTTGCTTTATTTGTTTCTCTGCCTTGCCACAGAAGGCAGGGGATGGCAGTATGGATTTCACACGTCCTTCCAGAGAGGGGACCGTGTTATTTATTGGCTGTGCTGTGAATTCACCAGGTTAATTTACTGAATTGAGAGAGACCAGCAGCAGAAAGTCTAACACAGAAAAATCATCTTTTAGGGAACTGCAGAAACTCAGTGACAAATTCACACATAAGAACACACATCAACAGCCACTAAATGACAGAAAAATGCAAAGTTGAGCATAAAGGTGCACACGTTTGTTTGAACAGAGATTTATGTCTCTTCACCCAAACATAATGTGGAAATATATTTTGAACAGAGATATATAATATTTTTAACAGATGAGTTATAGGTTTCTTTTAAAGACAGATTTCTAGAATTAAAGAACACTTACAATTTATTTTCTCTTAAAATCCCAGAGCCTTAAAAGCAAGAACCCAATAGCATAAAATTCCTTCAAAAAACCTCCCCACAGGAATGGTGAGGTCAGTTTTGTTATGCCAAAACCCCCTGGAGCTATAGACCTCTGGGCTTGTATTCCTGAGCTGGAGTTTGCCCCTGGCTGGATGCTCACAATCCCTATTTATGAAATTAGGTTGATCACTTTACCTTTTTTTAAAAAAAATACAATATAGACAATCCAGCTATCCACTGTGTTGGCAGAGAGAGAGGGTTGGACAAAACACTTCCCAGGCATTTTCTTACACTTACAGAAAAGAAAGTTTCATTCACACCACAGAAATGCAAGCAAATAGTAGAAATTCTCTCCTGTCAGCTCTTCTGATTAGAATGTGAGTTTTCAAATATTTTATAGAATAATTTCAGTGGAAAACATATTTTGCTGAAACAAAATTCTACACAAAACCTCCCAGCAGTAACATGCACTTTGTACACGTTGAGTTAAAAGCTACTCAGATTGCAATATCTATTGATTTATTTAACACAACCTAAAAAGTAACCCTAAAACCCCTGTCCAGTGACTCACAAGTACATTATTTTTAACCTGCCAATGAATTTGCTACTCATTAAAACCAATTACTAGTGCAGCACCACCTTCATAGAGATGACATGAGAAAATCCCCTGCAATCTGGCCAATTCCAAGGCACCTACAAGCCTTAAAATTATATGATTGCTGTACATGGACACTTCCAAAGTGGTTTCAAAGTGAAAAACAGCAGCATCTCTTGCTGTCATAAAAACACACAATAGCCAAGACAACAAAACAGAAGTCATTTGAGTTGTGTTAATGGGTAGTAGATCGTTTTGCCTCTAAAGAGCCTCCTCCTTTGGATGCAGCAGGCTGGTAAACACCATAAACTGAGATTATGGACTGGCTGCTACCACTGTGTAAAAGCAGGGCTTCCTTAAACAGCCATGCTGCCTTTCAAGTGATGTGCTTTAGGAAGCTGAAAAGCTCAAACTGACTCAACCATTTAACTTGAGACCTTTAAGAAGAGCAGATAACCTAGAACAGTTCAGCTCCAATGGCAGTGAGCTGCTTTGCAAGATCTGGTTCTTTATCTCTGCAGCAGAGAAACAAAACCTGAAACATGTATTGCTAACAGCTAATTATTGTTAAGACACGTCCTTTCTTCCTAAATGATTTTTTCCCCCAATAGAAAACATACTTAGATTTTATTAACAAAGAAAGAAAGTACATCACGAGCACACAGAGTAAGACAGGACATGGTGACATTAGAAGGCTACAACTTCTCAAGAATGGGAATACAATGGGCCACATCCTTAATCTCTATGGATAACACTTGAACTGGCACAACCTAGAGCAGCAATTAGGTCCTGTAATTTACCCTCTTCATTAGGTTACCCATCCCTACCAGTGTCCCAGTCAGCAGAACAAAACTCTGCTTGTGGCCTTTTTTTTTCAGATCTTCAGCTCCACAGAGCCACGCTGAGATTTGTCATGAGGGGATGTGAGTGTTCCTGCAGCAACTCCTTTTAATACATGAACTGCTAATGCAGAATATCCCTCACTTAAACCTTTTGTTCACACGTGTGGTTATAAACACATTCAAGGGTAGGTAAGTAAACATTCTCACCTCATGTGGATTGGTGTAGCCCAGAAGTAGATTTGCTGCTTTAATGTCACCATGGACATACTCGTTTGCATGTATGTATTCCAAAGTATCCAGCTAGGAAAGAATGTAGAACAGAGAAAAAACATCATCAGCTCCACTCTGCCCCACCAAGCTCTTAAAAAGAACAAACTCAGTCAGTTCTGAGGGTCTGGAATAAATTTGATCCTGTCAGTTATTATATGACCTGCATTTCATGTCACATCCTCTTGTTTCATCATCATCCTTCCGCTCCTTACTGAGCTATGAGAGCTCTAATTATTATTTAAAAAACACATTCGCACTTTGCAGCTCATCCAAGGACAATCTAATCCCGGCTTTGGGAAGCACTAAGAGCGTTACAAGTTTGTCACCAAACTCCAGTCTGTAGGGGGCCTCGATTCTCTACATAATACTACTCATTTTATCTACAAAAAATAGGAAAATCCATGGCATTTACCTGTTTAATACTAAACTCACCTAAAGGAACTGTATTGGACAGACAATTCTCTAGTTGAATTCAGCAATTTCCTCTCTCTGTACATACCATTCGTGCCCCAAGCTGCAGAACAGTCTCCTTCTTAAATCTTCTTCCACAATCCTGAAAGATTCTCTGAAGGTCTTCCCCCAGTCTTTCCATGACCATGAATCTATAGCTACCAAGAAATATATAAAAGGAAGGGATGTTTAAGGCAAGACTGCAAATTTGTGTCAGAGGGAAAAGATTTAACCTCCATTTTTTGAAAATGGATCTTCAGTCAATTTGAGGCTTAATTACAATTCATCTCATTACCTTTTTCCTTTGTACTCAGCCAAGCCTGATCCCCAAAACACTGGAATTCCTAAGCAACTTAGTTTTTTGAGATTCATCCATTTTCTTACTGCAATAAGATAACATGGCGTTAAATGTAGCAAAGGACCTTCAGGTTTGGTGTGTTTGTTCTATTGTCCATTCTTTGTTGTGCTCATAATAAGCTTGGCTCCTGTTCTCCCTTCTGACCAGGATAACACTTAAGTTACAACTCAGAGCAAACTGGAATTACTGCAGCACCAACATTGACTAGTTCAGTGTCTATGAAATGAGTCGACTGTCAAGCTCTAAATCAACGGTTCCTACTAGAAGTAGTTAAAACCCAAACTCATCCTTAAATCTACCTGGAATCAGAATTGATACATTACTTACTGTGCTCTTGCTTCGCAGCCCTCTGGTAAAATTTCAGTTCAGAAAATAAGGGGCCATTTTCAAGATATTCCTGTTGAGAAATAAATAAACTTGGTATCACAAAAGGCATTAGAAAGAAAACAGTTTCTAAAGGAAAGCATGTAAGAAACTCAAGAGGATGAACCCCTTTTTTCCCCCCTTTCCTATGCCACGTCATCTGAAATGTGATTTTAATAAGTAGCTAAAAAGAAAAGCATTTGGCAGCACACTATCGTAAGCAGCACAAAGTCTTTCAGGCATTATTAAGACCCTGTTTTCAGAAATATCATGTATCATAGACCAGTGCTTAAGACCATAGTCTAGTTTTCCTTACTAAACTGTGGAGGGTCATAATCAAGGAAAGAATCAAGTCTGGGAAATACGTACTGTGTATCATGGAAATGCAAAATATACCCCCAAGCAGGGAACGGATATTAAGAAAAAGCCCAAAGCTACAAACATGCAATATGGACCCAATGCTGAAAATAAGGGTAGATAACTAAGAGAAAAAACTGCATGCAAGTTAATAATTTAGAAATAAAATCTACACATTACCACTTTGATTACATGCACTGCATCATCTTGTACAGGAAGATGAGTTTGAGGGGATGCTGCAAAGGAAGGAAGAGATGGAGATCAAGCTGTATGCAACGAAACACAATTGCAAATAAAGACTGTGCTAACACTAAGGCAACCACAAACCATGCAACAATTTATCTGAATTCCTGCTTTTAAACGTCAGAGCTTTGCCGAGCAAAAAGAAAAATGAAATAAAACAACACGCAAGTTTTAATCAACAAGTGGAGAAGCAATTTGAACCCACACTTTCCAAAGTGTCTCCCGGGCTGTTAATGAGGGAGTAAGCAGGATGTTCTCCCTGCACGCCTGCACCACAATGAGGTGTTCCATTATAACTGATCTCTTCAAGTCCTTCCAGTCAATTGGAAAACCTCTGTGTTTGGGTGCTGTCAATCCACTGTCGTGACAAAGACACCACTTCCAAGTTATGACCTACATTATGCCTCTAGACAGGACTGTCTGCTTTCCTCCACCACAAATTAATTTGGCCCCAGAGCCTCGGCTTCTGTTCGGACATTATTTACCCTCTGGCCTAAGTTAGGGGCAGCACAGGCAGCACCTGCCCAAAGGGGAGCTGAGGGTTTGTGCCTCCCCGTGCAAGTGGGGATTTCAAAACAATAATTGACCACATGTGCCAATTACAGCCCAGGAGACAGAACCTCTGTGCTCAGACAATGCAATCCTATTTTCTTCTGACCCTGAGAGAACTATCAGTTCTCTCTGATACTACTGAAGCTATATGGAGCTACACTGGGATTAAAATTTAATGAGACTAAATCATCTTTTAGAATCATCACTGAAAGAAAAAAAACTAAAAAGAATACAGTTCCTAGGAAATAAGTGTCTCTTTCAAACTCCTTATAATGATCACATACCAACAACAGTCCAGGTGTGAAACACACAAAAATAGACCACTTTTATCCACATGCTAAAAATCAAGTAAACTTGGATCTCATCAAACCATCCAACCTGACTCTTTTTGATGGTCAGGGCATAAAAATATTTTTACAACGGCCAGACTCCTTCAATTCTCTTCAGCAACTGGGTTCAATCTGGCAGTGTACACACTCCGAACACCCACAGGGTCCCACTGCCTTGCTTGACACTTCCCCACTGAATGCTTCTGTGCTAACAACACATTAAATGGAATGAAAATTCCCTAAAACAGTAGCTCTGGAAGGTGTGAACTATGCACAGACTCAGACAAGTACCAGGCACATTCAGAACACAAAGCTACACTCCGGAAGTCAGTTTGGGTAAACTTAGTTCTTACCGTATTATTGTGCTGAACAGGGAATTAAGGCACAGGCACTTAAGTCTTTCTCTGCCACATGTAAACCATGTGTTCATAGCTAAGGATAGGAGTTTAAAGGAGCACGTTCTGTGTGCTTTCATTGCATTCAACAACATCACATTTCCCAAACGAGACTAGATGTGCTCCCTTACTGACACAGATCAGAAAAGAACCTCTGTATAAAGGTAGTTTAGTACCAAGTTACTTAACAGAGCTTTGGTAGTTACAGAAGGATCAGATCCAGACAAGCAGCAGCTGTGTGCATCCCTTTTGTTACATCATTTAAACATTCAGGTATCGGGGATACTTCATTCACAGCTCAGAAAAAAAGAGATTTTTTTGGTCTATAAATAAACATAAATGATTTTTTAAAAATTCTCTCATTACTATGTATAGTTACTTAACAGACTGGAAAGGCTCCCAAGGTTTAGCAAACAGTCTGATTACATACCTCATAGACCACCACCACACACTCTCCTGCGAGTTTAGCTCATAGTTAATTACTGCATACCCATAATTAGCCATGTGCTAGCCTCATTCTGTGTGGTAGCACATGGCTATTTATAATATTGCAATCAGTTCAGTGCTAGACTGCAGGACAGTGAGCAGAGCCCTGCAGGAGAGCAGTGCTGGTGGGCACACCAGTACTCCCAGAGTACACCAGCAGCACTGTGTGGTGGGACTGGGTTTGCAAAAACCCTTAAAGTAGCAGAATGAGCGTGGGAGTTCCTCGTTTATGTTGCTTTATCAACTAGAGATGCATAACCCGGTGCATTTGGGGAGGGGGTGTTGGTGTGGGCACACAATCCAAACATTGTCTGCACAAGTGTTAACTGGGAGCACTGGTGCCAGGGGAAGCTGTGGAGTCTCACAAAACATTTGCCAAGGGCACAGCTCTACTTTGCCTTCCTCCCTTTCATCCCACAGTCACAGCCAACCACGCAAACTGGGAATGCCCTCGGAAATAAAGCAGGGCTGTAACATTCACATCCTTGGCCCTAATTCCCAACTTCTAAGCCTACACAATACAGCAGGTAACTTACCTCGAGAAGTCCCACACCCAGAATTTCCCTGGTTTCACCCAGGCACAGCAGTTATGGCCTTGTCATCCCCTTTAAGGGTGAATCCCATCCCTTTGCTTGCCGAGAGCCACCATCCTAATTAAAGTAGCTTTCTAAATGTTACCAAGAAGTGACAAAAGGGTGTTTCTGGATGAACTGCCTTTCTCCAACCACACAGCACAATTGCAGCCTGACAGAGGAACGTGCCAGCTCTATTTGCCAGCTCAAACGTGCTTGTTGTAGTTTTAGCAGCTCATTTGTGGCAGCCACATTTGGAATATGGTGAAATATTTTCAATGGCTCTCACAGAACCAGTTTTGTTGACAAAGTTTACACAGTGGAAAAGAAAACTGCATTGATTTGGCAGCTTGGAAGAACATCCCTGCTCCTGTCCACAGCTGGTGTCTTTGCCACTGCTGGATATTTTGAGGAAATATTTGTTTGGGAAGCATGAATAACACTATTTGCCCAAGTTTTTGTATTGCTAGTAGTTTATTTTTGCTTTGTTCCATTCATTAGCTACTCCTGAAGAGTGATGTACCAGGTTAGCGTTGGCAGACATAGAAACTACAATCTCAAAAGTAACATCACATTTAGAAGTTACAGGCAACCTATAAAAAAAGCTGGGAAAATTCTGACCCCATTTATATCGAGCCAAGAGTTGTTAAATTCAATGGATAACACACAGGGTGGGAGTGTTGCTAACAATAAAATACATAAAATAGAATGTTATCTAACAATAAAAAAGGATCCAAGTTGCAGCAATAGAATTACTGAGAACAAAACGTACGCAAGTAAATAAAAAGTAGCATTTGCTGTTTAACACATCACTATTTCCTACATGAGGAGGGTACTAAGATAAAATATTTAAAGGCAAAAAAAAAAAAAAAGCACAGTTTCCCCCCCTCTCTGAGTTGCAATATCCAATACTTCCCAAAAACTGAAACAATCAGTGCTCGAAGGGTGTTTTACACCCTGCTTTTAATGCAGCCTAAGGAAGATCTGCTGCTCTGTTACTTTATAGATGCATCATCATTTCCTGCACAGGCTCTTTTCTGGGCAGTGTTTCTGGACAGTTTTGATTCCACATTCTCCTCCCAGGTAGCTTTATGAAAGTAGAGTTTTATCATACAAATCACACATACATAGCCCTCCATACCATGCTTGGGGAGCCACCTTCCACAAGACCTAACCTAACTGATTTGGGGAGAAAAATCATGTTCAACTGCTAAACTGCTTTGCAGTTTGGCCAAATGCCTCCCAGTTAAAAACATTACTCATCTTTCTGTGAAACTTTAATCTTGACTCACCAGAGCCCAGCTTTTGTATTCCACAGCCATGGAAGCCACTGTTTGACTTGCAAAGTTAATTACTCTAAGCTGGAGTAAGGGTGACACATCCTTTAACCCCAGGCAGAAAAGCTCTGCATGGGATGTTCTTACAGCACTCTCAAATGGGAGTTCAGGCCTCTAATATTTAAAATTTGAAGCACAAACTGTCTTCTAGCAAGATTTTGCTGCAGCCCATCTGCTAGCCCGACATGGTGCCCACCCAGAAGACACTATGCCAGTTTAAGCAAGGTCCAGGTGCCAAAGACAGCCAAAGGAGTGCCCCCCATGAGGCAACAGGTTCCCCATCCTTCCACCAAAGCTCCTCCTGCTACCCCATAACACTGCTCAGAAATACAGCCCTTGCTGAAAAAGCAAATAAATAAATCAAAGCTGCTCTCTTGACTTGCCAGCATTACTCAGCACATCAGAGGCCAGGTCCCTCCCAGAACTCTCAGAAGGTGGATTAGGAAGAGCACAACAGCTCCCAGACCACGGGGCCACCCATACAGAGAAAACCCAACCCAACAGTAGGGTGGCAGAACAGTAAAGTGTAACAGTAATGATCTCTGAGGACTTTGTAACAGGCCTCAGGCTACTGTGAAAAAATGAGCTACACTTTCCAAGGTAAGACTTGTAGCTTACAGAGGACCAAAAAATTCAGGGATTCAAGAGGAAACTTGAATCAATAAGAATCATCAATAAGAACTAAATAAAGTAAGGAATATTTTCTCTTCAGCAGATGGTGCAGGTTGGTCCTGTACCATGTGGTCAGCCCTAAGTAACCTCTGAGGAGCAAAATCAGGCTAAAATTATGATTTACTTTGCCAAAAAACAACTTACAAATTAGGTAATCTGCTTGCAAGATCCATATTTGTACAGTTTAATATTAGTGGCTAGACAAACAGGCTCTTTCCTCAAGTGGTGTTGGTCTGCTAATCAATTTATTTTCACGCTGAGGATCACAATGAGACTCTTGCTGAAATGCATTTTCATATCTGAAGGTTAAAAAATATCCATCCCCAACCTGAATTACCTGCCAGTGCTTTTAATTACAGGGCTTTGCTATTAATATTCTTCCACTGAGCTAATAAAAATCATGCTGAGTGTAAATCTTTGGGTATCATTTTTACTGCATTTTTAATTCATTTGTGGCAATCCAGTAAATATTTTCAGTGAGGCTGATTTAAGCAACTGCTGAGGCACTTTGTCTCTCTAGAAGCAATTTCTAAAGCTTTCTAAGCAAACCAAGGCATGACCAGTATGACAAGGACAGGGTGTGCTTCCATCAGTGCTCCTCTTCCTGGACACTGCTCAAAACTGTACAAACTATCCATGGAAATTAGTGTTTCTGAAACAGAAACAAACTGTCTTTCTCACCTCAGCCACATTCCCAGAACACCAAGTGCGCGCTCTGCTCCAAGACTAAAAGCAGAGAAGGCCACAACCAGACCCTCCCTTCCTCCAGCGGCAGCAGAGCTCCCTGTGCTGCTTGTGTTAAAAGACAATATTCACCCATTTAATCACTGTTTGCTGGGCAAGCAGATATTCTTTGCTTGGAAACTGTGGGGGAAAAGCTAAAAAAGAAAGGCTCTAGAGTGCTGGCCAAGCTGATGGCACATTCCCATGCAGGGCTGAATTCACTAACTTTATCAATCCATGTTTTCTCAAGCTTCATACAATTAAATACACCTACAGTGTAGTAACTTCTACCTTAAAAGACACCACCTAACAAACAGATGTATATAAATATTAACAAAGACATTTCTTGCAGAACCATCGGTTTCCACGAGAAAGAAGCCTGCAAGCAGAGAGTGCTGCACAGAGCAGGTTTCACTGTGACAGAGGAATCTTAACAAAACATTGTGTGACCTTTCTGCATTTAAATTTTCAGTCCAAATTGTGCATTAATAGAGTGCTTGCAGCAGGACCAGAGAATGATTTATATAAAGACTGCTGTTAATTACTGAGTGTGACCAGAAAGATAAATGAGAGAACGTAAGGCTCCTCAACTCTTGGGTAATTTTCCAAAGTACTGCCAGAGTTCTCCACAGGGCTACAAACCAGTTGTGAGACCACCAAAATGTCACATTCTTCCTCACCTGCTCTTCCCTCTGCTCCCCCCTTCTCCAAGGCATAACTGTTCTGAGGTGCCTGAGAGCAAATCAGCATCAGTAACGCAAATAAAATGAAACAAATAACATAAAATAGCATGGTTGATTCCTGGGTTTGAGCCACATTGTTCTCACTACAACAAAAGTAATGCTTGAGAGAACATGTCTGGGGGGATTTCTGTTGCCCCTGTCAGCCTTTGGGAGGAACCAGGATTTGGAAATCCAGCTGAGATAAAAATGCAAAGGGAAACCAAGGGAAGGAACAAGTCAACAAAGAAATAAATCAGTTGGCAGAGCCCGGAAAGAGAAAGAATAATCAGAAAACAGTGGTAACTTTCATGCACGTGTGATTATTTGCATCCTAGGTCTCAGGGTCAGTAAATGGCTTTCATCAGCTTTGCTTTAGTGAACAGAATCTTCCTCCATGGAAAGCACCTCTTGTAAATATATTTTGCAGAGACACCATAAAATTTCTCAAGAACGTTGTTCCAGATTAATGGAGGATGGAATACCCCTAATGGGAAATTAAGCTATAACAACGCACACCAAAATCTTTACACTGCTACTGTAAAAATACTTATTAAAAGATAGAGCTGGCAAAGTTAACCTTTACTTTCAGAAAAAGGCTCTTCTCTTCATTTCTGGCTGGCTGTCAAGCTTGTCTGCACTCTGCTGTGTGCCCACTGCTCTACAGCTCTTTCTGGGTTGGCTTATCACTGAAAGTTAGTAGTTCCCTCACAACTTTCACTAAAACTTGGTCCGAACAGCACAGAGAAAGGAGATATCTCTCAGTACAAAGCATCCAAACATCTCTAAGGTTTGTCATCTACTTCATTCCCTCAAATTCCTCTCAATGACAGCTGAGCCATTTTGTAGCAACAAGCCCCCCCAAAGCTATTAAATCATCTATTTTAGATAATGCTACGTACAACATCTATCAGAGATCAATAGGTGGACAACAAAGCTTCAGTCGGTGTCAACACTTAGGGATAAATGTTGTCCATTCCCTCTTTAATTGTAGCAAAAGCTACAGGGAGCACTGAGGCTTCGGTTGAGTGCTGCAGGTAACATTCACTATCCCTTCTGAAAGCAGAGGTTGAATGAACACAAATACCACCAAAGAAGTGGCAGCTGCATTTCCTCAGCCATGCTGTCACTTATGAAAAAATACAGAGTAGCAATACCAAGGGTCCCAGACTGTATTCTCATTCTAAACTAACCCACTGACTGCTTTCCACCTCAGCCCAGTGGGAGCCAAACTGCAACAAACACGACAATATATGAAAGCACTTCAGTGATCTGTGTGATCAGGCAGAAAACTCATCAAATCTGCATGGGACTGACTGAATCCCATGTGCCAAACCACTCCCAAGATCCAGGGTGATTTGACTGCTGCAGAATAGGACAGAGCTGTATTCTGAGTGATTTAGGAGCACAAGGGTTTTTGGTTTACGTATTACTCTTGGAAAGCTGTACCAACCACAACCTTGCTTTCTACACTGCACGCTCAGTTCCTTCACACCCTTCTGTTCATGGGAGACTTCTGCAAGTTTCCATCTTCCCTTCCTCCATCCTTGAATGGGAGTATCTAGAGACACCTTCACTTCTTATCTTGTGTAAAAGTCTGTTTTCTTGTGTTACATCTCATATACACGCTATGCACAGCACCTCTCAAATGTAACCAATTGTTATTCCAAAGAAGGTCAGAACAGGGGACACAGCCAAAGGAAAAAGAATGTAAACATTTTAACAGTGCCCTATCTTTTGACTCCTCTGCATCTGCAGTTAGTTCAAACCCCCATCATTCCCACTGGTTCCATCTGCAGAGCAGGGAGGTGTGTGCAAACTATAGGAATTCCAGAGGAAATCAAACAAAAAACTCCGCTACAGGAGCCTGTCTGATGTACTCCAACTCTGAACAGCAACATCAGGACTCAAAACAAATCCTTCAGCTTCAAACCATGCCCTCGGTGAGGACATTCTGTGCAGACCACACCAAATGCAGCCCAAAGCAGAACAAACCCTGAATTTCAGTAAAGGGGAGGTGTCAGGCCATACCTGCTGTCTGTTGCCATTTTCTCATTCCGCTGTCACACCAAACTACTCACAAACATTACACAGCCCTAGTTTTCTCCAGGTTTTCCAATGTCTGTGTTCCCTTTTCAGAAAAGCAGTAGCAGTGAAATTTAGGTCATTACTGAAACTGCTTTTGCTCTGTTTACACAAGCATTGGATGGAACCACCAGCTTAGGCCTTTCCCACCCCCACACCCCCCTCAGAAACTTCCTCCACTCAGACCCGAAGTTGAGATGCAACTTCAGTCCAGACGCACAGGTAAAATAATCCACTCTCCTGTAATTCACAGCCACATGTTAAAAGCTGGAAGAACAGTACAGCCATTTTAGAGAAAGCAGCACATGAGAAATAATCAAAACTGTATTTTGTGGCAAAACCACAAAGAAACAGCTTTAAAAAAGAAGGTACAGTTAATCTATGCACAAAAGCAAGCTGGTTTGGATATAGGAGCAACTTGCTTATGAAGTTTCAAGTACATATTGACATTTCCAGAGAGTTAATCTAACTCTACCTTACAATGATCACGTTTGGCTCCACAGACAGTGTAATAAACTTCAAGGTAATTCTTCACTCCTGTCTCAATACAAGCTCAGTTTAGTCCCTAACAGCCACTGTGGACTGGTTTGCTGTATATGTTGCCATGAAAAAAGAAAAACCAAGCCACCCAAACTCCTAATATTGCCTTGAATACAGGATTTGCTCTTCCATAGAGCCCAGCAACAGTAACATACATTACACACTCTCCGGTGACCCCAGAATGCTTTACAAGCTGCCTTTCAAAACTAATCACCCCTCAAAAGCACAACCCGATGGAAATGCAGCAGCTTCCTCTGAAGGAAACACAGAAAGTTATCCAGGCTAGAGCAAATAAAGAACAGCATTTCCACCTCAGGTGAAAGGGTTTGAATTTAGAGGCAACACCCAGCTAACTATTGTTCCTGCTACATATCTTCCGTGAAAACTGATTTGGTCTTGGCCAGAAAATAGCATTTCCAATAACTAGAAACTGAAAGAATGCTACAGAGCTTGAGACAGGCAGAAATCCAAAAGAGTGGCTAAGAAAAGCACCTTTCACTTAGAAGGGCATCACCCGGCAGTGCACTTTGGTGCTCTTTGACAGCAGCACCTGGATGGCCCCACCCAAAATACACATAAAAGTGCTCTAGAATCCAGCAAATTGAGCCGGACAGCCCACGGAGCACACGCTGCACCATCAGCAGGGATGGAGCAGGATCAGGGACACCCATCAGGATGGTGCAAACTTCAAACCACACTTCCCGAAGGCTCACTGGCAGAACCACCAGCATGTAAACAACAGTAACTTTATAAACGCGTTCTGCTTTACCCAGCTCAGAAAGTCCCAAGGAAACTTACAAGTCACTTACAAGTCACTATCTCAACTACCACCGGTATTTTACCTAAATAGATCAAGCCAAATCCTCCCTGGCCGATCTGGGTGCCCAGCCTCCAGGTTTTTCCCTCGGTGTCTTTCAGGACCATGTCTCTGGGGAGGGGGACTGGCAGCTTGCCTCTGCCGGGCCCCTTGGGCGGCATCGCACCTTGAGAGGACAGCGAAAGAGAAAGTGCGTTGAAAAGAGAAAGTTTGTTGAAAAAAGCTATCAGAAGATATAACATAATATCCCTCGGTGTGCCTTGCCCGGCGCCCCTCAGCCCCGCTCCCCCTGACGCACCTCCGCGGAGCGCCCTCGATCTCCCTCCACCAACTCCCGCAAACTTCCCGCCCGGGAACTTCCGCAGTAGGAGGAGGAGGAGAAGAGGGCGGCAGGATGCCGTGTTCCTGAGGGGAAACCCGGGGCGGGGAGCGCGGCAGGGCCGGGATGGCCCGGGCTGGGCTGGGACTCCGCCGCCTCAGGGCCCTC
>WEKX01024522.1:51965-104465 GCA_013390025.1 Pitta sordida
GGGACACGGGGAAGGGAGGAGCGGGGAGATGGGGACGGGACACGGGGAAGGGAGGAGCGGGGAGATGGGGACGGGACACGGGGAAGGGAGGAGCGGGGAGGTGGGGTCGGGACACGGGGAAGGGAGGAGCGGGGAGATGGGGTCGGGGCACGGGCGGGAGGGGAGCAGAGAAGTGGAACCGGGAGTTGGGAGACAGCCCTGGAAGCCGCCTCAGCGCCAGGCGCTCCGGCTCCTCGCCTCAGTGGTGACTGTCCCCACCTCTCATGCGGGAGACCGGGGGTTTGATTCCCACCAGGGAGGCAGTGGTGCCGTTTAAGAGTTGGACTCGATGATCCTTGTGGGTCACTTCCAGCTCGGAATATTCTGTGATCTGGAGGACGGAGCTGGCATTCGCAAAGTGCCCTCAGCCCCTGGCATTCCAGTTCCTCACCTCAGAGAGAGGGAGGTGGAGCAGCAGGAAACTGGGGGGGTTGGCGACGGATCAGCGGGGAAAGGAGACCCACAAAGCCAATTCAGCTCTCTCACTTTTTAAGCTGCACTTTGCAAGTGAGGAACTTTTCCCCCCGTTCTTTTTACCTTTTAACTGTGTTGGAGTATGGAGAAGTAGGTGATCACACTGTTTCCTGCCTGAGGTAAAAAAATCCCCTCAGCTCACAAGGGTTAAAGCATGGTGCTAATAACACCGAGGTTATGGGTTCAGTCCCTGTATGGGCCATTCACTTAGGAGCCGGACTCGATGATCCTTGTGGGTCCCTCCCCACTCAGAATATTCTGTGTGATTCTGGGTGGTTTGGGTGCCGCAAAGCCATGCAGGAGGTGCAATGAGTCACAGCGCTGTCATGGTGCCACTCCTCAGGCCACTTCGATTTGCCCTCAGGCAGGAAGACCTTGAGGTGAAATAAATCTCTATTTACACCCAGAAACAGAGGTACTTACCCCAGGAGAGCACAGGGGAAGAGAAGCAGCCACCTCAGACTGGTCAGCCATCGCTCCAAGCTGGGTCAGAGCAGAGATGCAGCTGACCCAGGGACAGATCAACCCCATCACCTTGGAAGTAGGCGATAAAGGGCACAGGTGGGTTGTCATTCCCCAAGAACACAGGGCATAGCTTTGACCACAAGTCACCCCATCTTGTGCCAGCTTTATTTTGTTAATAGGATCTGTTCACCCAGGTGCACTAGACCTGGGTAGAGCTCACCAAGTACCACCACAACACTACAAATCCTATAAAAACCCCAAAACTTTTAAGTCCTTTTTAAAAAAGCCCCAAGTTTAAGAATGCTCAAAATCCAGAACATCAGCAACCACATAATTTGCAAGTGGACTTAAAAGTCGTAACACGGATTGTGACTGCAAAGTCTATATTGCCATCAGTAAATTAAGCCTTAATGTAACAACCCTTTCTGCTTCATCAGTCTTGCAGGCTCTGTGCTTTTATCATTACTGAAAGGACCAGCTGAAGAGTCGCCAACAGAAAGCTCAGCCATAAAGGGAACAAATTGAAAATTATCATAAAAGAAGCAAATTTGAGATTTCATGGGGTTTCCCCCTTTTGCAACAGCTGCCAGACTGTAGGGGGGTGGTGGTGGGGTTGTTCTGTTGGTTTAAAAGAAACAAACAAGCACAGATGCCCAGTTCAGCGTCAAAGCAACCGTCACCACTCACTAGAGAGAGCTGGCAGGTGGGGTTTTTTTCCAGTTTGGGCCAATCTGGGCAATGCTCAGTGCTGTGTTACCTGGGGTGAAACCACTACTCTGCCAGGGCTGAAAGATCCTTCCAGATGAAATAGTTGCCTAGGAATCAGAGAACAAGCCTCTGTTTAAGGAAAAGGCCTTTTTTGCTCAGCTGTTGCAAAGAGGAACCCACACAATTAAACTGAAATGGAAGTGAATTAGCAATCTTCCTGCTTCTGAGCGTTTTCCCTGCCCACAGAATTTCATCAAAACAGGAAAGTGAAACAAATCACATGAGGTTTATTTTGTCATCTAGACTTTGAGCAGGTATCAGTCACAGTATTACACTGCAAGCAGAGGCATACCCTGTTGTATAGTTCAAGGTGGGTTTTTCTAGACCCAGGAGAAAACATCATCAATTAAAAGACCAAAAATTTGTAGGAATTACCTGAAAAAGAAAAAAAAAAACAAGTTCAGTATGAAATAATAGTAAGAGATGTGATCCTAAAGAAAAAACCCAATTACACATTGCTAATTTTGTTTTTATTTTTAATACATAAGACCTGGAGTCATCTTCCTTTTGTCCCCAGAAAAACTTTGAGAACACTTGATCAGAAAGTTTAGTGGGATACTTTGATTTAATGCGAAACTTCACAGCTTATAAAAATGAATTGTTTTGAGCTCATTTAGCACTTCTTATTCATGAGCAAGGATAAGATCACACAAAAGAAAACAAGTTCCCGCAGTTCTGAGGGATAATGAAGCAATCAAAGAAAGGCTATTTCAAAAATAGCCATTATGAGATAATAACCGAACTAAAAGTAAAAATAGGTGCACAAAGGTCTGTTTAATTGTTAATGAACACAGCAGCATAATGCCATCTGTTACTGGGTTTGAAAACTGAATTCAGCCCACATGACATCCCCTTGACTCCTACCACACACACCTGCAGAGGACGTTAAGGAATTTAAATAAAAGTTTCCTTGTACTACTAAAATAAAAGAAAATAAATCACAAGTTTACAGCTTCAACTTCATCCAAATGCAAGAGTATCTGAAGTCTGAGCCATCCTTGACATCCTGCAGCTCTTCCACAACTTGTGCAGTTGAACATGAGCATGTGGCATAAAGAGGATTTAAGGCAGCCTAAAAGTCACAGCAAATAACTGTGGGGTTGCTTGGCTGTTTTGTTTGTTGGGGTTTTTTGAAAGCAATCATCAGAGAATTTAGAACCCTCAAAGGCAATTGCTGAGGAAGGTACTAGAGACTAATCATATCACTCACATAAAAAATAATATGTACTAAAAAGTTTCCTGCACATACTAGACCAATGCTGAAGAATGAGTTTACTATTTAAATCTAGATTTTTATTGATAAGCAGCCATAACTAACAGGCCCATTAAAAAGTATGTAGATGGTACTAGAAAATGTTTTGAATTTATCTTCAAGCACTATGGAATTCCCATATGCATATTTTCAAAATCCAGCAAAACCCAAGAGTTTTACCTAAGAAAAACTCTAATCAGAGCAAAACTTAGCAGAGGGTCCTTTTTCCATATAAATGGCATGTCCCTGTGTTTGTGGGTGGGACCAAGGAATCCTCTTTTCCTGTTGGACTGAACTGGAGATGTGTTTTGGGTTTTTTCTTTTTGCCTGCTTATCATGAGCCAATTAGCAACACTCGTAAGAAACATGACCTTCATTTAGGCAGATTGAAACCACTTTGGGCTCTTCACAGTTGTTCTAAATTAGCAGTTTGGGGATGTGATTTCAGGAGGATGAATGGCCATCATAATTAGATGTATAAGTACCAGGGTGGATTTGGTTTTTCTTTCAGGAAAACCTAGTTCTGATGGAAGAAATTTCCCTTCAAGGTGATACAGCCACCATTACTGCCAGATTCAAGAGTCCTTACAGGTGTGTATGCTAAAAAGAGTCAAAACTCCGAACTCTACCAGTGCCAACCAAAAATGCTACCAAGTTATGTTACTTGACCTCCAGTTGGTCCATTGCTGCAAACAGCTGATGGCCACAGGCCCTTTTCAGGAAGGATTCACCCCTCATGCGGCTCAGCTGAGCCTTTTCTTGTTACTCAGGGTTATAAGTTGCAAGTGGGGGAAGAGACTCTCTTTTGGGTGTTTGTTTAATGCTCTGAGGCCTTTATTTGTTTTATGCAGTGTGAGGAAATCCAGGTTCTGTAGAGCTGCCACAGGTATGGTTGCCATTTTATTAATTAAGGTAAAGGATGGTCCTATACTCCTTAGGTAGTTCTCTGATCCTTGCTAATATCCTGGCCAGAATACAGAACACATTATGGAGAGTGGCAAACAGCTGTGTTGTTTTATCATGGGTTGCATTTCAAACATGTGGTGAGATTTTCAGGGAGTCAGTGCTTTCTTTGGGTGGTTAATGACAGGAAACCGGTTTTATCCCTGTCCTGAGGGTGTGATTGTTTCTTTATTTTAAAACTGTACATTAAACAGTTGCTCCATCTTCCATTTATTTTAGTACTTTTTCTTCTCAAACTTTTGACTATAAAAGGTTGCAGTCACTTATATGAAATCTTGCAGTATCACATACACAAATCCCCTTAAATTTGCTGTAACAGGTGAGTAACTTGCAGCTTCTCTCACTACTGCATTGTGATGCTCTGGTGGTATTTAACACTGACATTTTAGCCCTTCCACATTTAATTCCCCCCACACACACTCCTCTCCAGACCTCACTGCTGCTTAAAATGCCATGGCTAAATTTACTCCAGAGCTGTAACATCTCTGTATTAAGACCATTGACAACAAGGCATCAGGTTTCCCAGTGTCTGCTGAGAAATCTATTTGTGTTGGTGCATCTGTGCAGAGTCCTGTGCTCGCTCTGTGCTCACTGCCAGTTCCTCACAAGTTTGAAGTAGTAATTACTTTTTGCAGTACCAAGGGATCTCCAACATCCAGGGGGCACGTTGCTCAACTCAGTCATTGTCTAGGAGCACTGACACCCATTTTGGAGACTCTTGACTCTATTTTGTGTGACTGGCCCCCTGATTGAGATCACGTAATTACAATAATTAGGCAGCTCACCTCAGGATATTATCGGAGCAACCCACCCAAACCTAAGTCCATATGGTTTGAAATAGCTAATGAGTCGGTTAATGTGCTATGTCCAGGAGTAATGGACACTCAATATGGATGGCTTGGACCCATAATTTACCAACTTCCTGACTGATTAAGGTTTTTCATGTAGACAGTTGTTGTATTTTGCATCTCATGGTAAGTTCAAAGTGTTAAAGGCTTTTACGTGTTAAACAGAGCAGAGGAAAACATCTGAGACTTCTAAAAGGCAGGTAAGAAAATACACATCCCTTTAAATAAAATACAGACTTGGGGAAATTCAGATGGAAAATAATCCTGCAAATGACTATTTGAAAAGTCCTGTTAAGTACCGGAGATGACAATGGCAATAGGTGACACTTGCTTTAATGTAAAGTAGTCTGAATGAATGACTCCTACACTTCTAGAGGGCCCACTTTAGCCTCTGGAATTTGTCTACCCAATCCCCCTTTAACACTCACCTTGCTGCTACAAATGCCTGGACTTGTGTAGTCAGCTCTGAACTAACCAGATTAGGGAATTAACACAAACCTCCTGGAAACAGAGGCATCAAAAGACCTGAAAGAGGTCAGAAGGGGTGTGTGGCTTTTGAAAGAGCTGCGGGATCTGTCTGTCCAGCCAGGCTCAGGATTCCACTCACAGAGTGCTTCTGCTCTGTCATTATTTTCATGGCTGTTGGGGCGAGATGTGGCTCCCTGATCCCACCACTACCACAGAAAAGGCACCCAGCCCCTGGGTGTGGCTTAGCTGTTGGATATCAGGGGGTTTATTGCTCCTGCCTTTAGAAATCAACTACGTATTTCTGAGCAGTGAAGGGAAGGTGTTCTATCCATGTTTATTTTCTTTCCGAAATGTGTGGGGAGGTAATGCAGGTTTATTGGTGCCATGGGAATGGATGGTATTTGCAGGGAGAGCAGAATGTCTAGTGGCTAAAGCAGAGAGGGGGATCAGGAATGATATCCCTTATGGGAGTAATACCTGGAATCCTAATCCTGGCTCTGCTACTGCCTGACCTTATACGAATAATTTCAATTTTGTTTCATTTTATCCACCTGAAGCAGTTTGGGTGGCCTGGTTTGAGGCACTGAGACTCTCAGGAATGGGATAAAGCAATTCCAAGGACATTAGCAGCACACCAGTGTTCTCAGCCTACAGAAAGCAGTGGCTTCTTTTGCACTGTATGGACAAAGGTTTGGAGGAACCAGGAGGAATTTGGTAAAGCACCTGGGGAGAAGGTGCATGTACATAATCACTTCAGTCTTTCCATTTTTTGAGATTACTCACATGAAGTTGTTCAAGAAGGGAAACTCATCTGTCAAACCATTCATTATTCACATATCAATGCTACTTTTTATGTATAAACTTAATTATTATGATATGATATATTAAATATGACTCATTTTACTGCAAGATTGATTTTTTCCTCCTGACCTCAGAATAAATATTGATCCTCTTGATCTTTAAATGTAGTGCAAAGGTTGTTGTATTAATGGCATATTAATAGAAAGTAGCCCTGACCATGCAATATTAATATATTTGCATTGTTATTTCTCAGATCCCATCCAGCAGGAAAAAGGCAGGGTCCCAATTCCTTCTTTCCCAGAAGAAATCAGGAAGCTGTTGAATTTAATGACTGTTTAGACTCCTTTCAATTTATTGTTGGGTTTTGGGTGTGTTTTGAGGGTTTTTTAAATTAAAACCAATGTTGAAGTGACCAATATAGCGTATACATAGTGCAATATAGCGTATAATGCATCTAATAAAATAACAGTGTTTCACGTTTCCAGCATTCCCAGGGAAATGAGGCACTGTCCTACCGTGCTAGTGCTCCACTACCCGCTGCCATGCAGTCAATTCCATGGGCAGAATCCTAGCTGAGAGGAGAAAGGATAATGTGGTGCTGTGGCATTCACTATCTGGGGCTCTGATTTTAATGATCAGGCTAGTAATTTCCTTAACAGCTGATTTTTAAAAGCAGTTATCTTATTTAAGTGAGGGCTTGCCTCAATTTATTTATTTTCTCTTTCCTTTTGCATCTCTAGTGACCCTTGGAAATCCAAGGGCTGGAACTGCTGTTCTAAGGGTTGGCAGAACCAAGGTGTGATGTTGTTGTAAATACTCCTCACAGAGGAATTGTATGGGACTTTCTGTGAAGGATATTCAGGGCTGAGTTTTACAATCAACCTTTCTTTCTCTGCTTCATGATGTGAAGACCTTACTTGCATGTATTTTCATCCCTTGCACGGGAAAAGAAAGGCAAGGATTTACAAGTTTTAAGAGAATTTTGGTTTTTTCCCCCCGGGATTTTCTATGAAAAGGAGTGATATCAGCCCTTTTAAGCACTGCTGTTGGTTTGGTGCTTCCAAAGTGTAGTGATACAATAATGGTTATTCAAGTAAATTAAGGCAATGGCATTTAACTTTGTTTTGTTTCAGTAACATCTTGGGCTCAGTTGGTCCCAGAAGTTTTCAAGGGAAAATTGGACTTGTTGGCTTAATATTTCAATGACCATGTGACTTTTTTTTCACTTTTCTGTGCCTTTAAAAGTGAGTAACTATATATTGGAGATATCAGCAGAAAGAGTTGATGTGTATCACTGTTTATGTCTCTGCTGGTTTGCTTGTTTGTGTGTCTGTCTGCTCTTTGCTCATCTGCTCTTGTGTGAGATGTTTTATTGGAGCACACGACTTGAAGGAGCTGACTGCCTGCTGTGGTATTTATCCTATATAAATTCTGCATTAAATGACAAATTTTAGACCCATCAGAGACAGAAGACTAAGTCCACCCATTGAAATCCTATTTGTATTATTACTTCCTAATGAATTCTGTACTACAGCAGGTGTCAAATCATATCTGTTGTTTTGCAGTCGAGTATGAATAGAAGATGTATTGCTGTTGCAAATGAATCTAATATGAATCTAATGAGCAGTAATGAGCAACTGTTTTGTCATTATTGAGGCAACCACTGTGATGCTAATAAACTCTCATTTCTGCTCTTTAGAAAAAAGCACTGACCAGGATTTATAACATGGCCTTAATGTCCCAAAAGCCTGAGGCAAAAGAGAAGAGTGGAACCCCTAAACTGAGCATAATTTAGTAATTTTCTGTGTGGCAGCCTTCTTATTTTCTCTTATTAAATGAAACCTGGTTTAAGCCTTTCAAGCTTTCTTACATTTGAAGGGAAAAATATGAAGAATGAGTGTCTATTAAAGGAACATAAAGTTAAGAAGATGTGCATTCTGCCTTAATTTCCTTTAACACAAGTGCACTAATTCCACACTTCTACACTTGGCCGTGCTTTTGTAATGACAAAGGCAACTGCTCAACTGTTTTTAGAGTAGTCACTTTAAAAGTAACAGGCCATTACATCAATATAGAACTACAATATATGTTGGGAGCAATATCACAACTCTTTTAATTGAAGCTTCATTTTTTATTTTTCTTTTATTTTGATTGTCCGTGGATCATAGGAGTGCTGAAGAAACATAAATACCTTTGACACAGTAGCATCAATAGCTTACTAAATAACTGAAATGTAAACGAGTTGTGACTCCTGCGTGGCTCTGCCTTTCCCAGGTATAAATAATACATAGAATGATACATAAAGCTGTGTAAAAGGGACAGCTGGGTACATGTGGAGCACAGGAAAACCAGTCAGCACTGCTTTTGTAAAAGCTAAGTACTGTACTTCCATCAAAAAATAATGCTTCTGTGTATATAGTCTTCGTGGACTCATCTCTGTGTGCAATAAAGCTGGATGCTCTGTAGAGATTCATTCCAGTATTTCATTTGGAGGTCTGAGCTGTTGTGTGTAGGGTGCAGCTGTTTGCTTTACTACAGTACACTCCATACTTGCCTTAACTGCTCAGTGGAGACTGTATTGCCAATATTTAAGGTATTGTATAGACACAGCAGGGCAACTGTGAATCCCTGAGCAAGCCAGGGCATAGGCATGAGGGCAGATTACAGCAGCCATCCCTCAAAGTTGCAAATAGCTCCTCGAAGGTTGTGTGAGAGCCATAAACTGTTCCCTGCACACTGGGGCATTCCTGGGACTTTGGAATACTGGGAACTCAAAGGAACGTGGGTTAGTTCCATCTCTGTGCCTAAGGAGGGAGGGGAGCAGGAAGTCAGGCTTTCCACCCTTTGCTCTGCCAGTGCTGTGCCTTTATCAGGATGAGCTTCTCTTCCCATCAGCAACAGCAGGTGGGGCAGATTCACACACCCTTTAGGTACATCACAGGAGAGACTTTTAGTAACGTTTGATGTGTAGAGTTGAAAAAGGCAACTCAGCTTAGCAGCAATGGTGTCCTAGAAGTCACCAGGAAATACCTTTCTAGATATATCCAGGCTCATTGCAAAATTCACAGGAGGAGTTAGTTCTCATACTCCCCAGCTGTTTTGTACCACAAACCAAGGCATGACAAGGGGAGAAAATCAGGAGCTTTGCTTAGGAGGTGTAACTCTGCTCTGGTGTAAACGCTGGTGGAGATGCATCCGGAAATTAGAAGAAAAGGTGAAGCAGAAGAGGCCCAGGTCCCACCATTGCTATTAAACCATCATCTTTAGACAGAAGCATCTGTGAGTTGATGATGATAAAAGGACTGTGGCTATAAAGCTTTTGTATGAAATACCTGGTAGGTTTTGTGCATTATGGGGTAATGTTCTGTATGAAGTTCTTTATTGGGGATTTGATTCCTTAGGTGATACATAAGCTTTTGTGACACAGCACATCTAATGAGAGCTTTTGCATTATTTCTGGCATTAATTGTACCGTACACACAAGTTACAGCTTGAAGGTCCAAATTATGCATAAGGTCCAAATGCATAAAAATTCAAGGCTATTTGTTTCACTTCGGTATCTATAATTTCACAAAGTCATATGATCTAGGCCAAAAAGGACTTCTTTGTGTCGTGTGGTCCAACCCCAGTGCACAAAGCAGGACCAGATGATGCATTAAGCATCAATCTCAAGAGGCATAACCACGAGTATATTTATTACAGGATTCTCTCTCTGGCAGGGCATGAGACAGAGCAGACATTCAGTACTTTGTGTTGTCCACCTTGCAGCCACTGTCCTGCAGTGCCTGTGGGCAGAGTGGCTTGGGGAGGAAGGGGAGTGCTGCTGGCACTGGGAACAGACAGGCTCGGAAAGCACGTGTTGTCTAGGGCAGTTTTGAATTGTTTAGTTACACAGGGAACTTCCCAGCAGCACTACCAGTGGTACACAGACCATCCTGCTGAGTGTGGTTTGCAGATTGCACCAAGGGGATAAAAGCAACTCCAAAACAAAGCACTATAACTAAAATAACCAGAAATTCAGCTGAGTACCTTTTTTTCTGCTTGTATGAGATAAAACTGCCTTGTGTGAGTATGTCCCTGACATTGTCATTACATCAGTACAATGACCTGCTGTAATCGAGTGTTCATCAGATCGAGGCTTTATGGAAAGTAGATTATCTTGGGAAGGCATTTGAGGAAATCCCTTAAGGCTATAAATATCACTTGCAGGAATCCAGAGGCATGTCTTTAGGAAAAAAAAAAAAAGATTTCTTTCCAGGAATCCTGGTCTTCATGTGCTACTAGTTTTTACATAAATAATGAAACAGCTGTTTAGCATAACCATTGAGAGCACTGAGAACACCAAAGCCCAGTCTGTCTCCAGAGATGTCCTTTCCTTGTGGCTCTTTTCTCTTTTCTGCTGCTTCCTCTGAGTAAACGGCAACAACAAATTAATCAGGCGGTCATTAAACTCTAGCCATCTATCCCAGTCCATCCCCTTGTTCACATAGAATAGAATCATTTAGGATGGAAAAGTCCAAATGTTAACCCAGCACTGCCAAGTCCACCACTACACCCTGTCCCTGAGCTCCACATTTACAGGTTCTCTTAAATCCCTTGAGGGATGGTGAATCCCCCACCCCGGGCACCCTGTTCCAGAGTTAATGCTTGTGGAAAGGGAGCTGGAAACCAGCTGACGTCCTAGGAATTTGGGGGGATTTTGGTAGGTATATGGCTAAATGTCTGAATGAGATGGGCATGAAGCATTGTAAGGAGAAACAAAGAGTTTTAGCCATATCAAAGCTCTGTGCAGCAGTTTTATAAAGTTGAATTTAGTTGTATTTTTGTTCTTATGAAACCTTCTAATGTGCAAGAGCCATGTGTAGTCCAGCAGCAGGATGACCACCTGGATTGCATCCTGTTTGGATTGGGAAATACTGTCTTGCACTTTTCCTCTGCTAAAGAGCTGACCCTGCTCTTAAGGAGTGAAGGGCACCAGAATCCAAATGAGACAGACAATGTGCATAAAGAAAGGGGAATTACAAAAATCTATGAAGAAGCTCTTGGTAAATTTGTTCCCAAGGCAAGTAAAGAAGCAATAATGTGGCCAAGGTAAATGTTACCCACACAGCAGAGGAGCCCTACCAAGGACTGTAGGTACTGCCCAGCACAGCAGGAAGGAGGTTCACATTGGATAAGGAGCACCACAGCCTAAAGGAGGCCATTCCAGATGAATTTCAAGTCACAGGATTGGGAGAGGAGAAGCATATCAGGTTGTCAAAAGTGGGGTGACTTTGAAATGTCCAGAAACCGTTTTGTTTTGCTTTGTGTACTGACTGCAAAATATGAATTATGGAAGGGGAGAAAGATTCATAGGGACTTTGTGAAATTAGTATTTTTCAGGCTACAAAAGTAATCTTTGTTTCAAGCAAATTTCTATCAGCTCTTCTATTTTACCAGGCTTAGCCAGACCACAGGTTTGGCCCCATTAAATGAGTTGGGTGTGGAAATTACCAGGAGAGGTTTTATAACTTGTGATTATTAGAATAGGTGATCACAGTGACTGTCACAGCCTTCACAGGTCTGGAATTTCTAGACCTTTCAACTGTGCACACTGTACTGTTAATCAGTTTTTTGTTTCATAGCAATTTTGCTCAGTATTTTAACATAATTTTGTAATAAAAAAAAAAAAATCAGTTCAGTCTGTATTAATGCCCTGCAGAAGGTACTTGTTCCCTACAATTAGATTAATTGGAATTGCTTAATTTTCACAACGCTTGCTTTCTATTTCTGAGTTCTCAAAGTTTCCCTCAAGCTATCAATGATCTTGTCAGTCTCTGCCTCTCCTGTGCTTTGTTCCTTGACTCTTCACTGGAGTTTCACTGTGACTGTTAAATCTCTTTTTTGAATAGCTCAAGGCACAGGGGAGCGAGGTTCTCTTCTGGTTCTTGCAAGTTATTTGTTGTCCCAGCTCTTCTGTAGTGACACAGACTTGGGTTTTGGCAAAGGGAAGAGTAAGGGAGTTCCAAACACACTCTCTGTATTTGTTGAGTCCTCGAGACTGTGATGCTTTTTTATTTGTCTGATGCAAGGCTTTTGTTTCAACATTGTTTTTACTATTATTACTTCCATAATCATAGCTTTTTACAAAAGAACATTTAAGGGAAGAAAGAATTTTATGAATTAGACAGAGGTAATTTCTGAGCAGAGAAAGCATAAAAGCCACCTTCCCATTGAACTCTGGAGCTGGGGACAAAACAGCTTAATGAGACTGAGGCAAGCAATAATCACCGGGGTAAGGACATGGGCTGAGCCTCTGTGAAGGTTCTGGTCACAGTCATCCAGCCCCTCATCCACGCTGGGGAATCCAGGGAACACAAGGCAAAGGACATCCAAGTGGAAAAAGAGTAATAGACATTTTACATCCCAGGTTTGGAGAGATTGTAAAAAGACAAGTAAAAGACAATCAGGAACGAACATAGTTGCTTATTCTTTTGGACAGGAATGTTGGAGATTTCCATAACTTGAAGGAACTTTGTTTTCAATGTCTGGGATGGTGTTTCATTTATTTTCCTGAGTGGTCTCCAAGATGGATTTTTAAGGTGCAATAGATAAACAAAATTTCATTTGCAGTTTCACTTTCCAGCTTTACAGTGAAAACATTGTAATAAATGCAGAACGCAGGAAAAACATCTGTCAGAACCTGACATTATTTCCTCTTTATAGCTCGGAGTGGGCTTTCATTAATTGGTTGTAAAATGAAAATATCAAGAAGGTTGTTCAAAACGCACAGTAAAACCTATAAATGCTTCGAGGGCCATGTTTGTAAATGTGATTTTCATTCTGACATTTGCATGAGTCAAGGAACACAAGCAGACGAAACAGAAATGTAGACAAAGTATTGAAAAGTCCAAGAGTTCAGTGTGCAATTCCTCTACTCTTCTGCAGAGCTTTATTCTGTTAAAACATATAATATGCTCTCCAGCTGGTGTTTTAAATAAAGAGAAGCACTAATATGTTATAGTGTGCTTTGGCTGGGATGAGATGGACACATGATGCTCAGACATGAAGCTGTTGAGGAACTTTGCATATTTGCAAAAATATCTAAAGCTTTGTACGTTATGCGGCAAACTACAGAACACTATGGACTGGCATGAAAAGGAGCAAAGAATCTGTTAAAGAACTTTTATGGAAAGGGGCAGCAGTTGAAGGTAGAGAACATGTTCTCACTGCTGTGATGACAGTATGAAGTTACTCCTAGGGTTTAAATGTGACCAAACAAACCTCAGGTCTCTGTTTCATTGAGGTACCAGGGACAATTACGCTGATGATATAATTAGAGAATACTTGGCACTGTGAGGTACCCAATGGGGCAAACCCCCTCACCTTTATGAGCATTCAGCTTTTCATGAGACTTCGATTGGCTTTGAAGTTTCCTGTTCAAGGTGTATAACAACCATTCAGAAGAATATGGCTTTTTTCATGAGACATCATTATCTGTGTGGGTTTTTTTTTAGTTGTGGTTGTTTTGGTTTTTTAATTAAACCACTGACCTCCAAGAAAATAAGCAAACTAACAAGGCTCTCTTAAAGTGCATTAGCTCATGGTTTTTGAAGTAGACTACGGTGCTGTCCACAGCTCAGGAAGGGAGTGACATTCCAGATAATGTCAAAGTCATTGAGGAACTTGTAACAGGATATCTAGAATAATTTGAATTTAGACAAGGTTTGTATAATAGCCAAAAGTCCTCCTCAGCCTAGTGTTATGAAATCTCAGTTTACTAAAGAAAGGGAAGGTTTTCAAAGATTCTTCCAAGCAATTCGGTCAAAAAGATCTTTGTCATTGTACATAAACACCACAAAATACTGTCTGCATCTCTTCTTCTGAGAGTGTTTGGCTCTTCAAATCAGAAGACACCTCATCTGAGTCTTGGAGGCAATTATTCCAACTGGCTTGACTTCCCTGGGACAAGTGTATTTTCAGTGTGATTTAGTTTTTCTTTGAGGCTCTGCAAGGTTGTAGAATTTTCATTCTTAGAAATTGCTGTGAGGATGGATGGTATATTGTTTCATTGTGTGTAATGACAGCTAAAAATTGTATGCAAAATTCTCTGTTTCAGCTGGCTTTAGCCAGCTTACTGGGACCTTTACTTAGAGCATCCTCTTTATTTTTGTTTTAAATGTTATGTTTTGTGGGGCGTTTTGGTTGGGTTTTGGTGGTGGTGGTGGTTTGTTTGCTTGTTTGGACTTTCTTTGCTTTAAAGAAGAATTAATTTGTGAGAGCAATTTTTCCCTTAATACTTGTTAATATTTCACATGATAGGCAGTCACCTGCAACTGCCGGTTGGAGAATCAGAATTTGCAAATTTCAATCCTGACAAAATCCAGTCCTGTGGGCTGAAGGTATGCACAGCTTCTTGCCATGTTCAAGTTTCTTATTATATTTGCTGATTTGAAGAAGATCTTCTATAAGGGCCATGACTTGCTCATGGAGTCACAGCACTTCCAAGGTCCCATAGGAGACCAGAACAGGTGTTTGTGTACATCCATAAACGTACAGCTCCAGGACCTTGCCCTCCTTGTCTGTCTTTCTGCTGGTATTTTCACACTCTGCTTATTGATCCCATTGCTTTTCCCTTCCCACTGCAACCCCTTCTTCTTGGAAAAGCTCCACCTTACTCTCACTTCTTCCTTTTGGGACCACTCCACTCTCCTTCCACTTCTTTGCAGGACGGCTCCCCTGCTCTCACAGCAGCAGCAGCAGGAGCAGTGACAGCTCTCACAGGTGTGACACTGCACAGGAAGGCTTTAAACAGACAGCAACCGGCTGCCCAAGTTTGGGGCTTGTCTGAAATTAGAAAGCAAAACACAAGTAAAACCTCAGCTGAACAAAAGCTGAGCTTATACAAGTGCGTTAGTTCCAGGTTCTGTTTGGAGTAAATCTGACCTGACAATGACCTTCAGAATAGACAGATCTTCCCAAAGGAGCTTCCTAATTTGTACCTCTAATGAACACATCATCCCTACGAGCCATTCCTGTACTTGAACTGCGCCATGTTTGTTCCATTATGTGATGAAATACAGATGGATTTCCAGCAGACGCATCAGGAAGCTGTTTCTAAATCATCGTTTGCCCCACTGCTGACTAAATAAAGTGATTCCAGGCTTTCAAGATTTAAAACAGGTTCCTCTCTAAACAGTTGTTGAGGGTTGCTTTATAGTCCCTGGGACCACAGAGAGAGTCCTGCTATTTCCCAGGATCCTCGCCCAGCACATGTAGAAAATTACAGATTTAATACCTTACACTAACTATTTTCTCCCAGATTTCAGAAGCTTTACTCTGTACTGAAGTGTGCACAGACCTTGTGCTGACAAAGAAGCTGAAGCCCGTCCCTTTCTAACCATATGGTCCTTATGTTCTTTCCAGCAAGGCAAAACCCCCTTTTACATAGGCTTGTTTCCCAGGCCTGGCCTTTAAAAACCTGAGAGAGAATGGGGCCACAGAACTCTGAAGAGAAAACTGGCACTAACTTCCCCTAGAGCAGCAAATACCTGTGTTAGCAAAGACCTCTGGCTTTGTAAGCTGCTCTCTCTGTGCACAAATATGCTGTTGGCTCCTCCAGCCATCATTTTAGGAACTGACTGTTGGTCATCCCACTATCATTATTTTCATTTGTTCACCCTTCAGAGATGAAAAAAGAGAGAAAATAGTTTTAGTAGTCTTCATGTTTAAGTAATAGTCATGTCTTACATTGGTCTATCTTGGGTAGATTGGAAAAGCAGATCACAGTATCACAGTATCAGAGTATAGATAAGGCTGGAAAGGACCTTGGAGATAATCTAGTCCAACCTATAATCCAACTAACCCATCCAGACCAGTTGTCCTGGAGTGTTTAGGACAGGAGACTGGTTTTCACTGTCAGGGCAGTTTTGCCTTTCAAAAGTGACAAGGTTTTCTTCTCTCTAGCAGCAATAGTGATTTTGCCTGACCTGATTCTGAGTTTATTCTGGGCCAGTCTTATGTGTCTTCTCCCCATTGTGGGATAGAGCAATGGCTGTCAGTTTTCATGGCTCTGGTGAGCTTCCTGATGCCTTTTGGTTTTCCAAAATCACTTTGCCTCATGTGGATGGTAGTGATGGAAGGTTAGAAGAGTTAAGCCACTGGACTTAAAAAACCCAGAACTTACAAGGAATGAATTTATGGCTTGATAAGCTTTTTTTTTTTGCATGGTTTTTGTGATACATCAGGGAAATATATGAATGAAATATTAAAAATCTAATTAGACCAAATCCAAAAGGTTATATAATGATTTTCAAAGTCTGTTCTCTGAAGCAGTGACAGAAAAAGTGACACTTACAGTAAATGACACCCCTATCAAGAGTCTCTTAGACTAAATTTTGTACAAGCACAACTTCAAATTACCCTTTTTTGGTGCTAGCCAAGTTTCCCTTTAGAAAATTCCTATTGGGATACTTTCTCTTCAAGTACCCTTTTCCCCTGAACTTCTGAGTTTATTCAGCCTGACTACACCGAGAGTCTGGGGAGCTTTTAAACCCCATTTGTTGTTGACACAATTGCTATTCAGATTTTACTAACTAAAGCACATACATAGATGTCCAGTTGCACATAAACAACATTGTACAAACTCTTTATTTCTGAGTTTTTTGTGGTAGCACTGCCCTCCAAAAAATTACAGGTTCAAGTGGAAGAGGAGGGGCCTGCAGTGCTGGGCTGTTTATGACTCTCTTAAACTGCCGGTTCCAAAGCTCTCAGCAAAAACAAGCGCACCGCATTGCATGGAGCACAAATGAAATATCCCTTTTATGTACAGAGGCACGATTTTAAGACTTGTTGAGCTTAAACAGCACTAAGGCTCAAGTTTCCTTTCCCCTGATAAGCCCCCACTCCATGCCCCGAGCTGAGACAGCCCCTCAACAAACGATTGCAGAGAAATCATTCAGCGTCTGGTCATCAACTCCTACCATATTTTCCTCGCAGAACCATCAGCAAGCAGATGCTTTATGTAATCAGAAATTCCTGCTTACTAACAGAGGAATCACAAATATGACACATTGCCCAACATTTGGGTGCTTTTATTTTTTTATTGTCGGATGGCTACGGGAATGTAAAATATGGAGTATAAAACTAAGGAGTGAGTCTGTCTTCTGTAACTTTCCTAAAAACATTGAGTCACAATTTCCAGGTACTTTCTCATGTCTTATTAAGCCAATATCCCTTTAGAAATCAGGTAATAAATTCCTTTTTTTTTTTTTTTTTTTTTTAATCCTCACTACTTGTTATTAGCCCCCTACTGTGGCCTTGTTCCCTGTGCCTTTGTCCAAGTCATCTGTGAGCTCTGGCCACTCCACCCTAGAGGGAAAAGGCAGGTATCTTATATTGAATGTCCTGGCTTTCACAGATTTAAAATTCTATTCCTTGCAAGTGGAGAGGAGATGCTTTAGGACCCATCCTTTCTTTGCAGAAGAAGAGGCTTTCCCCAGGACCTGAACCAAATGCAGGAAAAGGGGCATGAGAGTTGTTCATCCCTTTCTCCTTTGTCTCCTCAAGTTCTTTGTAGTCCTGTGACATTCGTTCAATAATTTCCATCTCCTTCAAAGCAAGAATTCATATGTGTAACTTGCTTTTTAGAAAGAACATTTTAGCTGTATTTACCCAATTGATAAAATGTGTCTTTGACAAAGGTTTTGGCAGTTCCCAGTAATATCAGCTCAGTTGGTTTTCAAAAGTCCTTTGGAGGGTCAAATGAAAACTGCCACCAGGCATAGAGTGGGTTAATTTTATACATCCTGTGCCATCCAGCTCATTTGGAAGTTGGGCTGGAAGGTGGAAGCCATTCTTTATTTCAGAATCCTTATTTGTTCTATAATCTCTTGGGATCAGGAATTTTGACACTGACCTGCTCAGAGCAGCAAATGTTGAATGTTAAGTACATTTGAACGTTGTATAAAGCTGCGTTTCGATCCACTAAGAATAAGCCAGAACAGAAAAACAGGTTTATCAGAATTTTATCATTTAGGAAAAGCTGCTTTTTCAGGCATATCTTAAAAAGTCCAGCCAAATGTGACCCCAAGCTTGTGACTCTCACCTTGCCTTGGATCCCCACAAGGCACACCAAATTTCAAGGCAATTTGAGCAAGTCTCTGGATTTTAGAGCACTTAAAGTATTGACCTTTAAACAGAAACAGGTACTCAACCTTGGAGAGCCTGCACTCCCTGCTAATTAACAGGAGGATTTAGTTTTTAAATTGTATTGTGGAAATATTAAAGCTCTTTGTTGATATTTTAAAATGGAGTTTTTTAGGGATGACAGATTTAGATTTTGCTCTTAGAGATTCTAATGAAAAACACTGCTTAGGATATGTCAGGACTTAGAGATCTTCACCTCCTGTATAAGCACAAGAGAATATTGTGACATTAACTACAAATTTCGTGGTTGTTCTCACACACACATACCTCCTGGTCAGATGTTGTGGTGGCACCAGGTAGTTTCAGGTCCTTGAAGTGGTAAATACAGTATTGCAAAATAACATCAGCCCAAAATAATAAAAACAAAAGTACAGATAAATATAAAAAGATAAAAATATAGTAACAGGAGAAGAATATAGTAACAGGAAAAGCAGAAACAGGTGGCAGAGGTAGAAAGAGAATGCAGCTCTTATCATACCTGAGCACATCAGCATCCTTCCTTGTACCTGCATATGTACTCTGAGAATCGAAATGTTCATTTATTTAATTGATATTCTAGCAGTAATCATGAATCTTTTTTCCACACTTTTCAGTCCAGTTTCAAGCTTTCCTGAGAACTGGGACAACTTGTTTAGCCATGCTTCTTTTATCCTTGATGTCACCATCCTAAGATAGCCAGCTGGATCCTGTGGTCTTACCAAGTGTGTTCTGGTTGGAATCCAAACTGGAAGGAAAGACTTCTAAAGCAGGAGGATGTTTTCTCAGATTCTGGAGACAGACTTACAGTTGGTGTAAGTGGCCATAAAACTCCTTTTCTGTCACCTACTTAAGTCTTCTTTTGTTGCCAGTTCATCAGCAAAACTCTCTTCTCATGGCGGGCGCAGTGTGCTCATATTGAAGGTGAGTTTGCTCAACCCCAAAGCATCTTCTGGTTTTGTCCTCTTGTGTTGGGCACAGCCCAGCCCTTTCTCACTCCTGCATTTGCCATTTGAGCACTGGTTGATGTTTTCTTGCCTGTCATTCCTACAAATGTTGGATGAGCTGAGAGCTACCTCAGACCCCTCTGGCTCCCCAGGAGTGGGAATACACCCGGCTGGAATGTGTCAAGTGTCTGTCATTACCCTTTGCCTGCAGACCTTCAAGCAGCATCTTTGTCTCCCTCTGGCAGAGTGTCTCCTACAAGCTGTCCTGAAAAACTGATATCTAGTTTCTTGGATAGGGGGCCTGTGGCATAGTTGCATTAAATTATTCTATCAAGTGCTTTTTGTGTGCCATTTTGGTGGGTGTTAATGCAACTATCACAGTATAGTCTGGCCTGCTTTTTTTTTTTTAGAATCCTCCTTGCTTATTGTTTAGCATTTTCATCATTTACATGATCCAGTTGAAAGGACACACATTAAAAACACAGCTAATGGAAATACAGTTAATATTTTAAGGTAGTTAATAGTACAGATAATTCCACTGAATTCACAGGCAGATATATGTGTGAAAATGGCTGAGCCTCCCTGACTTGGATATTTTTTTTCTTTCTTAGTTGTTCTAAGCATGTCTTAGAAGATTTCCTTAGCTTGAAAAGAGCTGTGGAAGGAAAAACCCTTCAGCCTGTTGGCTTGACATTGGAGACACAAATTTGAATATCACATCAGACAAGCTCACTTCTTACTGGTCTGTCACCCCTGGCAAGTTCTTTGTCTTCTAAAATGTAGGTGTTTTGGGATGTGGAAAATTACCTTGTCTGTACTTTTCATGGCCATGTGGTATTAAAAGACAGCAAAAGTAGACAACTAACAAGGGAACATCTTTACAAGAGGGCAAAGAAGCATTTAGACCTGTGGGAGATGACTCTTTCCCCCTCTCTCTTTTTTCCTTGCACACACACACATGCACAGCCCAGGACGTGAGTGATCAATGCTCCTGCTGGGCCAGGCTCCTGCTGCAATCACAAGGCAGCTCTAACAAAGCAGCTGCTTCCCTGGCCTCCTGGAGCAGCTCCTCAGGACAGGGCCTACATATGCCCCTAAAATCAGGATTTGTTTGCATCCCAGCTGAAACAGCGTGAGAGGGGGAAGTGGGAATTCAGAGCTGCCAGTGACGGTATCTCTGCTATCCGTTCACCAATAAGGCCCAGTACGGACCCACAGAGCCTCTGGATAAATTGTATTTTCCAAGGGTTAATTAAGCTGTCTTGAGCTTCTGCATGAAGGGGAACAAACTGGCACTTGCAGCATTTTCTGAAACCTGCTGTCGACATTCCAGTCCCTGCTGCTTTTAGCTGTATCGATCTGATGCCTGACCTGTGAAATCCTTGATGGCTGCTAACACTGGAAGCTTACTGGAGCTTTCCAAGGGAGCTTCAGGACAGCTTGTGTAGTCAAGTACAATTACCTGTCCCTCCAGGAGAGCCAATTAGTTCACAAAGAGCTGGAGCAGAACAAATGTTTTGTGTGTGATTTAGAATCTTTAAAAAAAAAGAAAAAAGCAGCTTTGTTCTGTCTCATTCTTTTGTTTCTAATTTTATGATTATTGCTCAGTTCCTGACAATCCACACTGCATTTCTTTACATGTCTCATCAAGGACTACTTGGCCATGAGAAAACAAATTTACAGTTATTATTTTTTTTGACAGAAAAAAAAGCCTCATGTGAAATGCAAAAAGCCAGCCTTAGCCATTTTAAATATCACGGACCTAAAAGTAGAATGCTCACATATTGGGTATTTTCAGAGCTGCAGATTAATGTGTTTAAAACACACAGCATATGTAGGTATTTGTGCTGTAATTTTTATAGCACATATATACATATATGTATATATAGATATACACAGATCTCACTTAAAATTCTGGGGCTTGATTTTCTGAAAGTGAAAAGGCAGCAACTGTTGTACCAAAAAACCAGACCATAAAAAGGGTGGAAATTGAAGAGATTACCACCTATGTTATAACCTAGTTAATGTAATATTTTTAACTTTTAAAAATAAAAGACAGTGAACCAAAATTTCATCTTTGTTATTCCAAGCAGCTTTACTACTTGGCTCAAACTCTCTGGGGTTGAAGGAGCAGCACTGGCTCGGGAACAAACCTCTTAAATTAATCTGACCTAATAATTCAAATGATTTAGATGGTCAGTCACAGTGGACCAATTCCAAAATCTGCGATGTTCTACATGTAAATCAGAACACAGCAAAGATGATTGCCTTAGGAAAATGTTGGATGTCATCCCCTGGTGGTGTGAGATGTCCTGAAGTCAGTGATTATGACTTTTGTGGGTATTGCACCACTCAGCCTCTTGCTCAAAATAAAATCCTCTGGGGGTTGATTTTTTTGGGGGGGTGTTTGTTTGTTTGTTTGTAATCTTCCTTTATAAGAGTGGTAGAGAAGAGATCTCACTGGCTTCCAGTTTAGAGCTCAGGGTTCAGTGGCATATCCATTACATTTGGATTCCTTCCAAGCCTGAGAACTCTTGTCGTTCTGCTTGAGAGATGGAAGGAAGGGGAGTGGGCTGCAGACCTTTTCCTGTCAAGGTCACTGGTTTGATGAGGTCTGGGTTAGCAGTGACCAAAAGTTATTAGTGCACAATGACTGTTTTGGTTCCCAGTGTGAAATGAGATGATGGTCTTTCAGAGCAATTCCCAGGTGAAGAATGTTGGTGGTGCAGAAACCACCATTAGAACTGACACTAATGGGCACTGCTTAGCAGAGATAGCAGATGGACCAGGGATGGAACGGGCATTGCAAAGGATTTATATTCTGCTGCTGGGGGCTGTCCTTCCAAAGGACCTGGAAACACTGTGCTACAGACTGGGGACACATAACTTGCTATTTCTTGCCCAGTACAAGTGTGTCCTGTAGGGAATTTAGACTTCCATGCTATCATGGAGGAGAGGAGAAAAAGATGTTTTTCCACTGGGCAGATAAATGTAACTTTTTAAAATCAAAGTGAATGATAGAAAGGTCCTCAATTTTTTTCTCAACCAGAGTAAATTATTATGTAATTCAGGTTAGAAAATTGGGAGCTATTGAATACCCAGCTGAAGAAAATTCTGAGTCAGTCCATATGCATAAGAAAAAAGGCTTCCATGTTCATATGCTGGTGAGGACTTTGTGAAATTTGGAGTTTCCAAACCTTTCCCTGAAGCATGAGCAGGAGGTGGCTTTTGTTCACTCACCTCCAGAGTTTGTTTCTATTGTTACTCTAAATGCCTCTATATCACAGGCATCAGTTTAGGAGAACATATAAGTTTTGTGAGCTCCTTTTGATCAGCTTTGGGAGCTTGCCTTACCTGCTGCACCGGACATGTTATGATACAACAGGACATGACAGAGACCCCGGGAGGGAAATGCACTGCAACCCAGTTTGGTGCTGTCAGGGAGCTCATCTGTTTCACTGGCCCTGCTCGTAGCCGCTGAAGCTCTTTAGCACACCCAGGTCAGCATGTGGTCCTTCTTTTTGGCTGCCCCTGGGTGCAGGAATCCATGAATCCATGCATCCATACCTCATGGGTACCCGAGGAGGAGTGGTGGTGCATTTGACACCCACCTTCCCGGCTGAGAGGAAGCATCTTGACAAAGAGATCTAGGAGTGTCTCATGCTGAGGAACACAGTTCTTAGATTATGGAAATGGAAATCCATGGGTTGGATTAACCAAGTGATGTTACATAGAATTTGTCAGACTGAGATTTATAAATGTGCCTGAGTCACCTTCAGGTGACACAAGGTACTCACCATGTGCAGGGTCATCAGTGATTTCCAGAGATTTCCAAGAAATCTGATAGCAGTGACAGCAAACTGAACTTCCAAAGGGTGAGGTGTTATGCTCTGTATGTGGGTTTTGGTTGAACAAGCAGTTTCCACAACTGAATTCAGCCTCTGCTCTGATCAAATTGTTGGTAAGAGAAGGAACCACATGAACAAATTTTGTCTGGCTCCCACTGAATTACCAACATACTGCACTAAGTGTCAGCAAATGCCTGTTTCTCTCTGCATTATGTGCTCTTGTAGTAACTTTGCTGAGCTATAAAATGATCAATTATTTATTTGGGAAGCTTAGCAAGTGTGAGTGGCATTTCTGTAACCTGGAGCTTCACAATTAAGAAATAAAGCAATTTCTTCTACTGTCAGTGGCCTGTATCCCTGCTTGCTGAGCTGCATGCTGGGCAGCCAGAGGAGGAATTGTAGGGGCATAATGCCACGTATTTGCTTTGCTGGTGTAATTACTTGGCAACATTGTCAATATTATCTACCTCACTTACAAGAAAGAGGATATTACTGTGAAAATCTCTACAATAATATGAAATAAAGCCTCACTCAGGAAGCTTCATAAATTGTACTGCAGCAAAGCTTCAGAACAATTCTTTTACTTGGATTTCTCTCTCTCTTCCTTGGTGCTATTTTATACTGAATCCAGAAAGCTCCGTGTTGTGGTGGCAGAAGTAAGGGGTCAGTGTCAACCTGCACAAAGGCTGCAGCATTCCTTGCAGGGTTTGTCCTTTGGGTCAGGGTTAAGCCCAGCGCAGCAGCCCTTTCAAACTGACTAAGAAGCTGCAGAGGAGATGGTCTTGTGAAGGGTCAGCCAAAGCAAAGTGATGAGATGTGTCTGTGTGTGGCAGGAAATGTTTCCTGTGTCGGTGGCAACGAGTGAAATATTCCCAAGGGTAACATTCAGGGTCCAGTCCTGGAGGTTCATTTGGGCATCTTTAGGCTTCTGGTTCACTTCTCCCTTAGAAAAGGGCAGCTTGTTAAGGAACAGTAAGAGACACTTCGTAACATCCTATTTTTGCAGATTTGCGTGGGTTCGGTTTTGTCCCCTGATGCGTTTCTGCAGAGCAGTCCCAGATGTCTGGGTGAGGAAAATTTAGGCACACTTCCACGGTCTGGCTGCATGCAGGGTGGGAGAAGGGCTGGCAGTGGGCCAGGAGAAGTATCAAAAGCAGGTGCAGAAACACTTTCTGTAGCTTCCAGGTTCAAAAGGCTGCCTGTCCCTCCCGGTGCTCCAGGGGAGTGGCCAAACCTGACTGGTTTTATTCTGGAGCTCAGAGAGCTGAGGCTGTGTCCTTTCCTCTTGTCTTGGGAGAGGCACTCCAGAAGATCCTGAATTCCTATGAAATTGAGCATGAAGGATTCTTGTACTGAGAGGTGCAAAAAGTCAAATTTCTGTTGGTTGACTGATAGAGGCCTTTTGGTAAATGCTCAATCCCACACCAAGTCCTTGGAAATCAGCAGGCAGAGTAGCCTGGAGGCTGAACACTTCATCTTTTGGGCTTTTTTTCATTCCTTTCTGGCTCAGATTGGGTTTCTACCTGCAGGTCATACTTTCTTTTTCTAACATTCAAGCAGTTCAGTCATCTTTTTATTCTTTTACTGCAAGAAGGACATAAAAAACCCCACCAACCCCAAACTTCTGTTTTTCTATAATTGCAGCTGCAACTTCCATTTGAATATTTCAGCTGACTGAGGAAATTTAACATCATGCTGAATAACTCTCTTGGAAGGAAAATATCTGTGCTCCACAGCTCAGTGAGCCACTGGAAGTGGTTTTTGGGGGGTGTACTGTCCACTTGCTACAGCCTTGCATCAAACTGGCAAAGCCTGGGGCTCCAAATGCATGGTAAAGAAAGAAAAAACTCAGTTAAGGTGTAAGTGTAATACATATAAGCCAAGATGCTTATTAATGAAACATTTTTGTTCATCCCTCAGCATTTTTAAAGGCAGGGAATACTTTATTCCACTTATCCACAATAATCATGCGCTTCATGGCCAGAGAGGTGTCAAAAAACCCCCCATACATAATGTGAAGTGTCCCCACCCAGTGCTACAGCTCTCCAGTGGTCTTCATAAAAAAATGGATTTGGGCAGATTATAACCCTTCTTCAAACATCTGTGCAATGTCCCTGTCCACAAAACACGTGGGCTTTAATTGTTTGCTGTGCCTGCATAAAACGGACCTTCTAAAAATGAGCTTGAATTTTCCTTTTCAATGAAAGCAACATTTTTATGTTCTGAAGAAAAAAATTCTGCAGAAGTGCTGTGTTCCACTTTATGATCCCTGAAGTAATATCTGTGCTCAAGTGTTTGCAGGAGCCTGTCTGTGCCTGTGAAGGCATTTGGTATCGAGTGACTGTGAACTAAACCATCGTTTTCCCTCTCCCAGCAGCATCTAGATGATATTCCACTGGAACCTCTGATTTGATTGATACATCTCAGCAGCAGGACACTTAGAGTTTTATGTCAGAAAATGAAAATGAAGTATTTTCTGTCACTGAACACAACAGCCTGGCATACAGTAGTTAAAATCCAATGAAGTTCCAATCAAGCCTGTAGTTACTAAAATACCTAGAATGCAGCATTTTGTTCTGACAGAGCTTCCAGGAAAATGCCATAAAGTTAAAATGGTGACTAGTCAGTATTTGGTCTTTCCAGGCTCTAAAATTTCCCAGCCTGCAGAGCTGCTATACGTAGACAAGTAGTTGCATAAAAATATCCACATAATATACAACTGGGCTTTTCTTTAAACTAAAAACTCTATTTTTCAAGCATATTTGACCCAGTGATGTTCAGGCAAATACATTTTGCCCCTTGCTCAACCAGGGCATCTAGTTTTAAAAATACTTTCTTAAAAATTCTATTAATCTAGAAAATATTTTACTTGAATAAATCCTGTTGGCATTGGGGTAATCTTGGATTTTTTTTTTAAAGAAAAAAAAAGTAAAGGTTGTTTCAGGTTTTTATATGAACTGCCCGTCTTGACAAGTTCTTAACTTCATTATATTGTGCCTCATTAGTACTTTAAAACCTGCTGGAGCTAAACTGCATCTTACTTGCCTATTAGTTCAACCTTAGGCCCATCAGCAGAGCATTATCCAATGTCTTGGGAACAATTAAGGCATGCCTTCCCTACCAAACACTTCCTAAGTGGACAAAACATATTTAACAGTAGAGTTTGTGGCACACGGAATGGAAATGCAATGAAAACTACTGGGAATATGCATTAATCCTAATGCTGAACAAGTTCCTAATAACTCACTTGAAACTCCTGGGGATATAGTATCAAGTATGTACTCTCTAAATGCTACTAATGAAACATTTACAGTCTGCAGTGATAAAAGGAAAATAGAGGAGTCTGTGGCCAGTTAAAGGGCTTCTTGAACAACACCCAGAATGCAAACCCAAGATGTATGTGATTATTGATCTTTTCAGCAGAAAGACTTTATGAATAATATTCATACCATACCATTAGAAACTAAAGTAGCCTGGGAATGAAGCATCAGCAGGAGAGCAATTGATGGATTTAGACAGGTCAGACAATGTCATTCTAAAAGCAGCTAATCAATATGGACAAATGTGTCAGAAAGGTGATTTGAAAAATGACTTTATAATAAGAGAAGGAAAAAAAGCCAGGTTCCTCAGGTCCCCAATTTTTCCTCCCTCAGAATTGCACATTATTGAAACAAGGTTGTTAACTGTTTCACATTTCCACAAGCAGAAAAAAGAAATTAAACTCAAACCCCACAAGGACAAAGCTACAGTTTCACCACCGAAAATGAATACCTGTGCTGACCCCAGGGGAATTCTGCCCAGTGTAGCCACTGTGGTGTCCCTGCTGCCCAGCTTTACAGCTGGACCATACATTATCCCACCCACCTCTGAATCCTCTTTGAAGCTGCAAACTTAACACCAGGACCTGGGTAATGCTTTGTTGGAAAGAGTTGCTCCAGCACTCCTGAGAGTGCAAAACCTTCCAGAGCTGGGTGCTTTCTGGTCTGATGACTTTACCTTGCTGGCTTGGGTAGCTTTGTTCTCCCTCAAGTAGTGCAAAGGGGTCAGAGAGATGCCACCTTGTTTCCAGCTGGACTTTTCCTGGAGTCAGTTGTCATCCTCTGGATATGGTGAAGCTTTTGCCTGCCAGATTTGCCATAATGTGCACATCCCAAGGCATGGGGATGTTACTTGCTCCTGCAGTTCCCCATGGCCCACCATGGCCCATGAACAGCACGTGCTTGTCAGGGCTTGTTTAATTCCAGGCACACTCAGCCAAACTTCTCCACTGGCTTCTCTTCTCTCCAAACCACGGAGAACATCTAGTGACTAATGCTGGGGGCTCCAGGTTAATGCTGAGTAACTGTCTCTACCTCTAACAAAAACTTCCTGTGTGACCTGTTGGACATGGAACCATATCTGTCCTTTTCTGCAATTTCCGCATCAATAAAATAAGTAGAAATTCACTTTACCACTTGAGAAGTTCATACTTAGGAGCTCCCCCGAGGCATTCCGATGAAGGAGTGAAATAAAGGGGTTTTAATACTTAGAGGATTGTTATTATTTCTGCTCTTGTCAAAGACATGGCCACCTTCAATTTATTGAAATCTCAAAAAGTATGAAAAATAGGTAATTGAAAAGGAATGGATGTGCAAATTTGGAAAAATGTCCTTGTTCCTTTTAGTCTGTGCTGTCTCAGAAAACACTGTAACTGCTTCCATCTCTCTGAAATTCTTCTTTATCATTTTTTCCTGTGTGACTCCCCTCTCTTTAATCCAGGAGTTTAATGTGTCAGCTGACGGATGATGTTTTCTTGCCCAAAATGGTCTTTCTTTTTGAGGCCCATCTGTGACATGTCACCTGAGCAGGAGTTTCAGTTTCAATATCCTGCAAGTGTCGTACCACATCCGAGATGACTCTCACCGTGTCCCTGGAAGAAGGAATAGTGACTTGGGTATCATCAGTGACTTCTTGGCAGGGTTTTTTATTAACCTTTGAAAACGTTCTCATGTCAGGAGCGTGGATGAATGTGGTCCCTTCCAAGCCTGCAGAAAGGAGGGCTCTGGGGGAAGGTTGTCCATTGCCACCCTCTGGGCCTTCCAAGGGGGAATGAATGGAGTCATTGTAGCGCGGTGCCGTCTGGAAGCAATCGGAGGCAGGGTAAATAATGGGGAACAAGGCAGTCACATTCCATGTGCTTTGGCCTGTGTAGGGACCCAGTCAATAGATGGCAAATACATTTCAGTGTAAAAAATACCACGGGGCTGAGAAGTCCAGCCGGGGATTATTTACTAACCAGGACATTTATATAGCTGCTGATGAGGAGAAGGATTTTGCAGGTTGCAGTGGGGCAGTAAATAAATCTCAGCCAAGAACTAATGCATGTGAGTGCCATTGGACTTAAAGGAGGGGAGATTTGCTCAAAGCTTTCCTTTTGCTGCTGGTTACATGTTTATTATACATATCCATGTTTGCTCAGTTCTGAGTCTTGCTTTAAGAACTGAAAAGATTTACTGTGGGGAGGTGCAGCTTATTCATGGCCTTGATTTCACCCTGGAGAACAGGCCTTTAGCTCTGGAGCTAAACCTCAGGGACCGTCCCAGGGCTCATAACCACCGTCTTATCCCTTTCCCCCTGATGACAGTTCAAGAGGTTTGCCATCAAGGTTCCTATTTCTCCTATTACCGCTGGTAATTATTTAAATAACACAAAATCCCTGGAATGTGAGTCATGAGAACATCAGTTGTTAGTTCTGTGATCAAGTGCAAAAGAAAAGCCTTTAGGAATATCAGTTTTTCTTTCCCTCCATAGTCCTGCCTCTTTGGCTTGGGTGCTCACAGCAATTCCCACCTGGAGGAGTAGGTATTGAATGGGGGGTTTCTCCTCCCCTTAATGCTACTCCAGCAGCACAAGGTCAGTGCTGCTTTCCCTCTGGTTTTCCCACCTCAGGAGAATAACACCGTTGAACAGCAATCCCCAGTGTTTAGAGCCAACAAGTCCCCAATCCCGAAGCTCATCTTTGCTCCTGAGAACAAACCCATATTCTCCACAGTGCAACGTGCCCGTCGTATTAACCCTGCAACCCCCTGACCTGCTGGCCCCATCTGCAAACCCAGACCCGGAGTCTGTTTACAAAGCTCAGTGATATTCCCAGGAACACTGCGTTGTGAAACAACAGCCTGCCTTGAATGTATTTTGATTTTCCAAACAGTTTTATCTTGAAAGCGATCCTGTAAGCCTTATCAAGCAGAGCCCTGGTTCCACTGTAGTTTGCTGAATTAAACAGCGCTAAACATTTAACATTCTAAATGAATTAGGCTGCAAGATGTGAGGAAAGCTGAGCTTTAAGATGAAATGTAGGACAAACTCAAAAGGATGTTTTGCCTGTTTCATTCAGCATTAGTATCTTGCCTATAGGCCTTCCTTTGAAATAATCTGTGAACATGGTTCCCATATAATTAGCTGAGCAGTGAGTTAGGTGTTTAAAAATATTTTTTCAGGTGCTTTTTTGTATTCATGATAGCTTCTCAACACCAAAAATCAATCTCAATCAAAGCTGCTACCCAGTTTATCATAAATTATCATGAAAAGGTTTTCTACTGAGTAGATGGTTAATTACTATCTAATTTGAATAATTTTGCATATTAATGAGAAATAATGAAAATCATTTTTAGATTTTTAACTTCAGCTGAGAAACCCATGGAGATAATGGCCCCCTTTTAAGATGCATGTGATCCTCTTACTAAAGGAGACTGAGAATTTTTTTCATTTACCAACTTGTTTTAAATTGATTAATGGATTAGTGTTTTTGTCATTAATAAACTATATCCAAATGAAAGACAAGTTCATTATTTGACTGTGTGGCCTTATATCTGCTGCCAGGAAAAAAAAAAAGTGACTGACTGAAAACAGATTAAGGCTTTTCTAAGGGAGGATGTAGCCTGGCACAATCCTTTGTAAATGCCAGAAAGCTGGAGAACAGTGGGGTTACACAGAACCAGTTGGAGGTGGAGAGCAATTTCTGTGCTTTGGTATTTGAGACATGGAAAGGTATCCCAAACACAGACCCTTTCTTCTACTCAGCCCCCAGACCTCACTGCGAGTGGGCAAGGGCCCTGCCCCTGGAAATGGGCATTAAGTCTTTGTGCTTCCAGAGGGAAGCACCAGAGGAGCTTTCTTGGGAGCTCATCCTGAATTCCTGTGCCTTCAGGCTTCCTTGAACACCAGTTTACAGGGAAATTAGCTGAATTACTGCTGCTCTGCTGCCTCGTGAATCGAACACTTCTGCATCTGCAGCGAGAGAGGTGAGACTCGAAATACAATTTCACACAGCAATGGGAATATAAGGCCATTGGAGCTGGGAACTGCAAATGACAATACACCTGGAAAACCTCCTGGATTGGGTGTTGTCCTTTACTGAGGCCTTTAGGGAGGTGACAGTTTACCTGGAACAACATCGCCCAGGTTCCCAGTGCTGTGGTTCTCTGCACGCTGCAGCCACACAAATAGTAAATAAGGATAAAATGCACCACTGTATGAAACCACACACTTATTCAGAGATGTTAGTATTGCATCTATCAGGATTTGGGTTTCTGGGATCCTTCCCTGCTGATTTGCAAGCATGCAGTGTTTATAATACGAGCAAAAGGATCTTGCAATGAGAGTGAAGGGCTGTACGTTAAAAACGAGTATACAGTGAGCTCTTAGAATAAATAATTCATTGCCAGAAGATATCAGCGAAGTCTAAGGAGTGGCATTTATATAAATATAACGAGACCATCCAGATTTCTAATGGCAAATATTTAAAGACAGGAGGAAGAAATTTTGTAGGGAAATAAACCATTCTACTTCAAAACATATGCCAGACGTTACCTAATGTGAGCTGGGGAGAAAGTGCTCGTGGCTCATTCCAGGAGGTGTTTGGCTGCTCCGCTGCCTGCAGGAATTGGGGATAACCTTTGTCCACAATGGATTAGCAAATATTAAGTTTATCATACCTGTTATCTGCCCAGTCATATGTATTTTAAATTTATTTTTTTTTAGTTCACTTTGGTAAATGGAAAGGAAAAATTACAGAATCACAGAATCATTTCCTTTGGAAAAGACCTCTGAGATCACTGAATCCAATCTTTGACTGATCACTACCTTGTCAACCACACCATGCCAGTAAGTGCCATATTTACTCATTTCTTGAAGAAGAAACAGGAAGTTTATTCAATTATTTCTAGGCATTCTATAATGAATCCTGGGGCTTTCTAGGGCTGTGATCCTTACTTCTGTTTGCAAGGCAAATGATGCCATCTTTAAAGGGAATCTGAACTTTTCTGGGGAGGTTCTTAAAATACAGTGTTGTGATGGCTGAATTTGCACAAAATAAGAGGTTGGAATTCTTAAAGTGGAATAGGGTATTTAGCACAGGTTTTTCATTCCTGATAATGCTACACATACGGGTAAATCTACCTAAAGGCTTGGAAGGTATAGATTAATGTGAAATACACTGTCTTACCAAACTCTAGGGAGGTGATAGACTATTTTATAAGTCCTGATCTCTGCTATGATCCTTTCCTTAACTCTGCCTTTTTGCAGGACTTTAACTCTTGCTTCCAACATATGAAATGTTATGGGGATTGACATTTTTTTTTCATAGTGGCAAAGACTTACCTTCATTCCCCTCCATTGCCTCTTCTTTACTTTTACTCCTGGGAAGAACTACCATGGCTCTGATTTCAATATCCTGATTCAAAAGGAATTCTGCCTAAATTCTGCCTGCCTGTCTGAGCCAGTAGTTTCATCCCTAGAAACATTGTCAACAAAACCAGCCTGTGTTTGCAGAGTAGGGTTTGCAAACCATAGCAATGGATGGGGTCGATATGCCATGAGAAGTAATGAAGCCAGGAGATCAGAAGATGCTTTAGCACCTTAAAGTCACCATGCCCAGAGCCCAGGACCTGCCACTGGGACTGAAGCATCTCGTCAGCAATTATTTTCAGGTTTTCTGGCTTCTTCCATTGCAGAGCAGACTCTACAGCTGGTACATTTTCTGGTGAGTAAAGTATTTACCATCATCAGAAGCATCAGCAGAAGGTCAGACTGACTGCATGAGATTGTGTGAATGTTTTTGCAGCTTTCATTAGCAAAATTATTTTAATTAGTGAAGACCAAAGTAATTGAAGGAGAAGGTCATTTTATTTGTTTGGGATCAATGCCTCCATCACCAACCTGGTAGAATAGATTTTTCCAGTTGTGAGGACTAATTCTAACCTGGTGTAAATGAAGAATGACTCCACTGAGTTAAAGTATAACAGTTGAGTCTTAAACTCTGCTTTAATGGTGAAGAAGGAAGAGGGATGTCTAATTACATTTGATCCCTTCCAGAAGCACTTTGTCTCTCAAAGAGCTTCTGGACTATTTAGACTTAGAGGATCATCTCCAAAAGTATAGTCCACTTTTAAAACCCTAATCAAAGTATAGCAGATTTTAGGTACACGATGTTGAGAGATGTCTGTCCATTATATTCAGGACATTTTATGGATGCACCAGGGCACTGACCTTGCTCCAGATGGAAGCTGCTCACCCCATGACCACAAGCTGGCAAATCAGCCTAACAGATACTAGTTAGGGAGGAAGGTATTGCAGCTTCCTTCATCCTACACTGAAAGGAAAATGTTTGCTCCTGTATTTCTCAAATAGCCAGTTCTTTTTCCAAGCAGATACGCATAGGTAGAATGTGAGGAGTAAAGGCAGCCAAAAGTTAAGAGATCTGTTGGCATTACATTTTTTTTTTTAATTCTGTGTTTTTCTCACCTCTCCACTTTGTACAGTGGTTCATGCAAAAATTTCCAGGGCACCTCTGTCTGAACAACTCTCTTAAATGGAGCAGCTCTAACTCCAGAATCAGTGAGAGAAAAGTTGCTATTCCTAGAAGCCAGTGAGAATTTTAAGATCCAAATGCTTCAAACACCATTTGAAATGATCAAGGGCAGGCACCACTCATGAAAATTGCCCTGTGCCAAGAAGCCAGGCATTAAAATAAACACCACAAATAATTGCTGGGCTTGTACTGTATCATAGGAATTCATGGAGTAATGACCAAACTGTGGCACAGCTCCACTGTCACTTACACTGAGTGTGAATTTATAGTAGTTGCAGAGAAGTCAATAGCATTTCTTTGGGCTAACAAAGGTTACTGAACGTCAAATTCTGCTTTCAGGCTGGAGAACAAAACACGTAATTCTAAAAATACACCGAGAGCATGATCCTAATTTGTTTCTGCAGCCTTTGGCCTCTTTGTCACATAGAAACCCAGGAAATGACAGAAACTTGAGGTTTGTGTCCCTTTCAGAGGCTGGGTGATTTTTCAGCGGCCATCCAATGCGGCAGACTGTGCACCACTGGGGCACTGGCCTGGTTTTGGCAGCCTGCTGGATTTGCATGCCCTCATGTGGAACAAGTAGCATTCCCTTGTTCAGCTGGAACTGGGTGATCTGCAATTCCTTGGCTGGAAATACCAACCTCAGGGCAGGCAGAATCCTCCCTCTGCCTCCTGCTGTGCCCTGGAGTGCACAGCCTTGACATACTTTAAAATGATAAAAACTTGCCGAACTCCAAGCACGACTCAGCCCAGGGCGAGCTGTTGAGAAGCTGTGGAGATGTTCCGCCTCATTTCAGCAATTAGTGGATTATCCTTTTGCTGTTTGATTATCTTTGTTATAGCCTTGTGTGTGTTACTGAAGCCTAATTCCCACTGATTTCAATGGGTAAGATGTGCTTTTTGTTTCAATGATAACTCTGGAATTAACTACACCAAATGGGGTTGCATATGGAGGTCCAAGTTAATTTGTGTTTAATAGAAATAAATACAGGTGACTCTCCCTCAGGAAAACAGGGTCTGCAAGGTTGTTGGGCTCGCTGAGCCATGGGGATGATGCTTTTATGCCAAGTCTAAATGGTGGGCACAATTAGTGAAGTTTCAGAAGGGCATTTTGAATTTGCATAAGTGCAGACCAGAGGGCCTGAAACAAAGCGTCTCGAGAAATGAGAGGAATGTAACTCCCACATTGGAGCATTCCTAGGGCAGCTGCAGCAAAAGCAAGGTAACCCACACTCTGGTTTGCTTTTTGTGGGAATGCAGTGACCAATAACATGACTGGGTTGGATGAATTATGCCTTGACACACATCCAGGGGAAGCAGTGCAGATGACAGGTAGTTTGGCAGGAGGGGTGCAGGCAGCATATGAATGGATGTCTATAACATATGGGCATCAGTGTATATTTGTGGATTAATACATAGCTACTCTCCTGAAAAATAGCTTTTAAAATTGTCCTTTCTGCTTAAAATGTCAATGAAGATTTAATTATAAACCCAAACATGCCTAATACATATGTAAGAGAGATCCTAGGAAAAAATTGTTAGAGGACACAGAAGGAAATGAAAGCCAAAACTTGTCAGTGTAACCATTAACTGCAGTGAATCAGTGCCAGTTTACACCACCTGAGGATCTGGCCATAATATCTATTTAGAACACCCTGTCCTACATCTCTTGTGATATTTATTTTTAGTCATTAGGATACCTTTGGCAAAATAAGCTCCAGCTTTATTCCAGGGGCAGGTCTTAAATGAACTCTAATGCTTAATGGTTTTTTTCAGTTTTCTTTTATTTGTGCATGTACAATAATCCAGCTACACACAATACTTTAGAAACCCTGTACTTCCATGGGTTACGGATTTTCTCATATATTTATAGTCTAATTATGGAACTAGTTTTGTAAACTTGTAGTTCTTAGGTAAGATACACCAGAAATCAAAATAGTCAACATTAAACACCACAAGTACAGCTGCAGTTTTAAATATTTTATAATCCAATCAAATTGTTTGAGTAGTAATGCATTTAAATGTTGTTATGGAATCCCCCCTAGACTTTTTAAAATGGTTACTCTGTTCTTGGCTCTGCTATTTATGAAATTCATATGGGATGACATTTTTAATAATAGAGCATTTGACTTACAGAGTAGCAATTCCTGGAGTGTCTCAGTATAATCTATAATTTTCTGACTGAACTTTCAGAGGGACACAAACACATATCACGCTTTTATTAATGAACATATACATCTGTTGATGTTGCCATAATTGAAATGACCTTAAGTGAGAAGACCTACATAAGTCATTTAGCATTTTTTATGATGCTTGGGTGAAGATGCTGTGCAGATGCAGCTTTAGGTTCTAAAGCAGGAGTACAAAAGCTGTGCTAAAACGACGAGGGGAGGTTTAATTTGGGAAAAGACACAAAGCAAAGCACAGCCCACATGTACATAATAGAGCAGCACCCAGTGCTATGGAGTGGGACAGAAGAAAGCTATCGGGGAGTCTCAATTCCCTCTCCTCCCTGCAGAGGATGGCACTGCCAGGGCAGGGCTGTGTTAAATGATGGGTAACAGGAGCCTGTTTGATTGCAGGTGCTTCTGCTGTGCAGAGGTCGGGCATAAACTGAGCACATCACTTCTGAGAGGCAAAAGTTCCGTGACCTCCTCAAGCATAAGTGTGTGTCACAAGGGCATTTACAAATAAGAGCCGAGGCTCAGAAAAGGGAAAAACAACCAAACTAAATGGCAAGCATTTCCTTTGCAGTTCACCTTAGGATGTCTTCCTCTGAAAGGCATGGGCAGAAGCTAAAAAACTGCACAAAACTGGGGCAAAAATTTGCAAAAAGGCTGGTGGGAAGCAGGAATCCTCTGGATTCATCCAGCAGTGCCTGATTCACCCAGGAGCCTGTACTGGTGACAGGAGCAAAGAAGGGGGCAGGCAGGGAGCCTTCAGCATCCCTCTTCTCTGCCTCTCAGACCTGGGCTTTCAGCTGCCCCTTCCTCAAAGTCTGGGAGTTCTCCTTGCTGTGCTCTTCCAGGTGTCTCCTGCAGGAGAGGATGTGCTGTGAGAGCCCCAGCCCAGGGCTGCAGCATTCCCAGCCCCACGGCAAGGGAAGGGTGATCCAGGGCATCTACACAAGTGTCCAGGATGAACATCCTGAGGAACAGCAACTTAGCCATGGTTCCTAAGGTGGCCTTGTGTTCTTTTAGGAAAATTTCTTCTGCCCTTTCTGCGTATTCCTTCCTCTGCTCAAGTGTCTGGAATGATTTCCTGATGATTGTGGCCAAACCAGATGCTCACCTGGTGAAAATCAGCATATGTAGCTCCACGGGCTTCAGGAGCATCAGCTGAGATAGTGGTGCTGATGCTTTTAATTTGCTCGGTGCTGAGGGAGAATTGGATTTGGAGTTTGGACCAGAAAAACTTCCAAGAAAGAGCCTAGAGGTGAAGGGATATATCCTGCTCCCCTCTGAATTGTAAATCTCACGACAGGAAAACTCCAGATGAAGTTCCCTGAAAATGAGCCTGGAATCAGGCCCTGTGGTGCCTGAGTTACCTCAGACTTATTAATTTGAAGAGAGAAATGTATTCTTGTTAAGGAGAAATAAACAGTCTTTATTAATAATAATTAGAGAGGGAAGACATTAGTTTTGATATATTGGGGTAATTTTGTAAATAGATCAGTAAAAAATGGAATTAATAATTTTACAAACTGGTAAACATTTTCTGTAGTTGAATATTAATTGTGTTTAAACGTTTCCTTAAATTCCATCAGAAGCCATCCACTAATGTCCCAGGATTATTGTCTTCTTCTGAGTCAGAAGGATTGTATGTAATTTTACATGTAATGTTCTTTGAACATATGGCTCATAACATAAAAATCCCTTCATTTTAATTGACACAATAGGCTGGAATGGCTTTTTTTTCCCTTGCCAAAGTACTTGTTATGGTCTGCATCACCTATAATGTGCATTCTGGAAAGCTCCTATCTAGGTATTTGGATGCTGGAATGCAAAAAAGATTGCTATTTATGAGACCACGAGACCACCTAGTGGGTCAATGATTTGCATTTTAAAAGTTCATTAATATGTACTAAGATCATGATAATGCCAGTGTTTCATCAGATCAACCTTCACCACATTCTAGTAACAAATACGTTTTAAAAATATCTTTTAACATAAAGCAGAGGAGAAGGAAAAAAAATGTGTATTTCTGTGACCCTCGAGTTGCTCTAATTGAAAGTTTAAAGGGCACTGGGCAAGGCATTTTTTTCCCAGCAGCGGATAAAATAATCTTTTCTTTCCGTTGTTTTTAAGAATCCACTAGAGGCTTGAAAGTGAAATCTATTTTTTTTTTATCTATTCCCTTTTTCTTACTTCATGGACACATATTGGTTTGCCATTGTGAGGCTGCTTATGAGTGCACATCTGCCTGCCATTGATTTTTCTTTTCTTATTTAGGAATAGCACTACTGTGTATTTGTTTAGGAGAAAACACAAATATAAAGAATTATGTGGGGTTTTTTTTCACACATATTACAAAGCAATATAAACTTCCTTCTGACAAATATGTACCAACCCCTGTGCTCTGTGCCCCATCCAGATTTCACACTGAACTGTTTTACATCTCCGTACCCCTTTATTGAGCATCATCAGAAATACCTTTTCCTCTCAGCCCTGTGTTCATTCTGATACATATTCTTTTCTCTTTTGCAGAGAAAATTCATAATGATAATAATAATAATTATTCACCTGACAGAAGTATTATGTTTTGATTTTTTGTGTGTCTCTTTCAAAACCACAGCAAGGAGGAATTTACTTCAGTCTCCCTTTCATTAAAGTTTAATCACAAAGGCATATACAGAGTTAGGTGAACGGCTGCATGACTTGTCTGAAATATAGGTTAATTAAGGAAGCTAAATATACTTTACAGAGCAGAACAATAGAGCAAACCGTTCTGCGATTGAATTCAGGAGCCTCGGAGACAAAAGTGATCATCCCAGCGTTTGTGGCCAGTTTCCCCCACAGCCTCTTCGAACTTTATACAACAGCATAGACTAGTGGCAGCAGCAAAGATTGTCACAGAGCCTGTGCAACGAGTGCTGGGCTGGGACCCCTCCGAGCTTCCAGCTATACCCACAGCCCGGCCACCCGCAACCCTGCAAACAGGTCCTGGAGGCTTTTATAAAATCCAAATGCAAGTGAGAACTGCTTGAATTATCTAAAGCTACTTCGGGTAACTGGGAAAAATTATCTCTAGTGAAATAACTACGTCATGTGGTTGCAGAGGCTCAAAGACAGGAGCAGGTAGGGGCAATTCCTCTCCTTTCTTTGATCACGGAGCAGTTTTCTTCAGTTCAACGTATTCTCTTATTTTATTTTGTTTTTTTCTTTTTACAATATGGTGTTTTCCTGACTATATTGGCATAGGTGTCCTTTTGTGGGGAGCTGCCAGCAAACATTTTACTCCCCAGTTCACTTTGATTTCCTCTACCTCCATATACATATATGCATTTTCATTTCTCAGTAGGTTCTCTGTCTTGTTGCCTTCAACCCACACGATGAGCAGACTGAGGAGAGGGGGATCTGCCTGGTGTGAATGGAACTCGCTGCCTCTTCTCTGGCTCAGAAGGTTTATGCTGTTTACCTGTATTGAATCCAGTGGACATTCTTCTACAAATCTGCCTCGGAACCAGCTCTGTAGGCCTTTGGAAAGCAAAATTCCCACTGATTTGAGTGACTGAAAGAGCCCTTTGGCCACAGAAACTGTAACAACATCTTTTTTATGGTAGAGCAGGGGAGATCCCAGGCAAATCTCCTCTGGAAATAGAAGGCAGCCTCCTGAGCACCCTCTTTTGCAAAAGTCTGCATTATAGACTTTGGGATTTTGCTTGTCTGTTCCTGTCCACCTTCTGTAGTCATTCACACTTCCACAGAGTGGATGTAGAATTGTGAAGGAAAACTGACAGTCATTTTCCACACCTTTTCTGCTGTTACTGACTAAACAAGGTGCAAAACAATGAAAAACCTCAGTGTCAGAAAAGAGCTATCAGTATCAGACCAAGAATAACATGAGGACAGATTTTAAGTAAATCTGCCTGATTTTTCTCCTGCTCATTAGCTAAACAAGACAGTTTCACACAAGACCTGGTGTTTTTACCTGATCCACCACTGGACTTCAGAAAAATTCATCCTCGCCATTAGTGAAATATGCCCTGCCCTCAGTCTGGCCCAGGAGGAAGATGGCTGGTCCTGCTGAGGGGTTGGACTCAGCCTTTCTAAGCTGTAAAGTCCAGACATCTAGTTCTGGTCTCTGTATGACCCAGACAGTTGTATCTGCAGTCAGTCATGGGGGAAAAGCTGTGTTTGCAAAGAGTGGGAGGTAACGTTGGCCTAAATACCTCTCTTAGACAGTCTGAAAGCTGCATGTGACAAAAGCGGGCATCTCTGCTCCCTCTTCAATACTTAAAATGTCACAAGAATTTTGAGAGAGATCTTTTCTCATCCATTTCTTCTTTAACCACTCTGATGCTTCGGGGTATAGTTTGTAAATGTTGTTTGCAAAACATAAGTTTGCGGTAAAGAATTTACTCAAAGCAAGTAAGAGCTACAGACTTACATGATCAAATACGTACATGGAAGCACAGTACTCTTTGCACCAAAATGCTGATCACAATTTGAAAAATAACTCAGGGGAAAAAAAATTACAAAGGGAGAAAGGGAGTGAAGAAAACGGAGGGCAGAAGGACCACACAGGCAGGTTATTTGCCATTTGCTACTGCCAGAGCTGGCCTGTGACTCTGGATTATACGAGATACTTGAATGGAAGACAAAAAATTGTGTTTGACTATTTAAGGATGACATTAAAGTGAGATTTGCAGCAATGCTTTTGATTAAGCTAGCATTTTCCCTCCCAGTGTCAGGAACCCTGTCAGAGTTGAGCTGCCTGTGCTCAGCACTGCTGGCTGTGCCATGGCACAGCTGTGTAACCTTGGACACGGCTGCTGTGAAAAGAGCTGCATGAAAAGTGAGCTTGGGGCTTCTTCTTCTCAGCTCAGGATCTGCTTTAAGCTCACGCACTTGCCTGACTCTTTGCCTGAGCTTTGCTGTAGGTGAGCCTGTGTTTGGCTGAGCCTGGCTGGACCCCTGACTTCTGGATTCACTGGAGAGTTTCTCCATAAGCTGGTCTGGCAGTCAGTGAGCTCATGGCTGATGCCAGTTACTGGCATGGGACCTTTTTTGGGTTCTGTTGTGAGAGCACTGCCCTGCCCACTTAGCTCTCACCCTCCTTTGAGAAGCAACCCACACTTGCTTCTCCCTGGCACTCAGATCCTTTGGTGCTCGGGATCCTTACCTGTGGTCTTACTGTCACCTGCTGCAGGGACAGAGCCGGGGAACTACTAATAGGTTCCTAAGAAATTCCTTACTGAGAACACAAGTACCCTGTTCCTGCAGTGCTGAGAGCAGGATGTAGCAGTACTTCTGTCACAGAAGGAAAAGCAGGAACCTGCCTCCATGGAGTCTGTGGGATGCAAACTCCTAGAAGGTGTCCTCAGGCAGACAGTTTGAGGATAAGAGTCTACTCTTCTAAACTGAGGAATACTGTGATCACACCTAGAAATAAGGAAGCAGCCAGAGGAAAAAAAACATGTAAAAATGTAGAAAGCAGAAGTAAGATAAGGACTGCGGGGTTCATGAAAAGGATATAGGAGAAAAAACTGTCGTATTTTCTACCCTTGTATCTTTATTTCTGCTCTCTTATCACTCTCAGTTTTGCACGTTCTTTTTTCTTGCCCCTTCTATATCCTTCTCTTCTTGTGCTCCTTCCCTGGCATGATGCGATATACTAGCTTAAAATCTTGGCACTCTTTTGAACTGCCAAGTTTAAAATTCTTTGAGTGGCTTTGAGTGGTAATAGCTGAAATATTTCATTTTAGTGAGAGGTTAAAGCTAGGTCACCGGTTCCCAAGTATAGTTGGAAAGAAAATTAAAAATGCTCAGATTTGCTTGTTTCTTAGTCCTCCAACTTCAGCAAACACACGGAGTCAGTCTTTGGTGCTTGTCTCGGGTAAAGTGCAGAAAGAAGGCACTGAGGGGGCTTTAAGTGCCTCTTTGTAACCCTCAGTTCTCAGGGCAAGGAGCCTTGTGTGGGACTTGTGTACTTGGGCGCCAATTGCTTTTTTCATGAGCCCAGTGTTGGCAAACAAGGTAGTTTTTGTGGGTGTGTTTGAGCTGGGGGGGGTTACAGTGAATTCCATACAGACAAAGCACTGTAGTCTTGGGGTTTTTTCAGTTGGCTGTGTGTACCCTTATGGGGTCTGGAAAGTGAGAGAAATCACCTGCATATGAACTCCTTTGTGAGTCAGAAAAAATCGTAATGATGATGCCATCTTCTGTCAGGACCAGGGGTTATTCCACTGTGGTGTATGGAATATAACTCTTCCTCCTCTTTAGGGGAATTTGGGAATAGTCTTCTCATTTTAGGATAGTTTTTCATAGTTTGATGGAAGAGAATAATCATACTGCTCTCCTAGTTACTAGTCAATAGTCAATCTAGTTTGGCAGAAGTTTAAAGGTGGGGATTTTTTGCTTCCTTTACTTATTTACCCACACCTGTCTTTAAATCAACTCATTTTTTCACTATTCAGGTGTCAGCCAGGATGTCACAGATCAATGTCTGGCCGTGTAATTTTTTGGTGTAGAAAATGAAGCATGTTTAGGGGGTTACAGGAAAAGAATGACAGAAAAGGGCACGTTTTCAGGCAAAGTTAACGCTCTGCAGCTGGGACAGATTGACATCAATCAATAAAGCACAAGGAGCTGCTCAAAGGCTGGTGCTTAAGCCTCTTCTAGAATGACCATTTACAAGGGAAGGTCACTGGGTTGTGGTGCTGTTGTGTGGCCCACTCCTGCCTTGTGATACAGGCAAACACTTCCCTGTGCACTTTCTCTGGTTCTCCAATTAACTATTAATGAAATGACTATTGGATTACATTGGTATTTATTACCGCTGTGCTTCCCAGTTACTAGAACCTTGGAAATGATCCTTCCCATACTATCATCCAAGTCATTACTGTGAGTAATTAGAAAGCTGGGCTGTACCCTACTGGTAACCTCTTTCCACCTTGAAATAATCCCATTTACTTCCACTGTTTGTTTCTTGCCCTTCAGCCAATTTTCAGTCGATGGAGCCTGCCAGTTTTCCTCCTATTGTGAGAGTCTGCACCTTAGGCACTGGTCTCCCATATGGAAATGCTTTCAGAAAATAGGAGCTGAGTTTCTTGTAGCCAGTCTCCCTTTAATCATTCTGTGCTACACTCTTATGCTTATATATTCAGCATTCCTTTCCTTTCCTGTGCTGGAAATGTCTGCTGAACTGTTTCTTTGCTGGGTCTTTTTTCAAGGGGCTTGAATTGTCTCTCCATCTTTACCTGCCTGTCTTACTTCCAAATCCCATCCCTGAACAGAGATTCTAAGTCCTTTCTGTAGTTATCCATGAGCAGAGAACCCTCTGCATAACTGTGAGAATTCCATGGGAAGAGGATGAGGCCTCTGGTCTCCATCTTTGTGTAAATCTTGGAAGGGGCACTAGTGTTGCACCATCAGTGTTTTCGTGGGATAAATGGGAGGGATTTTGATCGTACAGAAAATTTAATTAGATTTAATGCTAATTAAATTCATTTTTTTCCATATTAACATGTTCACAAATATTATTGCATCTCGTTAGATTTCATTCTTCTGTCCTTACTGAACAATATTCAGTGGTAGTTTCAGATTACAATAAGTTCATTATGAAGATAAGGTGGAATTAGTGTAGGAAGCTCAGCTGGTTGAAGGGGTCTGTGCTTTAATTACTGCAGAGGGTGTGCATATTAATTACAACACAAGTGATATTTACTGTACCTCAGGAACATATGACAGGGTAAAGATACTGACAGCACCAGCTAATAAACTCAGTATGATAATGAGGAGAAAAGACCATAAAAATAGAAGGAAATAAAATTATTCATAAAGTATATTGATCCCAAAGTAAAGACATTAAGCTCTGATGAAGGGCAACAAAAGGGAAGCTCCTCACTTTATCAAACAAATAACCAAAGTAGAGAAATGTTAGCAGAGAGACAGATTGTCATTATCCTGGCCATGTGACCACGCTCCAGAGAGCACATGTGAGCAGTAAAATGCAAGACTTGGCTTTTAATAAATCAGCAGAAAGTCAAGCCTTTACCTGCAGGATAGCAGGCCACAGTGGTTTTGATGAGCCTGTGGGCTGGACACATTGCAAGGTAATGTTTGAAGGAGGGTGATGGGAACAGATCATTCCTTGGATATGGAGCCATCACCAGCTCCACAAAGGAACAACATGGCTAATTGGTTTAGCCTGCAATAATTGCTGCTGCCTGGCTTGGTGGATTTTTTCTAATACTAATGTTGAAACAATTGTGTCAAATCGTTTTTGAGCCACCGTACAGGGAGCCTCCCATTCAACAGACATTTCAGTACATACCGAACACCAAACACGGTGGCAAGATGTGTTGCTGTGGGGTCCATCCCACTTCCCCAAGGCCTGGAGCCCAGCTGCCCTGGCTGTTCAGGCTGGGGGCATTTACACCTCACCACCTGGCAGTGGCACATGGAGAAGTGCATTGGGGGCAAGTTGCTGGGAGGACAAACCAACAGGGTGGATTGTATAGACTCACCCTGTCCTTTCTTGGCTTTCTTGGGGCTGGTACTAGTTGCACACTGCCCTAAGACTTGTGTCGGGACAGTTCTGTCCTTCAGAACAAACTAAGGCTGTACAAGTGACTTGGGAAAAAGACAAAGTAATGTAAATAATTTCTTTCAGACATTCTCCTCCCAAAGTTTAGTGTGCCTGTATTATATGATCTAAGAGCTTAGCCAGCAAAATAGAAAGGAAGAACCTCCTCTTTTGCATGTAGGTACTGTGCATGCTGATAACTCTGCAACCATTCTGGACTGGCTATTTCTAAGGGTTTTGCCTGACTAAAATCAACAGGAGCAGTACAGTCTGCAGTGCCTGGCACTCTGGGCTGGTGTCTGAAAAAGATCACAGAGTGCAAGAAGTTTCAGTATATGTAATTCTTTTCACTTCAGACATTGTGCTACATAATGTGCTTTCCTCTAAGGAGGTTGGGTGACAGTGAGGTGAAGCTGGCAGGCAGGTCAGCTTTGCCAGCCATTCATCTCTAAAGACCCACGTTGAAATCACATTTACTGAGAGCTCCACGTGTCTGTGGCTTTGTTGTCATCATAACCTTGGCAGACATTTGTTACCAATCACAAAGCTCCTGCATGTTGGGCATATGTGTCAATCTTGGCTTGATAAAGACACCAGGGTCAAAGAGCCCCTCTTGGTCAGGATCTCTGCACTCCACTGAAGCCTGAAGTGGTACCTCTTGCATTCAAATGATCCTTTCACTTTTTGGAGCACTGGTTGATTTGTTTTTTTCTTCCTTCCATCCTACAATTAAGAATCGACATTTCTTCCTCTTCATTCTTGACAGGTCAAGGAAATAATGTAATACGCACATTTTCAACATACTGGTTAACATTGCATTCAACAGAAGGAATGGAAAAACTCTATTGTCACCAGTAGTATTACCATAGTGCCCCTAAGATGGATGTTTATTTCCATCTTCTCTTAGAGTTTAGTTTTCTGACTGCTGTTACAGACCCTAAACTTTCCACTCTGGCTGCATTAATTTAGTTTTCTCTGTGGTTGTCCCTCTGACTAGTGCACTGGAAAGGCAGAAATTATACCTTTTGTTTTGTTTTTTTTTAAACTGTTCTTTTTTAAAGTCAGATACTAGTTTTATGCATTGGGCAAACTAAACTGCACTTTAAGTATCCAAGCCACTTGAAACTATAAACCAGATTGAAAATACTGCGAGAGCAGTTGGGATCTTGACATTTCAGGTGCTTTTATCCAACACCAGGAAGTTCAAGAATATACAAACCAGGAAAAAAAAGCAATAACAAAAGTATACAGCCACTTTCAAAACTTCAAAAAGGTCTGCTTTGTATCTGGTAAGGTTTTGGATGGTTTGGCCTTTATTTTGTTGGAGTGAATTTGCCTATCCCCAGTTGTAATTCAGTGAGTAAAATGGCTTTCCAATGGCTTTAGTGAAATATGTTGGTGTTCTTGGTTCCATTCCCAATTTTTGCAGCAGTAAAACCTCTGCTGCTCTGGGCACTGGTGCTCCTGTGTTTGACACAGGAATGGAGGTTTCATTTCCTCTCTCCTCTCTAGAGCTGGTCCTTCAAGGGTTAGGAGCGATGCAGATTTGAGGACGTTGGGGAAGCATATGTTCTTTCTGGGCATGCTTCACATTGCCTTAAATTTCACAGTTTCTGGGCTCTGGTTCAGTGCCTTTCAGTGATGCATTTATCAACAGATTTTTAAAAGAGGAAAAAAAATACAGAAAAGTTAACCTCTATCCAGTTCCTCCTGCAGTTGCTACTTGTGAGGAACAACAAGGAACAAAAAGTACAAAAAGCAAGACAGTGATGTCTTGATATTTCTTGATATTTCTGATATTTCTGAACAGAAAGAATTGCTGATCTAAGGGCTGATAATCAAGGGCCAATTTGAAAAAAACATTATTAAAAATAGAATTTTAAACCTCTCATTTTGTATTCTACTGTAAATTTGTTATCTTTATTGAAGACACTCTGCTTAAGCCTCTTAGGTTCTTAAGCCTATGAAGATTTGATTACCAGGTGTTAAGTAAAAGCACCTACAGTGCAAACACTTAAGTGTTTCCTTAATTCATAATCTAGGAGAAAGATATAAGTAACCTTTGTGCTGCACTGAGTTAGGACTAAGCCTTGGGCTGGCACATGTTCCTGTGCCATCGCGGTGGATGAGCTGAGTTTTGGTGATGTAGAATTTAGCAGAGTTTGTGGGATCAGAAGGAACTCCATTTGAGCTGAGCCAGTAGGACTGTGAGGCTTATTTTACAGGGCTCACAAAGCAGGGCAGGAAAGAGTATTAGTGGATTCCGTGTGTTTAGCCTTCCACGGTTCTTTACAGGGTGCTGTGCAAAGACCTCATAAGGAATCTTAACAACTTCAGGGAAGATCCTGCTTCAAGCTTAACACACGTTAAAAAAGAGGAAACCAAGTACAAGAATAAACTGGCCTTCCTTGCATGCTTCGCCTTTCTCTCCTTCCCTACAAGATGCCACTATTCACTTCTGCTTCCTGCAGGAGCTGATGTGGTATGCTAAATAATTTTGGCTCATGAGTGTTTCATAACATTTTGAGGAATTCCACAGCTAATCCAACTGTGTACTTGGCAAATCCAAGGGAACGGTCCACAATGAAATTCAGGTTCTTGGGTGTGATTTTATGTTCTGAGTTAGCACTCCTATTGATCACTGAAGTCAGCTCAATTAAGGTGGCTTCTCTTTAGGATGTTGCTGGTTGTTATGTCTGAAGAAACAGAATATAATGGGAGGGTGGTCAAACAGGATAAATCATGAAGAAGAAAATATTTTAATGCCATATATGTATAAATCAATGGCATGTCCTTAACTTGAAAATCGTGGTAACTTTTGGTCACCTTATCTCAAAGACACAGCAGAAATAGAAATGGTCCAGAGAAGGGCAAAGAAAGTAAGTAGCACCCTCTGAGAGCCTTTCACATAAAGTTACATTAAAAAGGGCAGGATTATTATTTAGTTTGGAAAGAAGAAGAGCAGAAGAAAATGTGATGGAGGCATATAAAATAAAATAATGAAGGGCATAGATCAGGCCAGTCTGCTGCTTCTCATTACGTTTGTCTGTAATAAATGAAAAAGAGAGAACTCAAAATAGAACAACAACAGTGATTCATTAGTGAGTGACAAAGTGCAGCACACAGTGTGTGTGTTTAACTTGGGGAACTGAGAACTGCAGGATGGAATGAAACCAAAATTTTTTACATTCAGGAAGTCAAATTTTAACACTTGAACTGTCGTTTATTATCCTCCCAACAAGGGCTTAAATGAGAGCTGCTGATGCTCCTCCTGCACCCAAGAGATTGATCATCTGGGCGGTGGGACACCATTCCCTGTGGGCCTGTATTGCCCAGCTCAGGTACAGAATGGGGCAAGGAGGCCATGCACCTTCTCTTGCTGCAGGGAGGGTTGGCTGCTGTCACAGACAGGATGCTCCAAGGACAAGAATTGCCGAAAATTTTGAAGTTATTGTCTACTGGCAATTTATCGGCTAAAAATTCTCTGCGCAAAGAAGCACCACTTCTCTTTGGGATGTGGGCGTTACCCCCAGTTTGCTTTGGTTTCCATCTTTGCTCTTGTCCGAGTTTGGTAACTTGGTTGAGGCATTTAGTTACTGCTGCTGATATTTCCCTTCCTTGGCTGCCTCAAGTCTCCTGGTGATTGTAGAGTGAGAATCAATGTACTACATGGGCTTTTAACAGCCTGATCATTATAAGGCAAGTGTGATCATTAAGTGATCCTCACTTTATTAATGTACTTTATTAAGCATCTTTTCCTGTGTGTCTGATAAATGCACTTGAGATAAGTTAGGAATAATTACTATGCTGAATAAATAAAAATATTACAGGTAAGTAACATTAAAACGTTAGTCAGGATATCCAGGGTACTCTGGAAAATAGACACACTCTACTGCTCCTAAATATGTTTCATCATGTGGGTTCCTGTTCTACACTTACTTTTTAAAATTTATAAATAATGTAAAAATTTGCGGGGCCACCTTGCTGCAAACAGAGACTTTTCGTTGAACTCAGTGCTTGCATTTCTCTTAAATTCCTTCTTAAATGAATTACTTACAACACAAGACTATTGTGAACCTCCTGAGAAGCTCTCTTAATCTCTTATTTCGGTAGTCAACAGCTACTTGTCAGCTTTCTGGCTTTTTATTTTCAGAGAAAAGGCAGGATGCTTTTATTGTTAGAAATGTGGCTCTGATTTGTAGAATACAACTGCCTTGAAGGATATTTGAGTTCACAGAGTTAGCTTCTGCTGGAATGGAATGGTTAAGCACTTTCCTCCTCAGTGAATCTGAGCTGGAGAGGTCTGAGGGAAGTATGAAAAATTACTCACCAGTATTTCCCGTATGAAAGTAGAAGAGCTGCAACAGAAATACACAGTGACTTTGTCAAGTTTACTCTACCTGAACAACGAGAGGTCAAATCACGTTAACACACTTCCTCACAAGGTACAGAATTTTGCACCTGTATTTCTGAATATTGGCAGTGAAGGAAATTCTCCATCGTGCTGAGGGTTGGCAGCGCTCAGGCATCACCCCTCGCTCACCCTTGCTGGCCGTGCCCTGCCATCCTACAGCAGGTCTGTGCCGTGCATATTTCACCCTACATGACCTACACAACCCACCCCGCAGTGAGATCCTCCCTTTCCCTGAGCGCTGTCTCCTTGCCGCCCGTGGCTTCCCGAGGATGTTCCATTGTTCGCAGTGCTGGTGTTTGGCTCTTGTCTAGACCGATGTTCCCTCATCACAATACCCCTGTCAACACGATGCTCTGGATGTGTGAGTGCACTGCATTGCTGTTGTCAAATGGCTCTGCTGTCATGTAGTGTTTAAATGTAAAAGATATAGGTGACGATGTGAGGCTGGAGATTTGTGCTGGAAATCTGGATTTTAGCTTGTCTGCAGTGCACAAGTTGAAAAGCTGAGACAGCTTTACAATAAATGTAAGCAGTTTAAGCAAGCTTGTAGCTATCAAGATGCCGATGTATGTTTTCCCCTCTGAAATGTGCTGCCTTTCAAGAACACAAGTGTGGCATTTAGGTGACGCGGTGCTGCTCATCCGTGTGCCCTTTGCAGGGCTGTCTCTGCCTCTGTCTGCTCCTGTCTGCACACACTGGAGCTCTGAGGGGCTGCTGTGTCCCTGCCACAGGTACACGGCCAGGGAGCTGTGCAGGAGAGCAGCTCTGAGGGATGGAGGGAAGGATGGTGAGGAATAAACTGCACTGGACTCTCTCACTTCCACCAGTTTCAGTTCAGATCTTTTTTCAGGTTTTTCCCGTGTGCTAGAAAGTCTTTATTTTTTTATAATTTCCCACTGGTGTTACTTGCCTACCTGTTTGTACTTTATTTTCCTGTTTTGGTCCAATACTCACAGATGTTCCTGGTCTTCCCACTGGCTGCATGGGGGGGTGAACTTTCTGAGAATAATTCTGAATTTCTGACNCCAGGCTGCGTGGGGGGGTGAACTTCCTTAAATCCAGTTTCTGAGAATAATTCTGAATTTCTGACTTAACTTGAAAAAAACCCCAAAAAATCAGAAATAAGAGAAAAGGCCGATTTCCTCCTCTTTCTCTGCTACATAGTTCAGCCCACAGCAGCCCTCAGAGGGAACTGGTGTCGGAAGACACTGCTTTTTTTGTTACCCTCATTTGGGGCATAGATTTAGCCATATCCAGAGAAGTAAACAATGTTTCTTGGTCCATGGCCTGTAGTTCCTGGCGCATTCAACTGGAAATCCAGCTTGTTTAAAAATCAGGTAAAGTTCATTGTGTGGACCCTGCCAGTCCCTATATTCCTTCAGAAAATGCATATTACCTTACCTAAAAAAACCCAACAAAAATCCAAAACCAACCCCCCTCCAAACAAAAAGCCCTCCAACAAAACCCCCCTGACACTCGCAATTAGTCATTACCTACTGTTGCTTGCAATTTGTTGGCAGATCAAGCTACAATCTGTTGCACTATGACAGATCAATTTCTGCAATTCATTACAGCATGGAGCCAAAACAAAACAACTTTCTCTCTCCTTCCCCTTCTTCCCCTGGAAAGACAACACCCCCCTTCCCCTACCCTTGGTGCTGCAGCCTCTGGGGAGCTGACACTCTCAGACTTTTTTTTTGGAAAGAAGAAGATGGGAGGCAAAATGGGGCTGGGAAAAGCTGAGCCTTCCTCACTGCAATGCCCTTAATGTGGGTACATTTGCGTGTTAATGTGAGATCTGCCCCTGGAGCAGCCCTAAAATAGCATTTCAGTCCCTGAATCCTCCACAAAATACATGAATACATTTTTGCTCAAACTTGCCCTTGCCTTGGAACCATTACATGCTGCCAAAGATTTGGTCAGGGATGGGTGGCACGTTTTGTGCTGGATTACAGGTTACAAGACAACCTTTCCTTTGCACAGGAGGATGTCAGGGACCCGACAGTTGTGTTGCAACGTGATTTTCTCTTAGAAAACTGGAGTGATTTTTTTGCATTACCTCCAAGAATGCTTAATTAAATAGCACTAATTGTTATGAAATGAAAACTAGGATAGAGATTTTTTTTTTCTCCTGTAGTACCTTTTGTAGCTTTTGTCACCTGACTTGTTAAGCCCACCTTCAGTGAAAAAATAGCACAGTGACATTTTCAAAACATGCAGTCCCTTGAGCCTGGAACCTCACACAGACAAGAAAGCTCAGCTTGATTCCAGCACTGCTTTGTGATGTGTACTCCTCTTTTTCAAGAGCTGGGCTGCAACAGCTGCTCAATACAGAGAAAGGGCGGCGAGTGGCGGGGGAAGGTTGCTGTTATACCGAGTTTAGGTGTATAAAAAGATGCTTCATATGGATTTTATAAGTGAACACACTCGCCATTCCAAGGCATCCCTTCACTGATTCTGCATAGTGATAAGCAGCCACCAGATGATTTGCTCTCCCTTTTCCTCAATTCCCCAGACAACTCAAACCTGTGTAACACTATTGGATCTTGCTGGGCTCAGTGAGCACTGATGTCCAACAGTTTCTTCCAGGAAGCTCTGAGCTTCCCAAAGATGGCAGGAAAAACCAGCCAATCTTCTCAGTGTTTGAAAATTGCATCCCTGTGTGGGGCCAGATTTGTGGAAGTGCTCCCATTTTAGCACCTGAAATCCACTTTAGTACAGTGGTAAGTGTCCCCACCTGGTGTGTGGGAGACCCGGGTTCGATTCCCGCCAGGGAGACAGTGTTAAGAGTTGGACTCGATGATCCTTGTGGGTCCCTTCCAACTCAGAATATTCTGTGATTCTGTGAGTAGAGCAGGCAGGGTTCTGACAAGTAGTGGGAGCCGAGGATAGCAACAAATTCCTCTGGGTTTATTGCCAGGATATTTAACTGAAAGTATGTGGCACATCAAGGAAAACTTGGGGTATGGGAGGGTCACTACAGAAATACCTTCCTGTTCCCTGGTTGTTTCTTACAGGAGTTTTGTTCCACTTGTGACTTGACTCTTACATGAAGATTTGCTTTCCCAAAGTATTTCAGTCTTCGAATACAAGGACAACCAAGCCAGGATGCTGAACCAGGACACAGAGAGAGGTGTCTCCTCTCTCGACAGGACACAAATCCCCCTCCTCTGCCCTGAATATTTTGCATGACACACACTACTTTGCCCAGCAAGTTATCAAAAAAACCCTTCAGCATACTTAAAAGTCAACTTTTGTATTGCTAATATTTCTGTAGCTCTTTCTGAGGAAAAAAATTTGAAGCTGATGTTTGTGGCAAATAACATTAAGATTCTGACTGGAGTGTCCAACACAGAAATTGAGATTATGACAGACTGTCTTTAAGCATCTTTAATCCCTGCTGAGAAAGGAAAATTTTATTGTATTTTAAAGAATAATATGAGACATTATAGTTGTGTTCTTGCCTTTTAAGAAAACTGTACACAGAAAGCGCCTATATATACTGAAGAGTTGTAGGGAGTTCAACCTATCGATGTGTTTATCATCATTCCATAGTGCGGTACTGGTAATGAAGCTAAACTTCTGAATTCCAAATCTGAAAGGAAAATTCTGAAATCTGAAACGCACTTCATAGAAACTGTCTTGGATATGTGCAGAAATCCACAGATACAGATGGGAACCAGGGCTTTATCAAATTATTTGTCTTTCATTAGAGCTGAATAAATAGTAACACATGAAACCTAATTCTATCCAATGTCTTTGTTCTGGTAAATTACTACCTACATCTCTGGCTTTTCTAGTTCCTGTGTTCCTAGAGAAGCAAGTGCTTTTTCCCTAGGGAGCATTCTGTTAAAGGATTTAATCCCTCTGTCCCCCTTTTTCCCTCCCCTCAACAATCTATAGATGTGTCAAAAGAAGTACCTTTGGAGAAAGGTATTTTTGGAATCAGCTTTGAGTACAACTGTAGTACAAATGATCTTGATGCTTTTGGCATCCTTCACTTCCTGTAGGATGCTGGTGGAAGGGTTTATTTGAACAGAGCAGTTGTGGTGTGATATAACATGTTCTCTTCATTTCCACGCTGGGCCAGATATTAATATTTGCGCTTTGGTTGCTGATGTGCAGGTGAACCACAGGCCTGGCCTGTCCGTCCTGGGGGAATCAGTCCCCAAAAGACCAGCCATGGACACAGACAACCAACCGCAGAAAATGTCCCTAATGTTAAATACAGTATAAAGAATCTGTTTCCCCCCTCTTATTATTCCTATTGTTTTATTTCCAGCCCTCTTGCTAGTGGCTGCCTTTGTGGCACTTCAGCTGTGATTAGATGGGCGGGCAGGCAGCTTCCTCTGGAGCTGGAGCCAGCTGGGGGAAAAGCCTGGCAAAGCCTCAACTCCTCGTCTCCCCACTGCCTTCACGGCAGAGTTTATTATCTCCAGAGCTCGGTGACAT